>JAOVVF010000004.1:18201282-18223982 GCA_028565595.1 Duopalatinus emarginatus
ACACACAATACACACAATACATTCTTAGAGACACTAGGCCAAAGTGTATGTCCTCCATTTTCTCTTAAAACTGTCAAAATGTTGTAAGCTGTAGTTTGAGATTCTGGTACATGGTGACATGATTTAATCTCATATCTACAGAAATGTAGGGATAATAAAGGGATTGAATTTATATAAATATACAATACAGTATATAATACTGTACAACTTCTGTACCACTGTTGTGAGATAATGTCCAGTGTAAAAAACTGTTTTCACATCACATCATTGCTACAGATATTTCAAGCTGTGAATCTCCAGTTTTACCAGATTCCAAATGCCTTGTATTTGACTCAGGTCTGGTGATTGAGGTCACGAAAAATCACTGAGCACATGAGAGAGGTCAATAGAGACTAATCAGACTAGTTCAAGCTGACAGAAAGAACAGCAACTCATCAGAAAAGCATCATGTCCACAATGTATCCATCTTCTCCAGTATAATAATGCAGCATGTCACAAAGCGACAGTCTTAAACCGGTTTCATGAACATGACAATGAGTTCAGTGACCTTCACAGTCATCTGAATCCAGTAGAGCGCCTTAGGGATGTGGTAGAACACACAACATGAAAGTGCACCTGAAAAATCTGCAGGTTTTATGTGATGCAATCATATCAACCTGGACCAGAAATACAAAGGAATGATTCCAACATCCCAACATATTGAGACGTTATAGAGCAAAGGGAAACCAGTATCAGTGTTTCTAATAAAGTGTTTGGTGTTTAAATACTCACGTTTCATAACTACATATACCTCTCAGCTAACAGTTGGCAAAAATGTCCTGTGAAGAATGATCACGCAGCTTGTTTAAAAAGGTTGGATAGGCTTGTAATCGTTCCACCTTACAGAATATTTAAGGCTCTTTTATATAATTATAATATTTTTATATTTTGGACTGCTTAAAATATGGCGTATTATCTTGTTAAAAGAATTAACGATGGCCAAGTCTTAACCTGGCAAAATTTTATATTAAAATATTGTCATTAAAGGTTATTAATGACCCTGTTAGTCTTTAAAAGAGCACCTGGACCACTATAACATCACTGACTGATGGCAATATTTAACAGAGGGCACTGGGTTTATTTCTTGCTCGGCATTTCTTTTCTCTATACATGACAAGAATGTGCATGGGTAAACATTTTTAAGGGGCAGCTTTCACCCCAATGGGTTTGTTGCCATGGAGGTGACTAATTGATTCTTAAAATTCATCTTTACAATCCCAGGAATTGCAACACAATTTTGTTACCATGGCAACTCTATCCACATGTCCATCTAACACACAGCTAATAATCTGTGTCATTTCAGATTTCATTACACAGCTTCAAACACTGACTA
Organism: Duopalatinus emarginatus; assembly: GCA_028565595.1. Taxonomy (NCBI): domain Eukaryota; kingdom Metazoa; phylum Chordata; class Actinopteri; order Siluriformes; family Pimelodidae; genus Duopalatinus; species Duopalatinus emarginatus. The sequence goes on from JAOVVF010000004.1 coordinate 18,202,655, forward strand.
AACAATCTGTTCAAACTTGTATACACGTTCTGCAGTTCTACTTGTTGGACTGACTTTGAAAGTTATCACTACTGACAGCTCTGCACTGGACTCTCAGCATCTTCAAACTGCACACCTGCACCCCAGCTCAGCTCAGGTGTTTCACGTTAGGGCCTCTGGTTTATCCTTCCTTCAGGTCAGGCTTCTCACTGGTGACATTTGCTGCAACTTGCTTGGTCTAAATACAGACATTTCCAATACTGATACTGAAACCATGACTATCGGCTATAACAGATCAGATCTTTTCCTTAGAACTTCAGTTTTTCATATGAAAATCACTTGCAATATAAAACACAGTACATATAAGTATAAATTTAATACAACCAAACATAACAACATAAACAACTAAAATCTAATTGTGATATTAATTTTTTTCTCAATTATCTTTTTTTTTGCTGATCTACTGGTTACTTAGCATAATATTGATGCCACATCTAGTTATATTATTATTTTTGCTCTTTTTTTAAATTGTATGCCAGCAATTGATGGTGGCTGCAAGGGAATGTTACGGTCAGCATATATTTGGTTACAGTTACATGTAAAAAATTGTTACAATGCACATAAATTGTAGGCTAGAGATGTACACTGAAGTGCCAGAACAATGAGCCTATGCAAAAAGCATAATAATGCCACTTATGAATGCCACTTGTTGCATCCACCAGTGCGCATATAAAGTGATTTATATGCTATATAATGGTATGGGGTTTGTTAAGCTGCTATTAAATGGGACCTCTGGCACGTCTACAAACCTCTCTGACAGGTAAACGTTATGTGATTCTGATAGGTTTGGGCTCTTCCAACAGCACAATGTGATGCCACACATGTCTATAGAAACCAAAATAAGCTTGGAGAAACACTCACAGTTTGCCATTCTCACCTTTGTCACCAAATCTCAGAATTGTGGACTGGCCTGCAGGAATTATGGTGTTCATTGCCTACAGAATATTTCCAGAATAGTCTGTGGATTCCATGTCCAATCAGATTTATGCAGTCCTATGCTCCCATTACCATTTTTTAATTGTACTAGTTTTTTGGCACTTGCTGTTAACTACGTGTCCGTGTACACATGATGGCTGTCTCGCATATCTCCAGCCTTAAGGTTAGATGCTTTCACTTGCCAAACCAAAGTACCCAAACAATACTTGATTTTATTACACATGGTTTTGCCAACACTACTAGGTTGTTCTGCACTGCCAACTTTTAATAATACAACAAACACACAACAAAACTTTGCAGTGAAGACGGAAAAGGAGCACTTAAAAAGAAACTACTGACAGCTTAGCCTTTCCTCAAGTTGCATTTAACCAGTAGTCTAAACATCAGGAACAGGATTTATTTTAATTAAAATCATGAGGGGGCCCACATGCAGAAAACTCTTTTAACAGATATTACCTGTTGCATTATTATGAACATATCTTTCTTTTTTTTTTATTCATGTTTATTCAAGCAGATAAAAGGTAGTAGTGTAACTCTGCTTGAAGAACAAGCGGAGGACCAAAGCATGGCACTGAACTCCAACATAGAACACACCATCTTTACCATTAAAGTATAAACATGTGCAGGGAGAAATACCTGAACTGGTAAAGTACAAAGGGCTATCAGTCGTATTTTCAGTGGCCCACTAGATCCAACTGCCTCAGATTCTGCAAAGGGCCTAATTGATAGCATTAGATATTTGGCCTCACCGACATTTACACCTTCAAGAAGGTTGTATTCTTGGTAAGTGTGTAATTGAACATATCCAGGCCAGTACCACTGGAACAATTTCTAAGACCTGATCTATGTGAAAGATCAAAATCTTAACAGTGCGTTTATGCACAATTAGGCACACGCTAGGAAGATAGCACATCACTTACACCAGTACTCCTACATCTTAAAAAAAATCTTTCACGTGTCTACGAACTGACTTACCCGTCAGTAAAGAAAAAAAAAAAAAAAATAATCCACTGCTGAGCTAGTGGGAATGAATCTTAAACTGGACTTAAAAGTTTCCACGCACAACACTGTGTGATGCAGTCTAAGTTTGCCACATACTGCCAACTTCCTGCATGTTGAAGACTCATGTATCTTAGCGCCAGCACTCAAGTCTCCCTAAACCTACCTGAGCAATTTTCAGTGCACAGGGTTCACAGATTCTGGCAGTGGAAGCTAATAGCGACCCTAAGTGTTTATCACCAGGCTGTAAGGATGCACAATGGGACAGCTTGACAGGAAGCGCTGAATTAAAAAAAACAAAACAAAAAAAACCAAACAAACAAAAACAACCCACACCATAAAAAGGTCTCACATTTTTCTTTCATTTTTAAAGCCAGTCTCATGTGCAGGTGTCTACAAGAAATGTAGACCATGTATTATTCTGAAAAGGCTGTCATTTTTTGTGCCTGTCCCTGTGCTGTTTGGTAACAATCCAGTTTAGGAGTCTTCATTCATTTCCTGACTGTCGGTCCGTGCAATTTTCCGTGAAGGTGCAGGACTGCCTGCTTCACCCTGCTCTTGCTCTCGTTCCCGCTTCTTTGCAGCATTCTGCACACAAATACGATGTAGAAAAAAAAGGTTACTTATCAGTGTCATGTAATAGGCATTGTACACCATTTTGCAAATCATCATAAACCTAGCATACTGAAGCTCTTTTGGAAGTTTGAGCCATCAGCATAAATAAATAAATAACATGAAAAAACACGTTTTTAATTTGTACACCTGCACTACAGATTTGCAATTTCACAACACAGCTGTTCAAATACGGAGAAGATTCATTGCCACATCGAAATGTGATGTAAAGCGTGATCATCATGCAAATGCTATTGCATTTCATTAGTGACAAGCAGAAAATGAGCCACACTGAAAAGAAATACCTTTATTGCATTAGTCTTACGCTGCTTGATCTCTTTAGTGGGAAGAAAAAAAAAACAACCATCTGGGGATCACTAAATGCATGTCAGAAAAGAGCCCTACTGAACTGCTTTTTTACCAAGAGGCACTTTAGAGTGCATTTTCCTCTGTGAGAGGGAGTTGTAATCAGATGAAGAGGGATCAGGATCTGACCGGGTGCTGGAGCTAAGCCATTACTGTCCAGGGTGTTTTACCATCCATATAAAGGGGAATGTCTGATGGGTTTTACAGACTCATGTCCTACCTTCTTTCTGCATTAACTGCATAATTATCAAGCTTTTCAGAATTACTACTAAAACATGGAAAGTGTTCATATGACCATCAGAAATGGGAAAATATCATCATAGTGACTTTGACCATGACATGATCATTGGTGTCAGACAGGCTGGTCTGAGTATTTCTATATTTGCTGATCTCTAAGGAATTTCACACGCACAAGAGTTTACTTAGAATGATGCAATAAAGACAAAACATACAGTTAGTGGCAGTTCTGCAAATGGAAACACCATGCTGATGAGAGGTTAACCAAAATCGGCCATAATGGTTTGAGCTGACAGAAAGGCTACAGAAGCTCGGATAAACAAGCAATTGTAGTGAGCAAAAAAAAAACAAAACCAAAAAAAAAAACGCATCTTAGACTTGCACATGTTGAACCTTGTGGCAGAATAGGCTACACCACAAAAGACCACATTGGGAAATGGAAATCTGAGGCTGCAGTAGGCAGTCGATCACCAAAACTGGACAGATTAAGGCTGGAGAAATGAGTCTCTGCATCAATCTGTGGGTCTAACCTGCTTCGTGTCAACAGTCCTGGCTGGTGGAGGTGCTGTAATAATGTGGGGAATGTTTTCTTGGGACACTTTAGGCACACTTTCAATCATCGCTTGAAAGCCACATCCTATTTGAGTACTGTTGTTAATGCTGTGCAGCTCTTCATGGCCACAATTTATCCATCTTCTAATGGCTACTTCCAGCATGATAATGAATCAGGTCACAAAGCAAAATTGTATCAAATTGGTTTCATGAACACAATTCAGTGTTCAGAGTTTAGTGTTCTTTAGTGACCATTTCAGTCACTCTCTGTCCGGATCAGAATCCAGAAGAACACCTTTTGGTATATGGTAGAACAGGAGATTTGCAGCATTAAAATGCACTAGAGCTGTGACAGTATGGATTTTTCATAATGTGATAATAAAGCAACTGATTTGGCAGTTATCATCACAACCCTAAAGTGCACCTGAAAAATCCACCCTAATTATATGACGCAATCATGTCACCATGGACCAGATTATGGAGATTTGAGGCTGCTTTGAGAGCAAAGGGACCCTGTATTAGGATAGTGTTCCCAATAAAGCACAACGCAAGTGCTTTATATTTGCTTTTATTCGGTTTTCTCCATGTCACTAATAAAATGCAATACTGCTTGTGGATTGAATTTCATGTTTTTGCAACACTAGAATTGCCTTTACTCAGATAGGTACCTTTTTCATTACTTATTTATAAATAGGGATTTGTGCAGTCACACTGCTGGCTGCAAACAGAAATAAATAAATAAATAGCCCCTATCCTGAAATAAGTTTTTCAGGTTTATGTTTCTAAATGTTTCATAAAAATAATGCTGTGATTAATTCATTAAATTGAATGAGGTGAAATATGAGGGCTAATTACATTGTGGGGCAGACGTTCAAATTACGTGTTGCATAATACTGTGCTAAAATATTATATTAGCTAAAATTAACTAAAATAAATATTCTGCTTGTATCATAATAACTCTTAACACCTTAAACTACTGCTAATGGTGTGAGCACTCTTATACTGTTACTGTTAACTCATAGCTTAAGAATTGTTTTGGAAAGCGGACAGCTTGCATATTATTAATTAATCAACAAATTACTACTAATATTGCTTGCCACATTATATTAAGGACAAGCTCTGAGGAGTTTCAACAGTTCCTTGTTCACTCACAGGGGTCTGTGCCCTAACTTTAAGTAAGCACTGGGAATAGTGCAGATCTTATACCAAAATGAATACCTTACATTGTCGTAGATGATGATTGTGCACAGAGAAGCTTATAATCGTGGTGGCATAAATACTGATGCTCCCTGTTCAAGTAAACCAGTATGTAAGTAAACACACTACGATGCACATACCTTTTTGTCCCACTGTTGGTGGAGGTAGCGCAAAAGAATGTTCGTTTTCTCTGTGACAATAACTGTGGAGAGAGGACACAAAATAGTTATCGATGTTCATCTTCCATACATGCAATAAAAGGTCATATGAGCACTTACTCTGCTCTGATGGATATTCCCTGGTTGGAAGATACACTGACGGTCTTCTGTTCTGTAACAGATTATAAATACATTGAATACGCAACTCTAAGCAAACAACAATCTATATACTGAGTACTGAGATGACCAAGAGCACACCATCTGTCAAAGTGTGATGCTCACAGTATCACAGCAGGCATTTCACAGTTCAGTAAAAAAAAAAAGAATATATTACCGATGCTTTGCACACAGAGTCTGCGTGGAATCTGCTGAAGTTGGTCTTGTTGTAGACAGGGAGACCTTTCAGGAAATCCGCCTGGGAAGAACAGAATTGTTACATGTAGGAAAAGTTTACATTAGGAAACTCAATATGCAAGGGCTTAACATAGATCTGAATGAAGAAAAAAAAAAAGAAGACATTTTCATTAGTCTAACCCCATCAAACGGCGAGAGCGAAGAGGCAGTACTGAATTACACAACATTTTCTAAACAAATTTGACAGTAGCTTTCACACTGTCAACTTTATTGAGGATGATATAATGGATAAGGAGATGCCGTGTGTTTTTGTAGTTATGCCACAGCTATCTGAGCTGCGGTGGACCTTTAATGATGCTTAGTGACAGAATGTCACAGGGTCATCAGTGGGATGCATCTGAATAGCAGGCTTAAAGCCAAATGGCTAGGCTCATGTTGGGATCAGACTACATGATATTTTTGTTTTTCACGATGTTCACTATGTGAGAGTATCCAATAATAGTACCATAAATTCAAGTTCTGACGTTTGAGATAGCAGTCTGTATGCGAAGGAGAAGGTCTCGTGGAGGAAAAATATACTGGGTTTTAGGAATTGTATATTCTGTAAATAAAGATAAAAAGATATGTTGCTTAACTGCCTCAGCTATTTCTCGCCAAATTTTATTCTTTTGGACTCATGGTACTCTCTTGAGGAAACATCCAACAGGCAAGGGTGTTGTTGCCACAGCGTAACGAACCTTTTCGTCAGTTTTGTTGTTCCACCCAACAGCTGCAAAAGCAGCTTCCCTCTTTCTCTACTCCATGTTTACACATGTGAGCATATTGTCCTCCTATTGGTCACTGTCAAGAAACGTTAAAAACTAGACTTTTCGTCAGGGTATTGTGGGTCATCCCAAACGCCACATCACAGTTCTTTGACGTCACACTATATGGCCTATTCCCCACTCCTGATGTTAGAAATTTGTCGGAATTGATAAAATTGCATCAAAATCTGGCTGATTTGTGTAGCACAGATATTTAATTAAATATAATTATGAGATAGCCACAAAAAGTGAAACACTGTGTGGGAAAAGAAAAAAAATACAATGTGTGTTTTCTGCTACTGCCCATCAAGTTTTACCGTAGGGACAAATATGTCCTAGAAGGCATTTAACTGGACAAACACAAGACTAAACATCTAACAAATCATCAAAATAAGAATCTTTTTTCCTGCTATTACACTGATAACAAATAATAAGAAATTGTTACAGACGTCTGTAACGTTAAGGATCAGGCACAGAAAGCTCTCAAGCACCACTTTTGATTTAATGGGCACTCTGCGTGTGTACTGTTATATACAGTAAGACGGTTGATAATAAAATCATTATTTTATTACCAGATAACTGCTGTAATAGAAATACACCAGAGGTTCAAGCCCTGCAACCAACAAGACTCAACTGAAGTGCCCTTGAGCAAGGCATCTAACCCCTAAATGCTCCCTGGGGACTGCGGACAGAAGAGTACCCGCTGCTCTGGGCACATGCGCTCACTGCCCCCTAGTGTGGGTTTCACTGCATGGATGGGTCAGATGCAAAGGTCAAAAGAGCAGTTCACTTTCACTTTTACTAATGCAAACAGCTGGATCTTCTCCTTGCAGTTTATTATACAGTCATTCTAGTTCTGAGATCTCGGTGTGTGTGTGTGTGTGTGTGTGTGTGTGTGTGTGTGTGTGTGTGTAAACCTGGTCTACCTGGGCGTTTCCAGTTCACTTATCGAGCTGATTAACTGATTTACTGAGGGTTAACACTGGTGATGGTGTAAAAATGTAATCTCGTGTCACCTTATAACTAAACCTGCCTAACTATTACACAAACATGTTCACAGTCTCAACATATTATTTACACACATGACTGAAATATATGTCTCTATTTCACTCATATACATACATATATTTTTATATAAATGACCGGAAACCACTGAGTCGACCTGATAGAGAGATCATTAGCTTTAGCTACTCCTAGCCACACTGCTAACGTAGCCAAACAGCCGGCTATTTACGAGTCGACAGTAATTGGTGACACTAATAAATATCAGAATTAGTTATCAGAGATATCGATGCTAAGTGGTGAGTCGATTTTAACCTAATCTGGTAGCTAGGTTAGCTAACCAGCTTCAATATATGGCACCAAAATGAGGCTAGCCTTAGCAACATTAGCTAGCGATATTAGTTACGTAGCTCGTTGGCTAACTCTAACACATCTCTAGCTAGCGTTATATCAGATAGAGGTGATATGGTCTGATAAAACAAATAGCTACAGAACAAAGAAAAATGGGTTTTACTTACTTTATCCATCGTGACAGTGTACTCAGGATCCGAGAGTGCTGCTTCAGGAAACCCTCACCACTAGCCGCTATGCTAGAAAAGCAGGATTAGGTAGGTTAGCTTAGCTAGCTCGAACAAGCACAGGGCCAAAGCTAATTTGATGCCGACTAACTGACCAACAGGCTAACATTCAGATAGCGGAGCAGTACCGCCAGGTCAATAAAGTTTACGTCTTCGTGCCCTGTCTGTCAAACTTCACAGTGAGCTAGCAATACAAAACAAAATCCAACAGTCGAACAGCAAACGTGAAATGAACGTGTGACTAGCCGATGGACGGCACCTATCGAAGAGGACGATGGGTTGCCAGGTTTACAAAATGTACCCAGCTTTTGCCGGTGCTTTGTCGAGTTGATGTTTCCACCGATATGTGCTACTTAGCGGCACTGCGCATGCGCAGACACAGGCCTATAAATCTACAGTATGCAATCGTGCAGTCTAGCATACGTTCCAGGTGATATCAGTCTAGCAAAAATTTGTCGGATATAATAAAATTGCATCAAAATCTGTCTGATTTGTGTAGCACAGACTAATTATCATTAAATATATATAAAATTAAATATAATCATGAGATTATATTTATTTAGGCTGCAAAAAGTAAAACACTGTGTGGGAAAATAAAATAAAATAAATTTAAAAAATACAATGCGTGTTTTCTGCTACTGTCCATCAAGTTTTACCCTAGAGACAAATATGTCCTAGAAGGCATTAAACTGGACAAACACAAGACTAAACATGTGACAAATCATCAAAATAAGAATCTTTTTTCCTGCTATTACACTGATAACAAATAATAAGAAATTGTTACAGACGTCTGTAACGTTAAGGATCAGGCACAGAAAGCTCTCAAGCACCGCTTTTGATTTAATGGGCACTCTGTGTGTGTACTGTTATATACAGTAAGATGGTTAATAATAAAATAATTATTTTATCACCAGATAACTGCTGTAATAGAAATACACCAGGTTCAAGCCCTGCAACCAACAAGACTTAACTGAAGTGCCCTTGAGCAAGGCATCTAACCCTCTAAAATGCGCTCTAAAATGCGCCACATCTACAATTTAATATTACAAATTGAATAAAAACATGATTCCCATGCTCTTACAGTACTACGAAGCCCCTAAGGCCCACAGTAAAAAAAACAAAAGGCAAGAAATTGTGTTTCACCACAAAATACGCATTCCCGTGCAGACGCTTCAATAGCTTACAACATGGAGCAGCACATTGAATTTTACTTTAATCATGAATTGAAACACAAAGATATAGTATCACTTCTCAAAATCAAGCATGATTACACTATTAGTGAGCACAAACTGAGATCTATTGGACTTTCGAGAAATAAGGATTACTCTAGCCTAGACGGTGCACTTGTCTTCACTGAAGCAGAGCTTCAGAACTCCGGACAACTTCATGGATACAGATGGATGTACGCTAAAAGTATTGTACAAAATTTCTTGCGTTATTTATTTATTTATTTAAAATGAACACATAATTTTTTTATATTAAAAAGAAGTCATAATACTGAGTCAAGCTACCAGCTCCTTTTGGTGGACAGTATCAGAAAAATCTGATTGTGAGACTTTACAAAGATGGAAAAGGATACAGGAAGGTCTGTGACCAATGGCAAATAATCCATAACGCAGTTGCAGCAGTAATCAGGAAGTATAGAACGAGGCTTAGTACCACTAATCAGAGCCGCAGTGGCGGGCTGCCTAAAACGATGCCTCGGATGGTGTGCTACTTGCACATTCTAGTTCTAAAAAACAAACAGGCTTTAAGTGCTTCAGACTTGGCACAGATGTTTTCAACAGAAAAGTAGTTGTGACAGCTCAGACAGTGTGAAGGACATTGCATCGTGTCAACCTCTGTGGATGGCATCTAACGAAAAAACCCCTTGCTTGCTCTTCAGTACAAAACTGCAAGATTAAACTTGAACATAAATATTGGGAACATATTCTTTGGTCAAATGAGACCAAGATAAATTTGTTTGAGCTCAGGACTAACACAATGAATGTATAGTCCTGACAGTGAAGCATGGAGGTAGGAGTGTGATGATTTGGGGCTGTATGAGTGCAAAAGGTGTTAGGGAGATGAGACATCGTTATTCTTTGATTATGTCACACTACATGGTCCATTCCATTACTTTATGTTATTAAAAATTGAATGATCAACAAACATTAGTCCCTGTGTATGCTGTATTCTGAGCTGTTACTATAAAAACAATAACATTAAAATGTTTACATTTATATTAACCTCTTCTTCATGACACAGCCAGAACTACTTTCCGAGCCATGCTGTTATGTAAGAAATAAGATGCATTGTGCTGTTGCGGCAGTGTTGTTTTTCATATAACAGCTTGGTGTAAAGTGTGTTATTCTACTCATTCTACAGCAATTTGCCAACAATTCCTGTGCTTCATTTATTAATGCATGACACGTTGCACATTTTAACGCTTTACAGTTCTATTTGATGTTGTGAATCATCTGAGAGACAAATTAGTTCCTGTTCTCCCCATGTTACAACTGTGATAAACTCATTCTCACACCAGCCTCCCCGTTTCTCTCTCTCTCTCTCTCTCTCTCTGTCTCTCTCTCTCTCTCTCTCTCTCTCTCTGTCTCTCTAAAAGCACAGCCTGTCATACCAAGAGTATGAACGTCATTGTCCTGAAGACCCACCTGAGCTGATATGGTTTCTATCATTAGTAACGCACACTTTAACATGCTTTGTGAAAATGATGTGGACTTTCTTAGATTTCCCCAAACGTCTATTTTCCAATACCTGAAATGGGAGACCAACATCAAATCCATCCTTAAATAGGCCCAGCAGTGGATGTATTTTCTGCAGCAACTGAGGAACTGTGGTCTATCACAGGAACAGACTGCAACGAGCAGTTAGGACAGCAGGAAAAAAACACATTGGTGCTTCCCTGCCCAACCTCTCAGACTTGTACACCTCAAGATCCAGGCAAGGGCAAAGAAAATCATTACAGATTCCTCACACCATGGACACAACCTATTTTAACTCCTCCACCGGCAGGCGCTACAGATCCTGTGCCCTCAAACAACCAGACACCAGACATCTTTCCTAATGCCATCACCCTCATAAATAACTGTACAAATACTCTTACATCATAAATTGATTCCCAAACACGTTGCACATTTTTGTTTACACTACAACATCTACTGCATCCTATGTATATTGATTATATATTGTTTTTAAATGAAATGTACACTATTTGTTTTCTACCTGTACTCTAATGACCAGGACCAAATTCCATGTGTGTTTATTCTGTATATGGTTAGTGTTAATAAAACATTCACAAAATAAACCTGTGTTTGTTTGGCTTTCCAGTTTAGGGTCAATTCCATTTCAGTAATTTAATTCAACTGTAGTTCAGCCAATGAGCAGATTAGTAAAATAGGCTTAAATTTTAAAGCTAATGATATTCATGTGATTACAAAAATGAACCCATACTGAATTAATGGAACTGGTTCCAACTTCTGTGTCCAGCCCCGAAACACTGCTGAAATTATGTACAGTATATTCATCCATTTTCCTTCACCTGGTCAAGTTGCACATTTTTGTTTATACTACAACACCTACTGCACCCTACGTATATTGTTTGTATATTGTTTCCAAATAAAACATCCACTAGCTGTTTACTACCTGTACTCTAATGACCGGGACCAAATACCTGTGTGTAATGTGTGTAAACATACTTGGTCAAATAAATCTGATTTCTGGAGACAATGCAGTAATGCAGTATCTGTGTCAGTCCTAGCACTTTCAGATGATCAATATGATCTCTTCTAATGAACCCTTTCTTCTGAATAAACCCCAGAAGGAGTAATTAAGGGGATTAAGGTCAGGACAGCGAGAGGCCCATTGCACCTCTCTCATTCCAGTTCAATTCTTTTGTTCAACCAGTTTCTTACCACTGCGGTGTCATATATTTGCTGTTTCCAGACAGTAAGTCGCATTATAGATCGTTGAATAGCCTATTTGTTATAAAGCAATGTATTTTATTAGTACCATGCAAATCAGTGTAGTTAAAACAGACAAGAATCAGACAGGCAAACTGTAAATTTAAAACTGTTTATTATTCCATTTCAGGTCTTACAAAAATATGACAAAAATAAATCAACAGAAATAAATAAGACCATTTCCTATGATCATTTTCTTTGAAAATGAAAGAAACTTTACAGTGGTATATTGGAAGAGCATGTTAGTTTGTGAGGTTGCCTTCAGAGAAGGAATTCTACACACTTGAGTACTACTAGGCTCTCTTTTTTCCACTGTCTCTAACCGCACATATCCGCTTCCGAGTGGCAATTTCTTAAAAGTATAAATCAATAGCCCATTAATTATTCACAGTAGGGTTGAACATAAACCACGGTTCCTAAGTCACATATAAGGTATTCTTATATATTAGTAAAAAATAAATGTCTGATCTTATTAAATAACATGAACTGTTGATGACATTAACTGCTGGACAGATATGACAGGAACCCTGCAGCATCCATGTTGCTTTTCAGATAAACTCAGACATACAACTCAGCATCTTTGCCATAAACACAAAGTAACACTCGATAACAGAGTATGAACTGTAGTGTATTATTTCATATTTGTGGATCATAGATGACATGGCCTCAGTATAATCCATTTCAGGCTTATGTTTCCTTTCACTTAGAGAGTAAATTCTTTCTGCACAATGGAGTAAGAGACTTTTTCCGTCTAGGAAATATTGTCATTAATAAATAATGAAATTGAAATGAAAATCTATTTTAAACCACAGTTACAGCTACCTGGTCAAGAAATATCATGTGTGTTGCCCTAATACTCAAGAGGATTTTGTTCCGAGGTCTGAATATGCAACATTTTATACATGATAAATCTGAGATTTCTATATTGGTTTAAAGAAATGCTTAATAACACTTTTTTTACATGAACAGTTTGAAATACTTATTTGATTATGAATGGTCATTGTTGTTTTGTAATTTGTCTTTTTCAAACGTATTGTGTTTCTCTTTTAAAAACACACTTCTTAAGGCATCAAATACTGCCAAGGATGTATCACAATTGACTGTCAATATTAAATCTAAGTAGCTATATATAAAAATAACATTAATGGGGAATAGCGTGACCCTTAATATGTGATTAACATGTACTTTTTATTACACTAGAACATTAGATAATTATTATATTATTAGATAAAATTGAACAACCACTATTTTAAATCGTGTAGAACTTCAGAGGACAAAATGGTTCAAAATAGCACACATTTTCTCTTTAAGACCCAGTGGAAGCACAGAGCTGATTCAGGAGATTTGGATAGGGCTAACAGACAACTGGTTGAACAACATTACACATATAAGTTAGCATTTTAAATGACCAATTATGTCTTGTTAAAATTCTACATTTTGACATTACTCAACATTCAGGACATAAAATCTGGATGAGTAAAGATTATTGTTCAGGCTGACATATTATTGCAACAGTTATTTGAGCCAACTCCGTCAATGAAATGAGGAAATAAGTGCATAGATCCTGTTACCTATCACATTACTATTAATACTAAACAAAACTGCGTATTGTTTTTTCCTGGCACCTGTCATTCTTAAAACATAAAAATGTAATCAAAACACAAGTATTTCACTGCTATTAAACAGAATTGCTTTCGTTCAAATCCATTGTTGGGCATATCAAGGGAATAACTGGCTTATCATTCCTCTCACATCATCTTTTGTTTGTTTTGTATATGGTTAATGTTAATAAAACATTCACAAAATAAACCTGCGCAAATTGTTTGGCTTTCCAGTTTAGGGTCAATTCCATTCCAGTGATTTTAATTCAACTGTAGTTCAGCCAATGAGCAGATTGCTGAAATCCACTGCTGAAACAGGCTACATTTTAAAGCTAATGATATTCGTGTGTTTACAAAAATTAACCCATACTGAATTAATGGAACTGTATCCAACTTCTGTGTCCAACCCTGAAACACTGTTGAAATTATCTATATTCGTCCATTTTCCTTCACCTGGTCATCAGAGCTACAAGGATTTTTTTTTTTGCAAATTAAACGTACCTTCTGGTAAAATATTCCAAGCAGTTATGGCTTTACAAAGAAACTTTTATCACAATGCACAAAGTGAATCTGCTAGTTTTGCTTTGGCAAGTAATGAAATCGGAATTATCAAAATAGACAAGGTAGGAATGAATAGGCAAATAAACAGGTTAGAGCAAAGTTAAAGAAAGCACCAAGATGTACAGAAACCAGATGAGTTAATAATGCTTCTGTAGTGCACTGCAATGAAAACAATAATTAAGCATTTGCATACATTATGAGGCAAGCTGGTGTTCTCCTATTCTTAGCAAAGTCTTTCCCTCCCACCAGCAGTAGGATTTAGTGCAAAATGTTCTCTGAGGCTGCAACTAGTATGAACTGTGGAAATGGAAATGCTACGCATTACTACACTTCCTCACAGAATCCCTTTGCAAGGCAATGCCTGTATTTTGTGATGGTCCAGGAGGCTTTTGTGTTGCAAATCAAGGGAATGTCTTCTTCACAATTTACGGAATCGCTCTGCCATACTAGTGTACGAACCAAAAAAGTGAATGTTGAGGTCAAATGCTATCCTCTAGGTTAAATATATTAAGATGCACAGGAGAACTCACACACTCACAATTTTTGGGTGGATTTTAGTACCATGATAGTCTCTATCTCCAGCAGGTTTTTTTTGGCTATACTAACAAAGGAGGGAAAAGCCTGTTCCATTTCTGTTAGGATATGGTATTTTTAAGTAGTCGCCACACTTCTGTTACCCATCCATACACTATATGCTCACGTTCACATTTTGCCCTGGTCGCACTTGCCTCAAGTTCTTATGCAGACTCCAGAATGACTCCAGACTGTTCTTCACAAACCTGTGTAGAACCTGTCATTCAATATATTTTGAAATTAAGATATTGCATTTTCTTCAGTTTGAAACTATATGTTCTAATTTCTATAACTTGCAGGTTTACAGCACCTCATTATTCATGAAATACTGCTGCAGTTGCTAAACTAAATCAGCTGCTTTAAGTATAAAAGTTTTCAGGATCAAAAACACTCACAGTTCAAACTGATAATGTTCAGATTATCAGTCTGTGGGGTTTTTTTTGAAGGTCTGATTGTATGATAAAAAACTGATGGTAAAATATTTTTTAAACACTACGAAGGGTGCTTAAAATGCTTACAATTTTCAGACCATGATAACTTAAAACGGCACTATTCTTTCAGGAATATCGGTTTCAAAACGCATTAGAAACGCAGCTCATGCATTCCTGTGGGTATTGTAGACAAAAGGCATTGTGTGTGTATGTAAGGGGGGGGGAGTCATCTTTGAAAAGCCTATGTTCCTCAGCAAAAACAACACTATTCCATTTTCCCCACAGTATTACTTAACAGCCTCCAGGCTCAGTCTTTTACTGTGCTGAAGGGCACTGAGAGGGACCTTCTGTATCCTTTTTTTTCTACAGTAAGTGTTTTTTATTGGATTTAGATTTTAGGGCCTGAGGACTCAGAGTCTAATGAGTTTTCATTCTCCTGTTCCTCATCCCCTGGTGACGGGATTTCATCTGGCACGTCATTGAGGTCAGACCTTGTTAGCGGTTTCTCTGTTGGCTGTACCCCCTCCCCTGGTTTTGTGAGTTGAGCCCCATTCATACATGCCCCACCATCCGATTTCCCAAAATTAAACAGTTTCCCAGGATTGAAGGACTTGCTGGGGGACTGAGATCTCTCCTGGCCGAGTGCAGCCATGCTTGAATTGGCTGAAGCTGCGGCTGTTTCTTTTTTGTTTTCTGGTGATTTGAGAAACTTGAAGCTAAGGAAGCCTGGGAGCTTCGGTTCGCTTCCCGTTGGGGACTGCGGCGAACGGGCTGTGCCAGAGGAAAACTTGCTCTGTAGAGGAATGATCTGTTTGAGTTTCATTACGTTATTGTTGGCCAGCAGCGAGCTTGGTCTCTTCGGTTTGTCACTTATAGAGCCTCCAGCCCCTCCAGCCGATCTGGATTTGGTTCCTTGGTTTTTCTCATGATGGTGGTCGCCTCCAGAGGCATCAGGCCGCCCGTCGTCTCGATCACGTCGGGCCTGGTATTCAGCTTGTCGCTGCCGTTCTTCCTCTTCTCTTTTTCTCCTCTGCTGTTGCTGGAAGTGCTGCTGTGCTTGGCGCTCGTGCTTCTGGCAGTGACCAAACACACATGCATTACACACCAGCATGAGAAATGAATAATGATGAAGATTGCTGAAGACTGCAAATGAACAGGATCTACCTTGAATGCCTCCCTGCGCTGAAACTCCAGTTTGGCCATTTCTTCACTTACCCAGCTGGGGATGTCAGGGATTGCCACATGAATGACATATTTCAGTAAGATAGCAAAGTGCTGCAAAGAGGGGAAAACATTTAATAAACAAGCAGGTCATAGCGTGTAACATCAGAGATAACAATGTATGCATGTACGTGTGGTTAGTGTGTGTACCTCTAAGATCACAATTGAGATGATGGCCATCTCAGGGCTTAGCCAAGGGAAGAGCCTCTGTAGCTGCCCACACTGACCAATCAAGTAACAGTTTACAATGATTGCTATCAGACCCATTGCCTCCATTAGTGTCTGTGTGATAAAAGATACATTTATGCCATCATCTTTCAACACTCCTTAAAACAAATGTTTGGTTTTTTTTGGTTATGTTCATATAATTCTAACCTGCCACTGTCCGATGCTTTCCACTCTCATGCCAAATGGTCTCTGAAGGCCTGTGCAGAGCTTGAAGGCATCACTGCGGATCTCAATGATATTGTTAATGAGAGCACACATGGCTGCCAGTGGGAAGGCAGAAGAAAAGAGCACCACGTAGCCAAACTGAATAAACATTTCCTGGTAATCCTGAAATGTGTCCTGGAAGTTCAGAGAGTTCATTTGATCAGACTATTTTACTTAAACACACCACAAGGACATGGAAGCTAGCAGAATTGACATATGCAAAATCTATATTGTATAATATATAAATGTACATATGATAGTTCATCAAAAACATGCATATTAAAACATAATTCCTCACAGTTTACATAATACTTATGCTTCCTGCTTAGCTGGCATGTTCTGTATGCTCTTTTTACCTAAGCAAGCTGGCCGCAATAATCTGTGCTACATGTATTATTAGTACTATTATGATTAAATCAGTGGCATAAAGTCAAATCATTAATAACAATTCTCTTTATGACAGCACTTTTACCTCGTATGTTTGCATGCAGCTCTCTATTTCAGCTTGGGTGAGTGTAGTGCTCTCCTGTTCCTCAGGGGGATCCATCCATGACTCTCTCCTGGTCTTACTGTCAGCCCTCTCCAGACTCCGGCCTCTCTTCTTCAGCTTTGGTGGCACACTGCTATCAAGCCCAGCGGACTCTGTCACCTGCTCCTTTGTTTCCGGGATGACATTATCATCGTCATCATCACACATCTCAAAGACCAAAGCTGGGTCCATGCCCTTCTCCACCATGGTAGGGCTCCCCTCCTCAAGGAAGCTATCCTCCATGGGACTGATGCAACCGACAGACTTGCGATCTACCTTCTCGATAAAGCTGACTTTGCGCAGTTTGAGGCCACAGTCAATAGAATTCTCCTCCTCTGTGTCCTCTGTACTGTTTCTAGCTCCAGTCTCTTCCTCAGGCTCCTCATCTGGGACACCACAGCCTCCATTCAGACACTTACGCTCAATGCGCTCTTGCTGGCCCAGAACACCTTGCTGGTTTCCCTGCAGGCCCTGCCCAGGGATGCTGGGTTTGCTGGGAGACATATACGCCCTTCCAACTGCCAAACGTCCGTACTTTATTAATGCTGATACTAGCAGGTCCCACACAGCACGCAACGTGAGTTCTCCCAGGCGGTGGCGCTCGTACAGGTACGGCTGCAGCACTTCCTTCAAATTCTGCATGAACTGGCGGATTATCAGCAGGGTTGCTAGCATCTGCAGGTCATGCACAAAACAAACATAAAAAGAAATATGAAATAGATAATAAAATAGCACCACATTAATCTTTTCTTGGCTGTGATAGTGATATTAATTGCAACATGATTCCTGAAAACTTTATTTATATAATTATTTATTGGCTGGCAAAGAGTTGGTGTTTGGATTTGGAGACACTGAAGACAGTCTATGATGTAGGCTTGCTTTAAATGGTCCAGTCAAGGCTCAGCAATATTATCTGGCAATAAAATGAAGCCAGCTGAGTACCTGAATGCACTGCATAAGCAGGTTATAACATCCATGAATTTTTCTTCCCTGATGGCACAAGCATATTCCAGGATGACATTACGAAGATTTATCAGGCTCAATTTGTAAAAGAATGATTAAGGGAGCATAAGGAATCATTTTCACACATGAAGTGGACACCACAGAGTCTTGACCTAAACCCCATCGAAAGACTTTGGGATGTGCCAGAGAAGACTTTACTAAATGATCACAAACAAGATCTCAGCCAAAAATGAATACCATAAATGCAGACTACAGTGTAGCAAAACATATGCTCTAGTAAAGGTTGTTTCAAAACGAGGAGCTGCGTACAAATTTAATCATTCGGACTGCAGTATTTCCGACCGGTTACGTTTTTGCTTTGGGAAAATGCAAGAGTGAATTATAAGGCAGGTGAAAACAACTGAATGAGTCATCATATTATAGCTCACAGTCTCACAGGAAAGCAAGGCAGGTCTAAAACACCTGTACTGTTTTTCACATGGCTCAAATAACTACAAATCACATCAGGAATTCAATTGCTTGTCAGACTTGTTTTCTCTAAACTTGCGCAGACATACCCACCTTAAAATTACAGACCCACTGTACATAAATAATCCACATGCATATGCTATATAACTCAAGCAATGTGTGATGAGCCATTATCTATAGGATACATTACAAAGAATCATGAAGCCCTGGGGTTTTACATTTTCTCTGCTGTCAGCCTAAGCGTGAACATGATGATAGTTCTACTCATTCATCATGTTTAACATCAATAGATTCTGACTTTTTTTTAAATGTTGTTGGACATGTCAAGCAAACATCAACCCACTGCCACACACCAGTACTAGGAGACCTGTCGACCTATCGTACTGTTACAGAGTCTGTAGGAACCAACAGCCAGATGGCAATATAGAGAGTGAGACAGATGTACCAAGAAGGAAAGCTGTGGGCAGATACATGATGGAACATTTCCTGATAAGAGACGCATATCATCCGGAGTAATACCTATATAAATGCTGTGAGCAGTCACAAAAACACATGTATCCATTCATCCATCCATCCATCCATCTGACTGGTGCCTGGAACCTCTCTGTTCAACAAGCTTTGATAATTTCATGGGAATGCAAATAGGTTTCCTAGGACTTATAGGAATTATTGCTTTTTTTTCCTACCTCCTTTAGACGCTCCATGTCTTTGAGGTAGAATCCAATGTAGAAAAGGCTTAGATATGAATTTACAAACTGAAACTGCAAGACAGAGGTTTCAAAAAAAAATTTGGTAAATACAAGAGATTAATGTGCTGACTTTTGTTAGATTTGTATCTATGACAAGCACAATATATAAGTTTAATTACATTTACTATATATTACTCAAATCCCAAAAGCTTAGTGACCATAGACATTTCTATAACTGTGCTGTGCAGAAAAACAGGAAATACTTCATACAGTTTACACCATACATACACTACGAACAGATGTCTAGTAAAATCCATGTTTTCTTCAGTACAATATATTTTTATCTAAGCTTGCAAGAAACCTGGTGCCCTGGAGCAGGGTTATGACCTACAATAATAGCTGAGACTTGACCCATTTATCTTCAGATCAGCAGGTAACTGGCTGAGGTATCACTGCTTACATCTTTGGCATCATATCAGCATTTATATACACAGTACATAATGTTACAGCAACAAATATATCAGTTCTGCCTTATTAAATATGACAGTTTTAATTGATCACTATTCCCACAGATATTCATTTGACTACTGTATATAATTTCATGCATTACATTGTAAGCTTTTATTTAAAAATTGTTGCATAAAAGTGACTACTTACAAGAACCATTTTGATTATGAGATTTTTCTCATAGGCACTCTGGAGTCTGTAGTTCTCTGTTGGAAAAATAGACAATCATTACAAATTTCCTGCTGTAGGAAATCAGTGAGAAGATTCAAGTGCAATACTGTTTTGATTGTTAAAAAATAAGCATTCAATAACGATTAACAACCGTAACAACCATATATTTATATTTAATTACAGTTTCAATTGATGGTGTGAAACAAGTCTCCTTTTTTTATCACATGTTATAATGGCAGTTGTTTTCCTGCCAGACTCTAGACTCTAGATCAGGGGTGCCCAACTCCAGTCCTGGAGGGCCAGTGTCCAGCACAGCTTGGAGGTTTCTCTACTCAAACACAGTTAACAGGTAAGTGCAATCAGGTGTGTTTGAATAGAGAAACCTCCGAACTGTGCTGGACACTGGCCCTCCAGGACTAGAGTTGGGCAGCCCTGCTCTAGATCCAACTT
This sequence comes from Duopalatinus emarginatus, assembly GCA_028565595.1. Taxonomy (NCBI): domain Eukaryota; kingdom Metazoa; phylum Chordata; class Actinopteri; order Siluriformes; family Pimelodidae; genus Duopalatinus; species Duopalatinus emarginatus. Next base: position 18,223,043 of record JAOVVF010000004.1, read on the forward strand.
GATTAATTATATGTTCTATTCATGGCCAATTGTTGGTACAATATTGTTTAGATATTTTTCTATATCTCCAACAAGGAGATCAGCCCTGGCCCTGAAACAGCTATTTTGTTGCAGTCCCCACTGAGACAACAATATTGACTGCCCAGTCAAATGCCATAGCCGTTTCATTGCTACTGGCTCAACACCTTATTTTCTTTAATGGGTAATCAGTTACCTCTGGAATGGGGGGTAGTGATGGCATATTTCAAGCTTAAGAAGCTGACATATACAGTCAGGGATCCACGCAAAGATTTTATAAAAGGTTTGACAGTCATTTTTTGACTACTTTAACTTCTAAATTTCTTGAATTTGCTTCTAAAGACATGGAAATATTGAACTGTTTTAATTAATTGACAGTCTCTGTGACAGCTGTAATAACCCCTATACCTATGTAACATCTCACACAAAACTTCACCATATAAACAACCATATAAAAACAAGTTGCATCTACTAAACATTCTCTATTAAAATAATAAGATCAACGAAACTGGTACGTGTTAGAACTGTTATTTTCATTTAAGCCAGCAATTAAAAAAAACATATCATGAAAATTACTGCAGAGAACAAATCATTATTCTTATCCAAAAGCAATGAAGACTCACCCATGTCATTAAGCCAACAGGCTATCTTTTTATACACCTCGTCACATGCAGTCACAGTGATGGCCAGCATTATTTCAGGGATAAACCTCACCACTCGCGGCAGCTCTTTAATCCCCATCACAAATTCCTGCCATCCGGAAATAGAAGTCTATTCAGTCATAATCAATTTAATGTATTTTCCATACATACCGATAACCTACAAAGCATACTATTTATATAATACAATATACAGTACTGTGTAAAAGTCTTAGGCACATGTGAAGAAATGTTGTGCAGAGGTTTTTACTATTTGAAAGAAA
>JAOVVF010000004.1:18236187-18270271 GCA_028565595.1 Duopalatinus emarginatus
GTTTTTCCTTGCCACTGTCGCCACCGGCTTGCTCATTAGGGATAAAATTTCTAATAATTCTATAAATGTATAACTCTCTTCATTATTTTCTGTAAAGCTGCTACATTGAGACAATGTTCATTGTTAAAAGCGCTATACAAATAAAATTTAATTGAATTGAATAATAACTGCCCCAAATACATACACACAATTTTTAAAACAAAAATTGTAAAAAGGCTGGGAGCCTGTTCATACTTTTTGGGTGGTGTCTGTAATCAAACGTCTCCTCTATGTTATACCTTTTGCATAAGACAGCTAAATGAACAAGATGAGCAAGCATCGTTTAGTATTTCATGTCTAGCTTATGAGGCATTTTTATCACAATACTGGATGGTGAAAGTATTTACAGTGAAGTACAATCATTACATTGTGGTATATGTGAATATAAAGTGAGAAGCCCTTTCACCAGCTGTAGCTGTCATTATAATGGCTAATTAAATCCTACAGAATTGCAGACATTACTTTCTTTCTTCTTCTAATGGATTCCCAGTAAAGACACTGTGCAGATGATGTAAACCACAGCAACTCAATTTAAAAACTTTCTGAATCATCAATCATTTGGTGATTGCTAAAATTGTGGATTTAAACACAAGTTAAAGTCAAAGTCCTTGGGTACATGAACTGCTTCATATTGCTTAAAACAGAGGAGTCAAAAAAAAGCTTCAGAAATGTTTTCGCTGCAGACTGACTTGTTTTATAACTGATCATGCAATACTTCTATTTTCCCCACAGCACTTTCTTTGCAGAAAAAAAGTTACTTCAAAGTTTTCAGGACAGAGGACTTTGCATTTTCTTAGGAACAATGCTGCATATTTGTCGTACTGCAGTAAGTACAGTAAAAAGGAGAGGCAGGTGTTATTATAACAAAACTGGTGACAAGAACTGACTTACAGTAGTTCCACAGCATGTATGTAATGTAAATGTAATGTTCTTCGATATATAACAAGTGGCACTGACAAATTGGTATAAGAAAAACATAGCCCTTTAACACGGATGTAAACTGTAATGTTGGGCTGCATCACATGACCTGATGTTGATTTTTCCATAACATTATGCCCTGTAGTGTATTATTGCTTACTTAGTATGTATTTGGGATTTAAAACTTAAAGGTAACATTGTATCAAAAGTTAAAAAAAAATTATTTAGATTTCATTTTTTTTGCACATTAGTGATAGTATTACATGATGAGAGACACGTATGTTAACGTCCATACACAGTGCTCTTGCAGTGCTTTCTAAGTACTTGCACAGTAACATGATTTTCATATTTCTTGTATACAACCACAGTGAAACTGAAGTAATCAATATGTGATTGAAGTGTAAACCTTAGTGTAAATCTTAAATTCAGTGGGATTAACAAAAACAAAGCATTAACCAATTTGGAACCCATTTTCACAGGCTCAAAAGTAGTTGGACAAACAAACAATTACAAATACAAGGATTATATTTAACACTTAGATGCAAATCCATGCAGTTAATGGCTGGAACCCATTGACATCACCAAATGCTGACTTTCCTCGATTAATGTACTTAGCCAGACCTTTAGCACAGCCCTCCTCAGTTATTGCTTGTTCGTGGGTCTTTCTGCCTTCAGTTTTGTCTGAGTAAGGGAAAAGCATGCTTAACTGGGTTGACTAACTCGGTCATTTAAGAAAATTCAATTAAAAGGCTTTTTTTAGACATTTTCTAGCTAAGTCTAATCTGGCCCTTCTGTTCTTGAGTGGTAACAATTTTTTGCATCTTAAGGTAAATCTTCTGTATTTACAATCATGAAGGTCTCTTGACTGCAGACTTTGACAATAATAAGCTTACCTACTCCAGAATGTTGAGTTGGGTAGATATAGGGGTTTTTCTTTCCTAAGCAAAAAAATTCTGGGATTATCAACTTTTATTGCGTTTCATGGTTTTTCAGGCATTTCTGTGTCACTAAGCTCACTGATGCATTTGTTCTTTTTTAAGAACATTGTTGATTAGTCTGCTATCTTCTATCAGGCCTGTTTTTGTTTTTTCATTCTGAAGATGGCCTCAATCACTTGCACTGACACCTCCTTATTACCTACCAAATGCAAATTCATCAATATTAATTAACTGATTTGATTTAACCGATTTTTTTTTTAATCTCCTGAATGTGATAAAATTTGTCTCATGAAATAATGAAGAAACATTCCACACCTGAACATGAATCTGCTTATCCATTATCCAATTCTGAGCCTGTGAAAATGGCAGGAAATTATGTAATTCCTAAACAAAAAATTACGAAAATTGTATCCAGTCTCTGTACAAATATTTATGAACCCAACTGTATTTACAAATACATGCAGATACCAGTGTACTGTATACCATAACAGTCAAGGACCTGTTTACAACTCACAAGATACTATCATTTTGCAGCATGCCAAAATGTTCTGGGTGGCATCAGTGTCACGAGTGGGTGGAAGCTCATGTGCTTAGGATACTATAGTATTGAAAAAATATGAAGGGGAAAAAAAACAAAAAACATAGGGACTGTTTAAATCCGGCATCCTGGAGATCCAAGTCAAACTATGGCATCAGATACATAGTCAAAACCAGAGCTATCTTACCGAAACATACCATGCCACACAAATGATCAGTCAGTTACAGTGTAGGTTTTTTTTTTTTTTTTGGAATACTTTGAGCTTTAGAAAATGTTACTTTTTGCCAAATAGTTGAACAACAGAAAATACCAAGGGAGGCTTGTCAAGGCTTATGACCACCAGTATTTTTTACAGAACTTTTTGCAAATAAATTTCTTGTTAGTCTTCCATTTCCATTTAATATTATTATACTTATAAAAATAACAAATTCCCTATATTGGATATAAAGCAATGAGAAAATCTTATAAAACCATTTGTAACTCCCAGAAAATGGTTTATTTGCCTGCTAGTGTTCTGCACCACAACTTTCACAATTTACTAGTAAACACTGTTAAATAAATGTTGCGTCTGTCACAAGTAAAAGTGCTGAAATATCAACACTAACCATTAACTTTGACCACTAATATAACACATTAGCTTCAACTTGCATGCTGTAAGTGCCTAAGCAGAACCACAACAGAGTATTCGTTTTACCACATTTGTAGTCAGCAACTACAAATAACAAACTGTTGGTCCTGGTATATAGTTAGAAATTATGCCGCTTGTCATAAATGTCCTTTGGCCTTAACCAGTGTCAGTATTTTATCTTTTATTTGAGGAATATTCTCAACCCAGCAGTGACACTGGGGTATTTAATGCCACTGCTTAGAATTTTACACCACCTAAATGATTTTCAGTCAGTGGTGGTTTTATCATGGTCTCCTGTCTATTGATATAAAAGAGCCAGCAAATTGCACAAAGCAGCAGACAGCCTACAGTCAATAATTTTACACCTACAAAATTACCTGTATAGTGGGTGTTTCTACTAAAATGGCTGTTTAAAATCTAATGAAGTTAAGACTAAAAGCTGAATGTTATTACTAGGGTATTACATTTTTACATTTCTTAAAGTTCCCCCCTAGCCCCAGACATGTCATAGCCAGCTGCCACCAGAAATCAACAAGAGGACAATTAGTCTTGCTTACAAGTGAGTGCACAGGGTAGCTTAGCCTCTCTCTTTCTCTGTAATACAGTGTTTTGTGCAGTATTGTGCAACTGTGTTGCTACAATACCGAAGTGAATGCATCCACTTATGACTATGCAGTGGGCTATGCATGAAGTTAAATGGTGTTTTGCCATGGAAGGCAAGACGTAGGATTATATTAACACTAGGCATAATACAAATAATAATTCTAATAACAACAATAACAAACAAAACTGCATAATACTAAGGGCTACTGCATTAACGAGACACAATACAATAAAGTAAATAGCAGATGTCATCCAGGAAATTGCAACCTACAGCAGATGCAGTGAAATAGAGGGATGACACTATTTAGAAATGCTTTTTTAGCTTCAACTGAAAAACATCGGACATACTGGTATAATAATGGCAACTCTGCAGAGATACACCACTTTTTAGTTTATGCATGTTTGTTTGTATTCGGGTATCAGTTGCCTCCCTTAAATTTAAAAAGAAACCAGTGTAAAAAAAATACTAATACTAAATATAAAATCTAGAGCACTCATGACTTCAGGCACTACATGGTCAACTCATTTAAACCCATGTACCACTTATGGCAGGCCTTCTGCCACTGGGCTTGTTTTCCTGCTTTTGCTCATTTGAGCCACAGATTCAAGAACAGCTGCCTTACAGGTGTGTACTGAAACACAGCCATGTGTTTATGCTCTCTAAACAGGCCAATTTGCAGGTAAAACTGTAAAAAAAAAACAAAAAAAAAACCAAATGCACTTGACCTCTGTTGCACTGTTGAGAGGAAGTCTTTTGTGTTACATAGAAAAGGAGCTGAAATGACAGGTGAGCATGATGATCTAATGCTCCAAGAACAGCCTGCAGTAACAAGAGACGCCACACTGCAGCCAGCCAGAGTTTCTCAGTTGTCCGAACAGCGAGAGCTGGAAATTTGTTCTAAAAGCATAAATTGTATAAATCGAGTAAGCACATGGTCACTATTTAAAATAAATGGATGAGCAAGCAACATGTAAATAGACTACAAATATGTCATGTAGGTCACTATAGGTAGACATTGTGTCTTTATCTGTTTTTTTTAAATATACTGTATAAACAAGCTAAATTGACCTCTGTAAGTAATGCTGCTCATATATATGTTGTTTTTTAAACTACACTGTTTACTACACAACTATGAGTTAAGCATGTTATCCTCATTAAAATTTAATATCACATTTTATGAATTGCAGTTCCTTGGTACCTAAGAGTCTGAATACTTTGTGAGTGTGCACTTAAATTATAAATGAGCTACTGATCCTGAACCTATGAACACATGTTGAATAGGCTAAAAGTATATAATGAAAACTGCTTTAGGATGATTACAAAGGCAGTACTCAAAAAAGGCAGTACTTAAAAAAAAAAAAAAGTATATTAAAGAAACTATATTATCATGTAAGACTCTTATTTTACTAATGTAAATACAAAGTTAAATACTAATAGTAGTACAAATTGTAGTCTAAATAGTAATTTATGTAGTGGTCTAAATAGTATTTATATTAGTAATTTATGTAAAACAAATGCCTTCAAACCATAGAAATGTGAAGAGATAAAACCTAATTTTCTACCCAATTACGTCGCCTGCCACCGGCTAGTTCTCCTCTATCATACAGAGAACAAATACAAATACATATACTTTATCTGAGGCAAGTAAAACCAGCTAGCCACATCTTTTTCAAACTACTAATCATACAGAACAGCATAACCCACTCTGGGAAAAACTGCTACCTGCCCTCTTCCTCAAACATGAGTTCTCAGATGCCTTCAGACATCCCTTCCACCCACAGAGCATGGTCAAATTTGCTGCCGTGGTTCCCACCATGGTGACTGTGTCAGAAACCTGCTTCTATTGAGCCATGTAAAGTAGGAATTGAAGTAGTCATAATGTAACTAACAGCTTCTGTCATGAATTACACTGCAAGAAATGGATTTTCCTCAACAACTGATTGTGCCAGATATGATTTGTTATGTGTACCTTTCCTGAAGGTGATGAAAAATTTCACCTTATGTTTTTGTTGGTAATAGATTAAAAAAAATAAGGCTGTGTATCTGAAATCTGCTTCCTTCCCAGAAAAGGGCGATTAAGGCAATTACATAATTACATACCATTTTAGTGAAGAAAAAAAAATCTGGCTCCTGTTTCTTTAACATTCTCATTTGTGCCAGTGTCCTCCCACTTAGTGCTATCTAAATGGTGTCAAATACTAGGAGCTGGTGTAATTGTGCTTCATATATGACCTTGAGTGTAGTACCAAGAGAGATGAGGATAGAAACTGTGTTTCAGCACACATTCTCTAAATGCTTGACATATATCTAAGCAGATGACTATTATTCAGGCAGTGAAATAGTTAACAACAGAAATGTGCATGTATTTGACCAAGTTTATAAAAACTTCATTTTTATAACTATGGTTTTTCTTCTACTCTTAAAGGTCTAGATATTTAACTTATTGTCTCATTTTCATATATATGTGAAAGGTTGGCAGGGGATAAACCTGCATTTTTCAAGAACAAAATGTTTTATAACTATCTGCCCACTTGGCCATTGATATTTAAACTGAGAGAATACTGAAAATGGATATTATAATATAGCAAGTATATAACCCAAAGTTTTGTTACTGTGACTGCATTAGACGTCTGCCCTTTAACTAAACTGTATTGAGGTGTCTTTACTGACTAACGTTTTTCAGTTCAAGTTCAAGAAAACCAAGCTATACAAATATCAGGTGATGAATATGACTGACAGAACACAAACTGGAATTGGACACAGCGCCTCATAAGCGAAGCAAATATGTAAAAAAGAAAGAATAATCAAATTGGATCCAAGCGTATTTGATAACAGCACAACACCCATATCTTTCACCACACTCTGAATTATTGAGTTATACAGAAATCCTAAATGGAAAACGGAGAAAAGGGAAAATATTTTGTAATGATTTCACATTGCTGAGACAAAGAAAAATGAGATTCGATGACTTAAGGCAAATTTATTTTCTGCACCTACAAAATGAAACAATGGGTTTACATCAGCACAGACAGGTAAGATGAGAAGATTATTATAACAGAAGTTTAATATAAAGAAAAGTAAGATGGTATATGCAATGGTATTTTCAATGCTTTCTCTGACATGGAAAGATGATTATGCTTTTTAGATACTAAGAGGAATTTCTAAATATGCATTTAATTATCATTTCTAATAATTGAGGGAGAAAACTGTTCGCTGCTCTTTAGAGACCCCATGGACGAATGATTGTAATCCAAATGCATGAAGTCCAAATAAAAGCAATTGTGCATAATTTTTATTTTATGTTACTCAGCACAGACCCAAGACACCTGTCTGGTATCTATATATGTTTAATGTGATTATATTAATTCTGCTCATTAAAAGTGGTGTGTAGAGACCTTTTCCTTAAAACTTAAATCTAGGAACACTGGTCAGCATGAAGGCTTTTTCCACTCTTTGGCAAGTCAGCCACATTACATTGCCAGGCCCCCCAAAAAAGTCACACACATATTTTGTTGGAATGCCAACAAAATTGCTGTGGCATTGTTTTGACAAACTTATGTAATATCACAAGATTTATTTCTATCCAGAGTTGCATTAATTTTTGTCCGAGATCTTGCTCATGATGAGAGACTCAAACAATTCTGTAAAGTCTTCCCCACTGCATCCTAAAGGTTAAGGTCAGGACTCAGCGGTAGGCAATTCATGTGTGAAAATGATCCCTCATGCTTCTTGATTTATTCTTTCACAATCCAATCTGAGCCTGATAAATATTGGCACTGTTGTCCTGAAAAATGTCCGTGCTATCAGGAATAAAAAAAGAATTATTGATGTTAGAACCTGCTCTTTTTGCACATTTAGATATTCAGCAGATTCGTTTTATTGCCACATAACTTCTCAACCTGACCAATTCAAGTAAGGTCATAACACTGCCTACAAAGACTCAAAATTCAAATAGTGACTTTTCTGGCCAGGTGATGTAGATTTAAATCCAGATAACTTAATAGTACCAATGTATATGTATGTAAAGGAGAGCTTACATAAAACAGAGTTGTGATAAAGTACCTAACTCAATCCTGTTTTAGAAATTTATACAAAAGTGTTAGAATAAGTAACAAAATGTCATTTTCACTTCATTAAAAGAATTAGATTTCGATTAGAAGGATAAAATTATAGCAAAAATAGAAAGCACAAGCCAACTGTTACATTTTCTCTCCATGTTTTTAGGCATGGCTGCAATAGTCTCTCTATACACACTTAGAAGAGAAAGGTCCTGACAAGTTTTTGGCTTCCTAAAAGAAAGCAAAATGCATTCCTGTCAGATTCCATATTTAAGCTCTAATGGTTTTCATGCACAGACAAATCCAGGAATGATAAGATGTTACAGAGTAAACCTTCTTTTATAAGACTGTATGTTAATGGAAAATGTGGTTTAATAAGAACGAATGTGAATTAGAAATTAAATTTGCTCTCTACAATATAAACAAACAAACTAATACAGTTTTGTGAATAAAAAGCACATAGCACATGCCCTTTAAAAAAATATTTTTCTTGGTATGGGTGAGAAGGACAACATTTTAAGTCCTGGTTCATTGCTGTAATGCCAAGAAAGCTGTTGTGTAATCTGACAGTTCAGCTAACATCAGTTATTGACACAGGCCACGCCACCGCTCTGTGTACCATGTATATCCAACAGCACCTTGTCACATGGCTGACTGCTTAACACTGTGCTGTATACAAGACACCTAACTAAACTCAAACTCTTACTAAACACATGGACAAAACACTGCTGACATGAATTAGTCCGAGTTCCTTATGGCCCCTTTAATGTTGTAAACTGATTCTCCTGTGCCTAGTGCACAGCGTATAGCCAAAAGCACCCTGTCACATGGCTGACTGCCTAACACTGTGCTGTATACCATGCTGTATAACTTAAACTGTAGCAGTGCTGGAAGGTGATTTCATACCACAAGGACAAAACACTAATGACATCAATTAGTCAGAGTTCCTTATGGCCGCTTTAATTTGGTGAACTGTGCACAATGAATATCTAACAACACCTTGTCACAATGCTGACTAAATAACACTCTGCTGTACATCAGATACCGTCTACAAACTGTACAAACTACAGCTTTATAGCTGACTGCATCACCACACTGCGCCGCATTAGAAGAGGTGCAGGATGCGGGCCCGAACGGAGGATAAACAAACCCGCTTTAAAGACTGTAGTCTGCTCCACAACGTCTTATTACAGGAGCTTCAGACCATTCATATACATGCACAGCGATGAAGGCTGAAAAACAAGAGTGTGACATCACCAGGTAGCTATTGACCACAGACACATGAGGGAAATACGAGCAGCTTCATGCACGAGTCTGAACAAGACAACATCCTGCATGTGGATGTATAATTGCACGGGAACAGAACAGTACAAACACACACCCGAAACTACCGAAACAGCCCAGAGGGTCAGGGAGAGCCAGCAGAATCGCTCAGTGGGGAATATCTCGTGGCCCGTGGGACGGAGCACTGCCTTTTTTTCTACGTTATAACGCTAAATTATAGCGGAATGTTGACATACAATACAGCGGATGACCTTCCAGGCCCGAGCCGCCCGCAGTCGTTCATTCTCGCGCGGCTCTCCTTGTACCGACACAAAAGCATACGCGCATTGTTCCGGGCGCCTCATTACGTTCCCCCGTCACATCCACCTGTCCCGAGCGCTCGCCTTTTATGCCTCCATTTGCGCTGCCGCTTTAAGGATCGTCTACGTGCTGAAAAAACTCACCCAGAACGCCAGAAGACGTCGGTTGGCACGAGGCGCTTTGCTCCGGCTTGTCGGCTTCTGTTGGCGCGCGGTGGCGGTGGCGCGAGCCGTCGGGATCGGCGCCGTTACTGGCGGACGCAGCGTCGGGCATGCTGCTTAAGCAGGGACTGACTGTTTGGGCTTTTTATTCCAGAGGAAAGGGGAGGGGATGCGGTGTCCTAGGCTGTAGAAGCATGCAGTGAGTAGCCTGTTCAGATCGGTTAACAGGGGTTAAATGAAAAAGAGCATGAAAAGGGACCGCTGTGGGTCATCCTGCTTTGTAGGGGGTTAGGAGTGCAGATCCGCCGCTTTCTGATCAGCACAGGCTTTACTATGGAGGAGGGACAAAGGAGAGAAGTGACACATCGTCTCTCTCTCTCTCTCTCTCTCTCTCTCTTTCTCTCTCTCTCTCTCTCTCTCTCTCTCTCTCGCACACACACACACACACACACACCTGTCGTCCTGTTCTTTTAAGGACCTTCCATTCATTAACATGATTAATGCAAGTTGTTTAATGCCTCCACTTGAATCTAACTCTAAACCCACCAAACAAAAGCATGCAAACAAAAGCTTTCTGTAAACAAACACACAAACAACAGCAACTAACAAATTGTTATTACAACTGTTAATAATAATAATAATAATAATAATAAGAAGAAGAAGAAGAACAACAACAACAACAAGAACAATAATAATAATAGTAATAATAATAATAGTAATAATAATAATAACAACAACAACAACAGCAAAACCACAACAACAACAACAAGAACAATAATAATAATAATAATAATAATAATAATAATAATAATAATGTTGACACACATTTGGTCCCCAGCTGAGTTATTCAATGCCTCCACTTAAATATAATTCTAAACCCATTAACCAAAAGAATACAAAGGCTTTCTGTAAACAAACAAACAAACAGCAGAAATTAGCATTCCTATTCTTTTAAGGACCTTCCATTTATACAATTAATGCTGTTATTTAATGCCCCCACTTAAATCTAACCCTAACTAATAACCGAAAGAATACAAAAAAAGCTTTCTGTAAGCAAACGAAAAAACTGACAAACAAGAAGAAGTAACTAAATGTTATCATAGCCATTATTATTATTCATAAAAAGAATAGTATTAATAATGTTTACATAAGGCTGAAACATTTAGACATGGACATTTGGTCCTCACAAGATATAGAAACACACACACACACACACACACACACACACACACACACAGACCAAGGAAGCTAAATCCAAGTTTCTCAGGTTACCCTTCATTCACTACCACACTGGACCGATAAATAATGCAATTAATGCATATATTTTTATATAAACTATAGAAATGCAAAGGCAATCATTGTATCAGTCTCTGTAGTATTGCATATCAGTGGTTTCAATCTCTTTTGGGTCTTTTAATGCAATCAGAAAGCACTGGCATCATTTCATGGCTTAATACTAAAACTTGAGTGACTCATTCCTCTCAGCAGGTGCACTCAGTAAAATGGTGGTGCTAATGAGAGGCAGCCTGTGAGAGATGATAAAGGGCTGTATGGTTTATTTAGCAGCATAAAAAAATATCCTCCAAGACGAATTTTTTTGTCTAATTCAAGTTGTCTAAGATCTCAGGTTTGCAGAGTTTCATTATCAGAACACAGGCTTTAAAAGAGTATAACATTAACTACTGTATCCTACAGAAGTACTATGGAGAGAGTAGTGCAGTACAGTATGCAGTGTTAGATTACTGTATAGCTATAATAACACAATGAGCTTGAGGTGGCAACAGCAAAGTCAAGCAACAGACTGGGATATCTAAAATCGTACTCAAAACTGCTAACTACAGACAGAACCATACATATTTCTGTCCCCATCGCCCTATAGCTACTAAGCAACCCTCCCCTCACTGCTGAGAGGAGGACAAGCCATATCATTTCTGCTTACTCACCATCCTCATGCATTACCACCTCTGCAGAGAGGTGCACCACTCTGAACAAGCTCTGAGATCTTGCTGTACTCCCATCTCATTGTTCATGTGTTTTATTACCCATGTGCTTGGTATAGGCTATATATTTCCTGTAGGCCATTCATTATAGTTTATTTTGGCAATAAGTTCTGATGACATTAATTTGAGCAAAACCAGTAGATGAGAAATAAATATTTAAATAAATGAACAAACAAACAAACAAATAGATAGATAGAAAAACAAGCAAACAGACAAGTAAATAAATAAATAATCTAATCTAATCATCTAATCTAAATCCATATTTTGATTTTAATTTTTGTACATTAATTTTGTACAAGTCGAGTTCAATTCTTTGACTTAATGGATTAAGGCAGGTTAATTAAGATAATAATAATAATAATAATAATAATAATAATAATAATAATAATAATAATAATAAAGTAAATCATTTACTTCTTGAGGAGACTGAAAAAGGACTATCTATCCCCCCACATGCTGACAAACTTTTACCACTGCACCATTGAGACCATTGTTCTGAACAACTGTAAGACAGTGTGGCATTGAAGCTCCACTGTGGCTGAAAGGAAGACCCTGCAAAAGGTGGTCAAGACCACTTAGCGCATCATAGGCGCATAATTACCTGCCATCAGTGACCTTTACTAACAGCTGTTTGCGTAGAGCACAGAGCATCATCAGGGACTCTTCTCACCCAAGCCACACCCTGTATAACCTCCTGCCCTCTTGGAGGAGATACAGGTGTACACATGCCAGAACCACCCGGCTCAGGAACAGCTTCTTCCCACTTTCAGTTACACTACTGAACTCCTCAATACACACATAACTATCCACTACACCACAATACATCAGGACAACTACTGCCCACATTACACACACTGGACTAATGTAACACAATGTACTCACAGTTCACTGGACATTGTAAATATACTTCATTTAACCACTGTACGTATTTATTCTGTATTCATTTGAATGTAGTATTACTATTATTTTATCCACATTTCCTTATTTATCACATCTATTTATTACACTCTCTCACAACTGCACTATGCTCTGTTTTAATTGCACAGATTTTCATATTTGCACTCTGATTTTGCACATTGCTTTTTTTTTTATATTTGCATAGTTTTTTTTTACATTTGCACAGTTTTTCATATTTGCACAGTTTTTTTTTTTACATTTGCACTTTTGCACCGTGCACATTGCTACTATTTGCACTTCTGGTAGATGCTAACTGCATTTCGTTGCCTTGTATTGAGCAATGACAATAAAGTAATAATAGTATGTAATTTTTATTATATAATATACAAATAATAATATAATAATCTGTAGTTTTATTATATAATATACACGTAATAATATAATAGAATGAACTTTTTAATATGTAATATACAATTATTAATTGCATATTATATTATTATATACAATTAAAAATATAATAGTCTGTAGTTTTTATTAGAAAATATACAAATAAAAAATAGCCATAATATAATAGCATGTCGTTTTATTGTATAATATACAATGAATAATATAATAGTCTGTCGTTTCTTTTTTTTTTGGAACCGGATCTGTCCATATTTACATTTGCAGTGTCAATACGGACACTTTACGAAGACACACAGAGGTGGGCCTGAAATTGATTGATAGCATAGACAACAAATTAGAGGCGTGTAGAGATTTACATCATGGCGACGCAGACCAATGAGATCCACGCAAAACAAAACAGCAGCGATCTCATTGGATTTTTAACCGGAAGTGGAGCTTTCACGTGCATATGGAGTTTTTGTGTGTTTTGTATTTTTTTTGCTACGTGTATGTATCGTTAAAAATCGGTGTGAAAATGTTAAATGTAACTGCAAGTGGTGGAACTCAGACAACATTATTATATCACAATCTTAACCACGTAGCATCCTGAGGCAAATAGCAAACGCCTATATCATGGTGCTTGCCTGTTGCTGGAGGACTGTCCTTTTTAATAAAGTCATAAGGTTTGTGAGATCTGTGCGGATAAGTCGATTAGATTGTAACATGTTAAAATCCCTGGATGATTATAACACCTTCATATAAAGCTTATAAAGAGTATGCATGTTTAATTCCCCAGGCCACGGGTCTACCTCAGGTGTCGTGTCGTCCCTGCTCAGGCTGTCCCTCTTAGACCTCTGTCCAGCAGTCCTGTCCACGGGTTCGAGGACACGATCTTCGCCTTGTCCTCCGGGAGAGGCCGGTGTGGAGTAGCCGTGGTGCGTGTGAGCGGACCAGATGCAGCCGGAGCTCTGCGTGCTCTGACCGGACTGAAGCGGGCGCTGACTCCCCGCACTGCGCTCCTCCGCAGCATCACACACCCCACGTCCAGAGAGCTGTTGGACCGGGGCCTTGTCCTGTGGTTCCCAGGTGTGTGATCAGGAACCACCACACAACACTGTTAATGCACTGCTGCAGATTTTGCTCAAAATTATAATGTTGCAAGGAGGATAGGATATACCAGTATCATGCATATGCACATTCACACACTTATTCACATGTAGGGGCAACTGTACAATGGATTTGACCTCTGTATTTGACCCATCCCACACGGGGGCAGCCGTAGCCTAGTGGTTAGGGACCTGGTCTCTTGACCGGAAGGTTGTGGGTTTGGATCCCCAGGGCAAAACACGACTGCGGTGCCCTTGAGCAAGGCACCTAACTCCCCTAACTGCTCCCTGGGCGCCACGGTTTGGGGCTGCCCCCCGCTCTGGGCAGTTGTGTTCACTGCCCCCTAGTGTTAACTGGTGTGTGTGTTTCACTGAACGGATGGGTTAAATGCGGAGGTCACATTCCTCTGTGTGCGAGCACAGTAGGCAAATAGTTTACTTTCATCCTTTCATGAAAGGACTTTCACACTATTGAACACTAGTGGTCAGCTGCCCCTATCTGCAGCACCTTTGGAGCAGTTAGGGGTCAGGTCCCTTGCTCAAGGGCTCGAACCTGGGACCTTTTGGTCCCAAGGCTGGTTCCTGAAGCATATGGCTTCCACATTATTCACATACCACGTGACTTAATATCTCCCTGTATTATATTTATTAATAACATTAACGTCATCCAAACTCTTACCAACCCTAAGCATTATGTACTTTGTGTTTTCCTTCAGGTCCTCACAGTTTCACTGGAGAGGACAGTGCAGAGTTTCACGTGCATGGAGGACCTGCTGTAATTAGTGGCGTTTTACAAGCCCTCGGTATGACTTATCTTCTTTTATAAACCATTAATTGGCCTTAATGCAATGTGATGACTGAATTAACAGCATGACTTAAATATAGCACTGAAACAAGTGTGGGTTTTTCTGCACACTGTGTGCTGTGTACATTTTTACCCACAAGATGGCAATAACAGGTTGGTCCCAGAGTTCTTTTCTATATTTCCCAATTGACTCCTCGGATATTATGGGTCTCAAATTAACACAGATTTTTTTTTATATTTGCTCTTTAGGGAGTCTGCATGGACTGCGGCCTGCTGAGGCAGGTGAGTTTACCCGACGAGCGTTCCATGCTGGAAAGTTGGATTTGACAGAAGTAGAGGGATTGGGAGATTTGATCCATGCAGAGACAGAAGCTCAAAGGAGACAAGCGCTCCGGCAAATGGCAGGGGACCTTGGTCGCCTCTACAATGACTGGAGTCAGCAGCTTAAACGTGTATGTAACTCAACACAATAGGTCTAAGTTAATACCCTTGTTCAAAAATAAAGATGGAGGTAATGCTGCATTAATCCCGCATATTTACGTAACAGTTACATTTATGACGTTTGGAATGTGCGCTTACAAAAGTCCTTTGAAGTCTCTATCAATACTTACACTCTGATATAAGTTCACTAGGTCACAGATTAAGAAGACCAACTGTCTAAATATTATAGTAAGAACTATATGGTCATTAGTATGTCCAAGTTTTAGTATATTATTTTTTACACATCTTATTTTTCGAATTAATTTTGCCCCCACTGTTTTGTACATACATTATAAATTTAACGGTTATCTTTTCTTTCAGACACTATTAAGATTTAAACTTTTGAATGTATGTAACCAGAGTATCAGTAACATCTCAGTGGCCCTGTCCTACTGTTAACGCTACTGGTATATCTTCAAAGAAAACCTGAAATCAGAACTGACCCCTATCCTTATGTTAGCACTTTTAAATCCTATGTGAGATTATCAGATTGTTTAGAAAACATCCGCACTGATCACTTAAAATACATGTATTTGTCCGTAAAGCAACTTTTTCTCTAAACGGCTAAGAGTATGTCAAGATGACTGAATTTCATAAACCCTATCAGGTTCTGATCCAGGTGCATTCATCCAAATATGTTGTTTTAACTGGAGATACAGTATGTCATACTGTGGAAGAGAAATGTGCTTGAATTTCAGGTTTTTTTGTTGTCTTGTGCAGCAGTTATCCCCAAGAGGACGTTTGTTGCAGTTATTTTTATCATTAGTACACAGCGGAGTTCCTAAGACCTTTACTTATGATAACGGCAGCACAAATAATATTATACAATCCGGTTGCCAGTCTATAATTTAATTTATTTGAATAATATTTACAGTAAACATTTTATCCCCATGTAATGCAGTACGAGTACTGTATGAGTACACTTTGGTTGCTAAGCAATGTAACTGGCAAGGATTAGTACACTCCATAGACTGTAAAGTGGCCATAATATTGTAAGTAACGGCTTTGTAACCTCATGCATTCATACACAATACACATACACAATTAAATTTTTGTGATTGGTTTGGAAGTATGCCTAAATTGAGGATTTCACACCAGCTTTGAATGCAGATCAACCAATCAGAGTTTAGAACCAGTACTAGTTTACAGTTTTAATAAAAATGGGGTTTGCAGTTTATAAGTGATTCAATATTTTAGTACACCAACAGGAGGCGATGTCAGACTGAAACTCTTGGAGTCTCTCTAATAGCATATCATTCAGTATTAAGAATTAAGGCATGCTTATATGTCTGTAGACTCAAATATTAAAACGTCTTTGTATGTAATAATCATAAAAACCCATTTAAACAACTAGCAGTTTTAAAATGATGTAAAGCTGTTAATACTGACATCATGGGCCTGGCTCAAAAGCTGCAGAGATGTGATATTCAGTTAAATTTCAGGGCATTTTCCAAAATAGATGGTTGTGTGTGTGTGTGTGTGCTTGTCTCCTGCCTGTTTGTGTTTTGGATCTTATCCAGAACTGTTCAGTAGGTGAGGAGCACAGCTCAGGAGGCAGGAAATCCTGTCATGGGTGTACGCCAGACTCTCTTAGGTTCCTGAGTGACTTGAGTGGCAGGGTGGCTCACTGCTCATGTACGAACTCCAAAACATGCATTTTGAGTGGTCCTGCAGAAAGCCTGCAGGAGCTTTACTGATTGATGCCTTTGCACATTACATAGTGGCCTGGGGAGAGTTTGGAATAAGTACATGAACTGAGTCACTGAGTCATCTTAAATCTGACTACTGAATATTTTTTCCTTTAGTTACCGAGTAAATGAAAAAGAAGGTCTAGATGACGTCAATTATTATAGCACTGTCTTTGAGAATCAACACCAGAAACGCTTTTGTTAAGCAAATTATTAATATAATCATTTTAGACAGGTTGGTTTATCTTTCCAGTCTCCAGATAATGAAAAGCTTTCTGAATTGTTGGTGTGAAGGTAAAATAATAGCAATTTTGGATTTTGTATAAAATTGCTCACAAAACACTGAAGTCTGTGAAAGGAACTAGCTTAATTAATTAAGCCATGTCAATTTGTTAGAAATGAATTCATTATTTTCTATAATGGGTTATATGGAAAAAATATTGTAAAAACCATTTAGTGCCTTGATGATAATTATATGATGATGAGAAAAAAACAGCAGGCAGGGGGTCTGTGTATCTGTGTGTGCTGCATTCATTCAGTTCTTTATCTATTATTTGTGTTTTTTTTCCTTCATACTCTGAACTGTTTTGAAAATCTTCCATATACACTGGCGTGCCAAAAAAACTGGCACCCCAGTCTAATACTAGACTAGGTAGGTTCTCCACAGGGCATGGTCTCCACAAGCTCGTGAAATATATTTTGTAGGTAGTGAACACCATACTTCCTCCAGGACCCAGGTCCACATTTCTGTTACCGAGGTGTAGGATTTCTGCATCCCAGATGTGTTCAATAGTGTTGAGATCTGGTGACTCTGGTGGAAATGGCAAAACTCTGAACTCAGATGAGTGTTCCTTTAACCATTATTTGACGTCTCTAGAAGTGTGTGCTGGTGCATTGTCATGTTGGAAGAGGAAAAACAGGAGGAATAAGTACAGGACATGAACGGGTTTAACTTGTCAGAAAGGAAACGCACACAGAGTTCACCTGTCAGAGACATTTGGAGATACACCAGTGTAGTCAGTGTGGTGTTCAGTGGAATTAAGGTCAGGACACTGTGGGACACTCCAGTTCTTTCACATCAACCATGAAAAACCTGTAGACTTACAATTTCCCTTAACTCGAACCGGCAGGTCTATACCTTAGCATGACAAAGACATCCTAGACAATTTGTGCTTCCAACAGTTTTGAAAAAAGGGCCGTGTATTCACATACAGGTAATGTCTTAAACTGTCAGTTGTCTCATTGAAATTATGTGAACTAGTACAAACTGAACTGAATAATCAGTGTAATTTAGGGTACAGTGATAAGAAGCAGTAGTAACAGTGCTGTTGTTGGCAACGGTTGTGTGTTTTGGGGTTGTGTAATGTTTTTTTTGTTTGTGTTTCCCGACCTTTCCTGGGAGGTCTGCAAAAACATCCCACCATTTGGATATGGTCCAGCTCTTTAGCTTGTGTTGATTTAAGCCAGTATGTCAGTTTTTGTTTCTGCTCTCATAATGACCTAAGGCATGGAAACGCAGTCATTCATGTTTGGAAAATTCTTCCTAAAGAAATGTAAAAGTGAAATCTTAAAAAATTATTTAATTTATTATCCATTTTTAATGGAAAGGGGTTTTAGTTGGTGTTAGAAATAGGTGATATTTTATGAAATGTAGGATTTTATATGGTTTTTATATACAGTACTGTGCAAAAGACTTAGGCACCCTATATTGTGTTTAGTCCAATTTTTGTTATAGACATTTATTTTATGAGTTCTGCATTACTGAGTCAGTACAAGTCATTTTAGATTTCCAGAAATTATGAATAATAATAATAATTATTATTAACATTATTATTATGTTACAGAAAAAAATGTCTGTCAGTAAAAAAACAACCTATTAAACAAGATTAAAAGATAAACATAATAAAGGAAGTAGTAAGTGTGACAGTCGGTCCCTCCAGAAAAGACACTCAGTAAAACTGATCATTTAACTCCGTAATAAAACTGGATCAACCTAACCTGAGACGGCTAAGTGCAGTCACACCGAATCCTGACGTTTCTTTTGTTCAATTACAGAGTTTAGCACACATGGAGGCTTTCATTGACTTCAGTGAGGGTGAGCTCATAGAGGATGGAGTCTTAAATCAAGGTGCGTCACCAAATCTTAAAAAAATAACTTAAGGCTTATTTCCCCAGGACAAAATAGGGGAACTTCCTGTTTGTACCAGGTGTCCGTTTCACAACCACCGCATGGAAATATCGGTGGAGTCCAAGTCCTGAAATGTCTGTTTCCTCTTGGAGAAACTGACAAATGTATGTCTCAAAGAAGCTTTGTAATACAAAATAACTATCATAACTATGTGCTCAGTGTACCTGTTATCATTTCCCCTGCATCTGTATTAGGCAGGGACATACTGTGTTTGTTTTGTGTTGCGATTTGTTTCTCAGGAGGATTTCGGGACTTTGTAGTGCGTCAAGGAACAAGGCTGTCACAGGCTATCTCCTTCCTCTGAGTGACATCAGTTTGGCTGGCAGAGACTAGAAGCTAAAGTGGAAACAGGATTTGAATAAAAGTTTAAGAGATATAGCACTATTACTATAGCACATGCTGTAGAATTGGCATGGTATATAGGAAGCTACAGGATAGAGGATTTTTAAAAATTATTATTTACTTTTTTTCCCCCATTTGTTTTACCATCCAAAGATGGTTAAAGTACTCAAAAATTATGTTTGGTAAATAATCACTATCCAGCCAAAAGTTTGTGGACACCTGTATGTGCTTCTTGGTAGAATGTAACTGTCTTTGTATAAAATGTCTTTGTATGTTGTAGCATTACAGTTTCCTTTTAAAGAACCTAAAAGGCCCAAACCTGATCCAGCATAATAATGTCTCTGTACACATAGTAAGGTCTGTGAAGACATGGTTTGCCAGAGATAAAGAACTTGAGTGTTCTGCACAGAGCCCTGACCTCAACCCCACTGAAGACCTTTTGGGTGAACTGAAATTGAACTGTTGTATCCGGATTTCTCTAAAGCTGTTCTGTTACTGTGTCCAACATTAACAGCAATAAACAACTAAAATAGGATTAGATTTAATTGAGTTATATTGAATTGGATTTCTACACTGGCCAGCAGATTTTTCCCTACATTAAATTACTAGTCTTTTATGTTGTTATAAGAAAATAAACCATGCTGTGGTGGTGTGATGCAAAGCTCAGAAAGCTGGTTGATGTGTGATGCCTGGTTTTGTGTTCCCTTGTAGAAGCAGCATTTAGCCTGTGAACATTTGCCTTTCAATCTTTTATACTCCCAGAAGGTTTTAAATCGACATTCTCTAGATCCCATCGAACTTTCCATCAAAGGTTTCCCTGTAGAACTTTCAAACTGTGATTTCATTCACAATGTAATGACAGAGTGACAAGCTCTGTTTCTATTTAAACCTGTCTGCCATAATTGTGATTGGTGTCAAGATTGGAGTTCTGTCTCAAATCGCAAACTCTAATCTTACATTAAAAACATGTAATAATTTAGATATTTCAGAAGATTGGTACACAAAACCGATATTTAGTAGGTTTTAAGGATACATGAGATGTTTAAAAAATTAAATCACCAGCTAGTTAGTACTCGGTCACAGTGTAGAATAATACTCAAGTATGCAAACACAAAGCTAGTTGAGTTTAAATGAGGTAGGAAGAAGGGAAGTATTTAAATGTGGCTTGTCCGAATCTCACAATATTAGCATACACGCAGTTTGTCCTCAATAAATCTTTTCTAATATTAATATTAATAAAATAAATAAATAACCTGAGTTATTAATTTTTTATGTGACCCTGTTTGTAAATTAAGCGACTCCACATAAGGCTTTTTTTTTTATTTTGGGAACCCCTGTGTTAATTGTAACTCATTAAAATTTGTTAGTTTAATGCTTAATCTTTTCATTTAATGAATTTAATTTTATTTCTATCAATGCAGTGGACACGGCAATATCCAAGCTGCAAACGGAAATAAAGAAGCATCTTTCTGATGAGCGGAGAGGTGAGCGACTGCGCAGTGGAGTACAGGTGGTCATAGCAGGATCCACCAATGCGGGGAAGAGCAGCCTTTTCAATCTACTGTGTAAGAAGCACCCGGTGGCATCAATTTACATAAATGCATCATTTCCTTAATTGCAATACGATGCTTTAATAACAATCAAATATTCATCTTAATTAGCAAAACTCTTTAAGGTCTTTTTACTTATTCAGCCAATGATTTATTCAATCAAGTTCACCAGTGTAGACGAAAATCTATCATGCAAAATGACTGGCTATGGTTGGCCTATCACACCATCTACTGTGGTGTGATCTGCACTATAGCTAACCATGTGTCTGCATATGGATAAGCCATCAGACTTTAGTGTTGGCTAACACTGATTAGCTATATTACAACTAGTTAGTTGTTTTATTTCCTAATGCCAGGTTTGATATGATTGCAACATATTTTTACTCTTAATTAATTTGTTTGGAAAAATAAATAGCACTAGTCATGCATATGTCAAGCAGTTGTAGTGCAAGCAGAGTAGTTGCTTCAAAATAGAAATGATCTTCTTACAGTTTTCTACAATACATAACATAAATTACACAATTTAAACATTAGTCAGAAACATCCAGTACTTCAGTATGTCCACTTTTAATTGAGTAAACTTTTGACCATTGACCTATGCTTTTACAGTATAAGTATAATTTCTTATTAGCTTTTAATTCAGCTTGTATTTTCTCAATTTTGTTTAATTTTCATTTAAATTGTAAAGTACCAAATTAATGCATAATACCATAATTGTACTCGCTACTCTCACAATTTATAATGTAAAACAATATAATTTTAAGGACTGGTGAAAGAAAAAATTCTGCTTTTACTGTGTTTTTAGACCTCCCCAAATACTCAATCGTTAAAGCTGATGGAGTAACATAGAGCTTAATGTGTATCATTAGAAGATGACTGAGGCCTGGGGGAATTTGAGCATTTTATATTTAGATGAATTTAGCTAGAAGAGAAATAAATATTAATAATGCTGCATTTATCATGGAAAATAAGCTGCTTTGGCTGTAATAGATGGTAAGATGATGAGCTAGATGGTAGTTGGATGAATGGAGAGATTCTCTTCATCCTATTTTCTCCATGTTTTTACGATGGAGATAATTGCTGTACAACAATAAAACTGTTTCTTGATACATGAAACTCAATGTTCTCACACCACTCTACCTAAAGGTCTAGAGATGTATGTATCCTATTAGTCATTTGGCAAAAATGTCACAAGGTACAGTGTGGAATATATTAATGAGTCATTGTCTGCACTTGAGACGAACGTCCTGTTGTGACGTTGGGCAAATTCGAGCATCATCTGTTTGTAAACGTGTTTCCTTATATATCAGGCAGGCGATTTGCAGTCTAGAGGTGAAATCCTGCAATTGTTTTATTAAGTGGGTCCAAGTTCCCTTTTCGGGATTTATTAGGATAAATTGATGTCTGAAATATCGCTAGACATAACAACTCTAGGCAGCAGTTCCTAATAGATCACATCTCCTTCCTCTGCCTCTGGGACATTGTAAATGAGCAGGAGATGCTCACAGAGTGTATCAGAGTTTAGAAAAATGCTTGGGCAGCTGAAAAACAGCTTATCCATGCAAAATATAGGGGCCGCTGCAATATGCAATTCTAGCTGCTCTTTCAGTTGCCTGTCTGATATTTTATTATATTTGTATATATAGTAGTTCTAAATATAACATATAAATCGTTAGTGCTGGACTTTTTTTTTTTTTTTAAATGTATAGTATACAATGTAAATGTTATAGTATGGTATGTAAATGTTGCAGCATTACTGAAAATCCAGTTACTAAGCTGAGAAGTAACAAAGATATATAACATTGTTTTCAGCGTTAAAAGAAACCGTGAATAAATGATGATAAATGTACAGGGTTTTGAAGCTTATCGTATCACTCCACATAATGCTTGAGGTGTTTTCCATCTCTGGCACACAGAGCAGTAATGACAGTAGCGAGGGTGCAGGACAGGGTGTGTGGATATCGCTGGGTTTCCTGCCCCGAGTGACCTGCATTCATTAGTTCTCAGTTTTATTCCTGTTATTGTTTCCAGTTCGGCTCAGACGTGTAGAGCTTGTTCTTGTTGTTTTTGTCATTAATACTGGAACATACAGTTAGTATTTGGATGGTGACACAATTTTCGTAATTTTTGCCTCTGTACACCTCCACAATAGATGTGAAATAAAGTAATGAAGACATGATTGTAAAGTGTAAACTTTCAGCTTTTATTCAAGGGGTAATTGAAAACATAATTATAAATCTAAGGAATATTTTTACTACTTGGATGCAAGGCATCCAGGCCTTCACTGCAGCCATCTTTAGTTTCTGCTTTTTTGTAGAGCTTTCTGCCTTCAGTTTTGTCTTCAGTAAGTGAAAAGCATGCTAACTATGTTAGACAAATGATGTGGTATGCTTTGGGTTATGAGCCCTTCCTTTTCTGAGCAGACTTTTTTCCCCCCACGTTTTTTGAAATGTACTAAATTGTGGATTTTGTCCACTCCTAATTTTGGCTCTCAGTTAGGCCTGTTTTTTTTTCCCATAAAGATGGCCTCTTGCATCATCACATCCTAGGACCACATACTGAGATTTTCCATGAACAGCTACTAAACAATCATTATGTATATTAGGGTTGCGAATCTCTTAGTGTCTGGCGATTCAATTAGTTTTCGACTTTTGGGGTGACGATATGATTCAGAATCAATTCAGGAATTATTTTTCTATTCAAATGCTCTATAAATATTGTTTAATTGATGTGATTGACAAGATGAAAAGATGAAACGACATTACTTTTAGGTTCCTTACTGTATACATTTTTTTTGCATCATTTTATACTTATGCCAAAATTAGGATTGTGATAAAATTCTGTAACTTAAATTACCAGTATTAGGTAGAGCTTAGTTGTCTGGCTTTTTCGTAAATAAAAAAGCTATTAATAAACAAATAATTCTAAATATATTAATGCAAAAGTAAACATGGTCACTATACCACAGTGCATTAACATTTAACTGAAATAAAATACAGACTTTAAAGTCATAGTGCATTACTAGCTTTATATTTTGTAGCATTTTGTCTGAATGGAGTCTGCTAGCAAGGGAGCTGGCTTACTAGCTTGCTTTATGGTGGCCTAAAAGGCCTTCTTCCACGATATGTAGTACACTCAGGAGTAGAAGCGGCAAAAAATAAACTTTTTTTTATTCTAAAATCGATTTTTGGGCAATTTGAATTGATTCAGAATTGCCAGGACTAGAAATCACGATTCTTTAAAGAATTGATTTTTTCAGAAGCCCTAATGTACATAAACATCTGTAATATTTGAACTGTTATTGCAATATTTTTGTTAAACCCTTTAATTGAAAGAAGCTGAAAATCAACACTTCAATCTCATTTTGTCTGCTTAATTTTAAAGTATCTAAGTAATTATGGACCTGACTGTAATGTTAAAAAAATAAGACCTCATCATCATTATACAAGCCAACCTATATTTCAGGAGGTTGTGTTTTTTTCCTCCTCAATGTTGATTTCTTTAAATGGAATGTACAAATACAAACAAAAATATAAGCCATTTAAAGATATAGAATATAGATGTAAAATCACACACACTATATATAAGAACTGTTTATATGAGATCTATAAGTATTCTCATTAGGTGTTGTTACATGTGTCTTCTACCGCAGGCCAGCGTCCTGCAGCCATTGTGTCTCCTATACCTGGGACCACCAGAGACATTGTGGAGACGCCACTGGACATCGGAGGTTTTCCAGTGCTATTGAGTGACACGGCAGGTTTGAGGGAGACAGATGACTACGTGGAGCAGGAGGGCGTCCAGCGTGCCCTGAAAAGGTAAGAAGAGCTTGTGGAAGAATAGCAAAAAATGTAAACAACAGTGTGTCTAATTTAAATGTACTGACATTTTATAGATGCCGGTGGAAGGAAACAAACTCTTTGGCTTTTCCTTAGTGTGGGTGGAAACAATGATTTTTAAATTTCACCTTGGGTATAATTCCTGTGCTCTGATTGTATATGTTATGTAGTGGTTATGTAAGAGATAGCCATCTTTAATAATAATAATAAAAAATAAACTTATGCGAGCACAGATTGTATGTGATTATATTTATATCACGCAACAGTTTTTCCTGTTTATATTTTATAGTATTGATTGCAGGGATGCATAATTCAATATTTATGTAAAAATTACTGCATATGTTTAAGTTTACAATAAGAGGTTAGGGTGAAACACAGTTGTAGCTTTGTCTGTGATATATATCATTTGTCATATATATATATATATATATATATATATATGTAAAAGATATCATATTTATGTTGTAAACTTATCTGTACATTTAAATTTATATAGCTGATAACTTTGTTTGATATTGAGGATATAGTGGTATTAGTGAAATTCACACCAAGAAGGCCTGGTGTTTTAATTGCCATTGTAAACATCCAGCATACTGTTTGTTGGAATGTACTGAAATACACACATTGATGGGTTCATGTAGGAGTTCACAGAATTACACACACTGATATCCAGACAGCAAGATAAAGTTTAAGGAAAGATCTGTTCATAATAACCTGGAATTAATATATGATTTTCAGTCCCAGATTGCTGATGAAACTGAGTTGTCTTTTTGCCTTGAATTTCTTTCATAGTCATGTTGGTCTATTTTCACTTTCCTACAAATCCATTAAATTACAAACTGAAGATTGCAGAAGTGGCCATTATCCTTTGCAATGCAGCAGCACTTCAGTCCTTCTTTCAGTTCTCTCATCTCCTCATCTATACACTTTGCTTAAACATCTGTGTATCCAAAGTTTTTACCTCCATAATTTTGCCTTTCTCCAACAAAACCTTTGTTAAATTATTTTTTAGCTTGCTAACTAGCTGATCTGTTTGCCCTCCACATCCTCAACTTAAATGGGTTATATATCTACTTTGCATATTAGATCTTTAAGTCTAGTTTCTAAGAAGGAGAAGCTGTTATTTGTCATAAATACATTTTATTTGCATGTCCCAGCTTGTTACAAAGTTGAGGTCAGAGTACAGGGTCAGCCATAATACAGCAACCCTGGAGTTAAGGGCCTTGCTCAAGGGCCCAATCATCTGATCAGTAACTGAGAGCCTTAACTGTTGATCCACCACTACCCTTTGTTGTTTCCCCTATCTGTTATGTCTCCTTAATAGGAACACCTTTGTTTATAGGAGCTAACAGCAAAATCAGATCACTATCTCTTATATTTGATATTTTGTTTTCTCTATTAGATGCCTCTAACTCAGCAGTATCTCCTCCTGTGACATCAGCCTGGCATGCATCACTACAGGTTCTCACTACGAGAATAACCACTAACCTGCAATTTATAGCAGAATTGCTTAGCACATCACAAGCATTTTATTATAAACACAATTGAATAGAAGTGTTTCAGGGTGGAGTTTTCCTTTCCACTTTCTTCTGACAGTGTGCACAAGATGTGCTTGCAGCACAGAAGAATAATGTTCTCTATTAGTCGTTCGCACTTCCGACCTTGAACGTAAGTGTTTTGTTGTGTCCATTTGAGCACAGAACAGTGTGTCATCCAGCACCACCGTTTAACCATTTGTTGTAACATTTTAACCCTGAATTAGTGTTTAAGCCAATGTAAGCACACACAAGAAATATGGGAAGCCATTTCAAGGCAATATGACAAATGTAGAAAAAAAATTTATATGAATTGGCATGCGTTGTTGTAACTCCATATAACAGCCATAAACCCCCCCAGTCCCCTTAGTATGGAGATGGACAGCATTTCCTGCTTATCTACTGATCTTGAATTAGATTATAGACTTTAAATTAAAAATGCTTTTTGGTGGTTGTGGTATTGTCATGATTCAAACTTGACACCACAGTCAGAATCAGTTTTATTGGCCTGGAATTTGGTTCCAGTTGTTGATGCCTTTCCAGAATAGAGGTAATACTCATATAAATCACTAACAATACTAAACACCCAGATGAGGATGGGTTCCCTTATGAGTCTGGTTCCTCTCAAGGTTTCTTCCTTTTGTCATCTCAGGGAGTTTTTCCATGCCACTGTCGCCACCGGCTTGCTCATTAGAGATAAAATTTCTAAATAGTTCTATAAATGTATAACCCTTTTCATTATTTTGTATAAAGCTGCTTTGGGACAATATCCACTGTTAAAAGCACTTTATAATAATTAAACATACAAACAACATACAGGTTATATACAAATACAGTAATATAATTAAGGTTGAAAGTGTGTGTCGTAGTGCAAACAATATTGTGTGCAATATGTCTAGAAATACGCCATGCACTCTGATTGGTTTAGAAGTGTTATAACTATACTGTTAGCGCAGCATAACAGTTTTTATACAGACTCCGGATGACTCTGTTGAACTTGACTGATAAGAATTAACGTGAATGCCCTGAGCAAAAGAAAACAAGAATGCTAAAACAAAATGTAAAGAGTTTAATTGGCTAATTGTCTATGTGAGGTTCTAGAGGATGAGGTGCAGGCTGTACAGTGAGTGAGTGGAGTTGTAAACAAAATGTTAACACTAAATTGCATTAGAAGCTATGTGCATGGCTTAATTAATTTATTTATTACTTATTCATTTGTGTTATCGTGAAATGACACAGTTCCCTTTTGTGTTCTGTTGCTTTATTGTACAATGCACTATTGTAGATGTGAAGCAGTGCGTAATAAATGTCTGTAGCTGTCGCATAGTATATGATACTGGTTGGCTATTTATGACGGTGAAATTATGATGAAAGAAATTGCTCATGTGTCTGGTAATATTTGTGCACAGTTGATGTAGTCCCCCTGCAGTATACACTTTTGCACAAGGGGGTAGATTTTGAGTTCATATCATTTATTTATATTAAAGTAACTTGTAAGTATGTAATTTATTATTATTATCATTATTATTATTATTATTAATACTAATAATAATAATAATAATAATAATAATAATAATAATAACAGTTATTATTATTGTTGTTGTTATTATTATTATATTGATGATGATAATAATTTATATTAAGGATAAGTATTGATAAATGGCATGTTTTGGACTAGAGGAAATTGACAGTTATTTTAATATACAGTTTTAAGGTTGGACGTACATACGTAAGACCTTAAAACTGGTGTCTTATTGGTGATAAAGTTGTCATAATGGTCAGTTCATAAGCAGAAGCCACAATTATCGAGTGTTTTTAGAAAGAATAAGCTTTTTTTCTTGTGTCGACTGTTGTAGGGTGGAGGGGGCAGACCTGACACTGGTGGTCGTCGACTCGACACAGCTTCCTCAGGAGCCTCAGATGGTGCCAGGTTTCCTGAATGACTACCTCAACAATGTGCTGCCAAAAGAGACGGAGCAGGATCACGTGCAGCAGTGCCTCCTGATCCTTAACAAATGTGACCTCCTGCCTAATGAACACATGAGCATCATCCAGAGAGCCCTCAGTGACGTGTTCACTGGGCCTTTTCTCAGTATTCTGTCATGTAGTACCAGAGAAGGACTGGATGATTTCTTGAAACTGTTGCAGGAGAGAGTTAAGACAATGTAAGTGAAATATTGTGAGGTTTCTGTTTATGGGTGTCATGCAAGTTTGGATCTGTGTGTAGTTGGAAAATGGTATGGAAACACTCACGTTGAAAAAGATGAAACAAAAATGAAAACTTTGGTATATTCATAATGCAGTTAAGGGTTATGAAAATGTTTTTACAAAATGATTAGCACTTAGTGTTTTAGTGCTGCTGTTTTCATTCATTTAATTCACATTTTCTATTTATGAACTTCATTTATTAACGTTATTGCACACTGAAAATGTTTCCTTTTATAGAATGAGCAATTTGCCATTATTTTTATTTATTTATTAATTTTAATTGTACAAATGTAAATTAATCTTCCTTTATTTGAATTTGTGGCTAAATTTTAATCCATTGCTTGAATATATGTGCAGAGATTCAAATACAATTTTATAATAATCAGGCACAGAAAGATAAGGTTTTTTTTATTTATTTAGTTTTTGGCAGCACTAAACCATTTTAATTTATATTCATATTTTAAAATTTCAGCCATTTCAGTTATTGATGTTATATTGAAAGAGGGTTTAAAGAGCAGAATATAAAATGGGTTGCTCTACTAAAAACTTTCTTTTTTGTGTCATTATAATATTAAATTTAAAACCTTGTGCAGAAATTCAAACAATGGAATGAATATGCAGTTCAATGTAATCCAAATACAAACCTTTAAATGATACCCTTTCACTTACATCTTCTTTTCTTCCAAGGTGTGCAGATCCGCTGGTCGGCAGCCCGAGTCTAACTCAGACCCGTCATCGGACTAACCTGCAGAAATGTGTTGAGGCCCTAAGTCAATATTATAAGTACAGGGACGTGGACCTGGCGCTGGCAGCAGAGGGACTGCGCTTAGGTCTCAGCTGCTTGGGTAGAATCACTGGCAAGGTCGGCACTGAAGAGATCTTGGATGTGATTTTTAGAGATTTTTGCATTGGGAAATAAATATAACACTTTACAGTTATGACTGATGAACTTTTTAAACCACTTTAAATATGCCACATGTTGTGTGGTTTAGATTCTTTAAAGCAGTACCTTTGTGCAGATCATTCAGAAATAAAGTGTTACGTTTCCATTGTATAACTATTTGTAATGGGTTAATTTTTTTCATCTTAGGCTAGGAACATGTTGGTGTTCTGAGGGTTAAATTAAAATGCTAGTTGTGCCTTTTTTGATCTAAGCGAATGCTGGGGATGATCTTTTGGCTGTAGAGGAAGCAAACAGCTTAATGGGGGCTCCCACAGGTCTTTGTTCTGCTGTCAATCTGACCTTCATTTAAATATTTATGCTCCTTTGTTGAACTCTTCAACCCTCTGATGGCATTGCCTTGTGCATGTTGGAGAGGCGCTTAAGGCAGCACACCTTCCCTTCACCTTTTCCTACTATTCATCCCAATGACGTCATGCTGTGTTCAGCCCTCTGCAGGACTTCACAGAGGTTAGAAGGTCTCACAAATCACACCATGTAATTTCTGCAAGCAATGTATGTACTGTACTTCAATTCATAAACCAGATGGTCCTTAGAATAGCACCGAGACCCAAGTGTTAGGGTAAAGAATGAGGAGTCCTCTGACATCCTCCTTCCTTAAGAATGATGTTTAAGTCGACATAAATACCAGAAGAAAGTATAGAAAAGTCAAGAAAGTGAAAACTACAGTGTACTACTATAGCTGGTGAATTTTGAATATTTAAATAAATAAATAAATAAATATAGCAGAAAATATTTTCACAAAGATTTAGATTTAGATATTGTCTATTAATCATCCTGAGCAATATTAACTACTGACTTTAAAGTGACTACAGTTCTATGCAAAATTCTGCAAGACTATGAGACAAGTAAAGTAAAAGAAAATAATCCCCCCTTGTAATTATTTCTCTATTTGCATTGTATTGCTGTATTCAGATTTAATTTATGTATATTAAAATGTGTTTTTTAATCTGTTTTTTTTTTTCTTTTTCTTTTTTTCTATTTTTTCTTTTAAAAAAGGAGGGTTACATCCCAGGCTTAGATCTAATTTGAAATGTGTGGCATGATTTTAAAATTGTTGTCTGTTGATGTTATCTATCAAAATTTGGACATTTTTCTTTGAGAAATAGAAGCAAATACCAAAATCCAAATGTGAAAAAATTCAAGAGACACACAGCCGAGACAACTCGAAAATGTAACTGCTGCAAAAGGCCAGTGAATTATTAGATTTTTTTAATTTTTAAAAATATTTCTGATGGCATATTAATAATTTATTTATAATGATTTCTGTAGAATAACTTCATAAAAAGCATGAATAAAGTAAAAAATCTTTTTTTTCACAGTCATTACATCATGCATTAATTGTGCAGTTAACTGGAGTGATTATGTAGCAAGTAAAAAAGCAAGATCAGAGAAAATTATATAATATTTTATCTATTTCAGGTCAATGACAATTCAAAATGAGACAAATTGTTTTATGATTCTGTAATAAAATAATTGTAAGCATTATTTTAACATTTAAATTCAATCGTATTTACAAAGTCACATTGCTTATATATATATTTATATATATATAATAGACAGGAAAGACTGAAGATGAATATACAATGTGTATATGCTTTAAACCAATAAAAAAAAAATTAAATATTTTAATAACAAAAAAATATGTACAGTACAACATGTGTAATTGGCTCCTGTGTGGATTGCTTTTACCCCAGCCTTTGCAGGATATGTAAAGTTAAATGAGAAGCTTACATTGTTTAACCGACAAATAATGTTTGCTATCGATGCAACGTTAATTTTTAAAGTTCACAGTGAAGTTTTTCGGCCATGGCCATGTTCACACTTCCCTGAGAGACTTTATACATTTAATCATCTTTTTTGCAAAACAGATACCATCATGTTTGACATAAAATTGTTAAAAAACTGATGAGAGATTCATGTACAAGTGAGTATTTACAACTGATTAACACAGTATTATTATTGTTTACAGTTCAGGTTCTTTTGCAGTTCACCTTAAGCTTGTGAAAGTTTAATCCTCAAAATCAGAAATTTTGAGCCATTCCTTCGAGATTGGACTGGAAATGAAGCATCACACCTCACCTAGTCTGCTGAGATAAAAAGCCATGATTAAGAGACATTCTGTACACTTTGAACTCTTAAATCTCAATAAGGCAGTGAATTGTCATGTTATGATAATTCTATAATATTAAGATTTATATTATAACAAGGTTATAATACCATAATATTATAATATGTAACATTTATCTATGTAGTTAATAGATTTTGTATTTATAATTTTCTAATATTAAGGTATTTTAATATAATAATTTTGTATAGCTGTAATGTTGATGTGGTTAATATAATATGTCTATGGCATGTCTATAGTAACAACCTATTAACAAACACTTATGTGGAAGATTCTTAATATAATCCAAGATTAATAATAATAACTAATAAGAGTCTAAGTTTCCAGAATCTTGGATGTTTTTCTGATGTGATTGGGTCTACAAAGCAGACTGGACATTTTTGTCACTATTATCATAGTGTTTTATAAATTATTGACATCAATAAGGAGAAAAGCAATGTACCTTTGGTAGTTGACTGCCAGGTTGACCGCCAGGTCTGCTTTGGAATGCAGTGTGTGATCCAGAGAGACCCATCTGTCCTGTCCGACTCTGTCCAAATATCAGGGGAGAATCTGGTTTGGGCATGGGGGGCTGTGGAAAAAATGATGACAATTTTTTAAAAACCTTTTGACATGAAACTTTTAAACATCTCTCAATGAGACGCCTAAACAAAAGAGCCATGCTTAAGAAGGCCTGTAGTCATCCAGTGAATAAACAATAATTAATTACTGCTGTTGCATGTTTTGTTTATGCGCAAGCCTTTCTTACCTTGGCTAAACATGTAGCTTGCAGCAACTGCTTTTCCTGGAGCAGTTGTTTGTTAGTGTTCAGCAGCGGCTCCACCAGTCTGTCATGTGCTTGCTGCGCCTCCTGAAGAAGCTTTGTGCACTGCTCGGCTTCCTGAGCACGACCCTGAGTGCACTTCTGAAACTCATTAGTTAGGCGCTTGTTTTCAACATCCAGTCGGCTGCTCTGTCCCTGAAGGGTAGCAACTTTATCGCCAACCGAGTTCAGGTAGTTCTGGAACTTGTCTTCTACTTGGCGGGAAAGGTTTGTGCAGTTTGCATGGATCTTCTGCATTTGTTCTTGTTGCTTTGAACAAGTAAGGTGGAAGGTAAAGGTATCAGGGAAGAGGTTGTCTATTTTGGCGAGGAAGGCAGTCGTGACATCCTGGATGCCCTGTAGCGATGCCACGAAGTCTTCCTTGCACTTCTTCTTGTAGAGTTGGAGCTCAGAAGCCAGGTCATCCTTCTCCTGTGTCAGTTTTATCGTAGCTATCTGCTGCTTATTTTTGTCTTTCATCGCTGTATCCAAGTCGAACCTGAGGTTTTGCACCGTTTGACTGAAATTGGCCTGGAGAATTGTGTACAGGGACTTCTGCTGGTCCAAGAGAGTTTGTAAGGTTCTCATGTGTTCTGAAAAGTGAAGGGTTTGGATTTCAGATATAGCACTACTTCAAGTTTAGCTCAGAATATATTCATGATGCAGTAAAATTGTAATCAGCAGTCAAAACTTACCGGTTGAAGCACCGCTCACTGGACATGGGGGTTGACTCCGAATTAGAGGTACCTTGTTTGCATTACAAGTAGCCTGTTAATTAAAAAAACAATTGATTTTAATGATCACCTATCTTCATTTGTGTGATTGGGTGATTTTATGAGTTCATCTTCAGATTCAAGATTCCCTCTGCTTATCCCTCTGCTTCTGCAGTAGTTATTGACCATTCCCAAAATGTATGTCAAGACATTTCCTACTATAAACCAAATATTGACTAAAGACTTACCAGTGTTTGCAAAAGTTTTGTGTTATTTCCTTTGGCAAAATCCAAATCTGCAGTAAGTTTCACCACTTTTTTATCGGCTGCATCTTTCTCCGTCGTCTTCGTCTTCAGCAAGGCCGTGAGCTCTGCTTTCTCCTTTCTCAGCTTGCTGTTGTCCAGTGTAAGCCTGGTAAAACTCTGCTCCAGGTCCTCCACCCTCCTCTCATCAGCACTCTTCTCTGGCTGTCCGTAAACTAAGAAGAGCACCAGGCTCACAATGATCAGAGACTGTATTAGTGAAGAGAAGAAGAAGATGACACGTAGATAATACCCGCAGCCTTTTTTCTTCGATCGGCGAATGTCCTGAGCCTTCAGTGCCACCTTGGGCCGGTTGTAACTGTTGTTGTACATCTCGCCCAAAAAGTCTTTATAACTATCAATATCACTGAAGTTTGTTGCTTTCCAATTACCTTTGTGCCATGTAAATACTACTACCAGGTTTTCCATCACTGTAGTGCTTATATATGCTGGTGTCCATATCCTGTAGGACGGCTCTTTCCTGACCCTCCTCCAAGTGGTTATCTGCAAACCACTGTTCTGTGGAGACATACAGAGCAGCGCACCTTATCTATTCCCCATGTCTCATTATCACTGGTAAGTGGTTATGATCGGTCACTGTTTCAATTTTTTTTCTACAAACCGGATTCCAAAAAAGTTGGGACACTAAACAAATTGTGAATAAAAACTGAATGCAATGATGTGGAGA
>JAOVVF010000004.1:18289939-18303269 GCA_028565595.1 Duopalatinus emarginatus
TATGGTGGTGCAAAGGTGCAGTGGATAGTGCTATCACTTCACGGCAAGAAGGGCCTAGGTTTGAGTCCCTGGCTAGAGGGCCATGATTCTTTCTGTATGGAGCTTGCACGTTCCTCCTGTGTCTGTGTCTGTGTGGGTTTTCCTTCGGAAGAACCAGTTTTCTCCCACAATCCAAAGACATGCATTTAGGTGAATTGGAGATCTTAAATTGCTGCCTAGGTGTGAGTGTGTGTGAATGTGTCTGCCCTGTGATGGACTGGTGACCTGTCCAGGGTGTTTCCCTACCTTCAGCCCAGTGAGCACTGGGATAGACCCAAACACCATTTCAAATGACCCAGTAGTAGCAGCTTGGACAATGAATGGCTGAATGAATTTATGTATGTACCCACTAACAAAACTTACTAAGGGATGAGTAGCTAAGGGAACACCCAAAGAAATATTAGGTGCACCGTAACAAACAGATTTGTAAATAAATGAGTCTCCAGTGTTATTTCTTTATACCAGTCAGACATAGTGCTCAGTGTTCAAGATGATGTTTTTATTTTAACCTCATTAATTTCAAGAGACAGAATAAGAAAAAGACTTGTGGTTTAATGATGTTATGGCTGTTAAAACCTAAGCAATAACAGGAACTTGTAACAGAAACTGTATATTTATGTAAAAATTGTTAGTGCAGACAAAAGAAGAAATGAAACACTTTGTACCGTGCTGTGTGTTTTGCTGTCCGTTAAACCGCATTGCAGTGTCGTTGACGTTATGTTTGCTAACTGTACACATTACGTACACATAATCATTTGCTCTTGGCATACATTACACTATATGTATATAAATATGTGTGAGGTAACAATAAAAATGATCTTTAGACTATCTTTATTTACATAATCTTCTTGTTGCATTTATCATGTTTGGCCACAGGGTGCAGTGGAGAGCTATGGACAAAGCTCCAGCAGGTGTTGTCCACTCTGGAGTCATCTGCCAGCAGAGGGAGAAGGTTGGTCGTCCCTCACAATCATGACGATGAAAAAACCCAGGAAGAGCATATAAATGCAGCACGTAATACCTGGGTCCAGGCCACACAAGTAAGGTTCTATCATTTTACGTTCTCAGGAGATACACCAAGCACAAGAATGCTACCATTGTTCATAACAACTCATAATAAACTCTACATTTACCCCCTTCTCAGGTATTAGAAGAAATGGAGATGGAGCTTGGAATCTCGTACCTATCTGCATTACCCACTGACGAGCGCCAAAAGTATCAAAAAGAGGTTTTGTCATTGGGTAAACTCAACCAGGAACTGAGCAGCAGCCTGCAGAAACGTCAAGACGAACAGAAGAAAATGGAAGGAGCCATTTTGGAGATGGAGAAGGACAAGAAAAAACTTCAGGAGAAGGTTACACACCATGCTATAATCAATCAAACCTTACAAATTACATTAGTTTGGCCAAAACATTAGGTACTTTTTCCACCTTATAGCCCAAATGCATAGAATACCCATGACTTGTTTTGTTTGCAACATTTGCCTGATTTGTTTTGGAGCTACAGACAACCTTCTTAGCTGCATTGACCTGATAGCTCTAGGGTTCTGACTCAAAACATTTCTTGTTGAGCAGTTTGACAAATGTCTAATGGCCTCTAAAATGCACCTTTTGGCAATAGTTGGACGTGCTGAAAAACAAATGGCTGATTACAGCTAGTTGTTCCCCTCCCAGAAGTCCATCCTTGTCCTTTAGTAGAACCACAAGCCCCAGTTTGGCATCTCCTACGATTCCTGCGTCTCCTATTTTCTCACGAAGGACGTCCATCTCAATCCCTGGCTCTCCGTCCAGGCCATCAAGACGCAATTCTAGCAGCTCAATTCTGGAAACGGAGATGGAGCGTCTTCAAAGGTGAAGCATGTATACAATGACACACAATGTCCAGTGCAAACCATTCCAGTAACATGTGCAATTTATGTGTAGAATCTGACTCATTTTTGGTCGGCCTTGTTATATACAAATACAATTACATATGCTTTTGGTTTGTAGGTCCTTGGAGAGACTGAAAGCAAGAAATGAGCGTCTAACAGCAGCTCTAGATAGACGGAAGAGTGAGTCAGAGCAGGTCAGCATGGCTCTGAGTCGCCATGAGGCTGACTGCTCGGCTCTGCGCATGGCCCTCACATACTGGTAGGCTGCTGTTGTCTACTCCCACACTATGTATATTGTAGCAAACACTGCTTTTAGAAATGGCGTGTTGATATAAGGTAAAATTCTCACAAAAAATATTTGGCACAATTTTAGCAGTAAGAAGGGTTTATTAGGGTTTCTAGGAAAGAGTAACTAACTGGCTGATTTTTGGCTGACAGTGAAGAATGTGAAGAGGCATACAGTGAACTTTTGTCCCTTTATGAAGCCAGGAAGCGACAGAATGCTGCATTAGCAGGTACCTTAGACACACATTTGTTATGTGCAGTGTCTTTCTTTTACATGCACACACACAGACACACAGTTTTTCTGTTTCTCTATCTCTTCCTTTGCTCTCTCTATATGAAACAAGGAATGTAAAAAAGTTTAAATGCTGATTTTAAAATACTGCAGAATAAAAAATAAAGCAATTTGTATTTTAATACAGCAATAGATTTTCTAAGCATGATGAGAAATGTGAATATGTGAATGAATCTGTGAATGTGAACCCGCTGTTATATTTTTATCCTGTGCACTGGGAGCAAGTACAAGATCCTAGCAGTGCTATCAAGTAACCATCTCTCTAGTGAAATCAGTGTATGTGAACATTTTTTGTAAACATCTTACTTATGAGTCATTTGGAAGTGCTGTTCACAAACAGAAGGTGCTGCCTTCAATAAAGACATCTGTACTGTTTTAAATGATTAAACACAAACACAAAGAAGGAGAAGACAAAAGCATGTTTAATACTACTACTATTACTACTACTACTACTACTAATAATAATAATAATTAATAATAAATTATTAAATATGTTCTAAAATATCAAAATAAGATCAATTACAAATGTATTTAACCAGAATTTTTTATTGAGTAATTAAATTAGCATTCCTTATTGCTAACATTATTCCATTTAGTTTAGGATTTTAGGGGCAGTGTAAGAATTACTCAGAGGATTAATAATAATAATAATAATAATAATAATAATAATAATAATAATAATAATAAGCATAATCCACATGGATATCCATCCATCCATCCATCCATCCATCCATCCATCCATCATTTATTTATTTATTTATTTATTTTAGTAACAGACTCAGGCTGATTCTCTCTCTCTCTCTCTCTCTCTCTCTCTCACACACACACACACACACACACACACACACACACACACACACACTGTACATGGTAATTCTCTATGGGCCACTCCTACTTTCCTTCTAATTCCTCTTCCTAATCTCTCTCCAATTTATCCTTATAGAGCCGTCTGCTACTGAACAAACTGGTGATGTGAATACTGCTTATAAGGAGTCATCCAGTACAACAGTGACCACCCAGAACAGGTCACAAAGAGCACATTAGACCTTATTCTTCATTACTAATTAACAAACAACAAGAATAATTTACTTGTTATGTTTCACCTTTAAAACTAAACATAATAAAATGACTGTGCTGTTTGTATAGTACACAATAAAATATTTTTTTCCCCTGTTCTTAGTTTATCTACAGAGGAGTTTAAAGATAAGACCAGAGCTCTTCAGCAGAGGATCTGCTGTCTGAAGCAGGACAGGGCCGCAGTGTGTATTCCTCAGGAGACCAGGACAGGAGAAGGGAAGCTCAGCCCTGATACAGGCACACTGGCTGGAGCCAGGAGGTTAAGCTTTCTGTCCTCGAAAAACCCCAAAGAAGAAAAAACAGCACTGCTGTATGAGCTAGTCAGCGTCAGGGTGAGCTGTGATGATAATGTACTATACATAAAATTTGGCTCAGATCCACAAATAAAATATGAATGATTCTTGAGATAATTGGGATTTAAATGTAATGACATGGTCGGATAACTGAATACTGGAGAATATGTTCCAATTGTTAGACTTTACATTTTATTTAGACAAACCCATCCAAATTATTTACATGCTTTAGTTGGTTTTTGTGCTGTACAATTATTAATTTAGTAGATAATGTATAAGCTATTTTATAGGAACATCAGTCCATCTTCTGATACAATTATCAGCCAATCATATAGCAGGAATTCAATGCATAAAATCATGCAAATTCTTTAAAGAAAAAGTGCTAAGGCAGGTTAAAATCCCCGCACAGAGCAAGACACGACTGAGGTGCCCTTGAGCATGGCACCTAACTCCCCCACTGCTCCCCGGGCGCCATGGCTTGGGGCTGCCCCCCGCTCCGGGCAAGTGTGTTCACTGCCCCCTAGTGTTCACTGCTGTGTGTGTTTTACTTCATGGATGGGTTAAATGCGGAGGTCACATTCCTCTGTGTGCAAGCACAGTAGGCAAATAGTTCCCTTTCACTTCACTTTTACTGTTTTTCGCAAAACAGGTGAAAGCAATAAACTTATAATCAGGATCAGAATATGGGTAGGAAAATAAACATGAGTAAAATTTAGGGGATTGAGAACAGCCACCTTGGATGGCTGCTGTGAATTCTGGGAGAAGGAGTTCTGGCTGGCTTTTGGCAAGTGCTTCACTTGCAGTTTTTCTGAATTGCTGAAACACTAAATTGTCAACTGCCAAAACTCATTTATCGAATGAATCACTCTTGCAAAACCTCAAGCAATATTCACCTAGTATAGCACAGATTTCATATCTGATTCAGTTGCAAAACGCATTCTCACTGACTAAATCACAATCTGCACCATGGTTCACTTGGATGCAAAATGGCACACACAGCAAACACACTGTGGTTACTTTTGACTCACTACAGGAAAAAACTGCACAAGTGTACAAATGTGAGTAAATAAAAAAAATAAGCAAAGAAACTGTTTTGCTTTAACTTTTAATGTAGCATGTAATAACTGCTGTGTAATCTTTAGGTGTCTGAGATCAGTGTTTGGTTTTGTGCAAAGATAAAATAGATTTGAATCAATTTTATGATTTTGAAAGATTAAGGTTTTGTGAATGTAGCTTGAAATTTGAGTTTTGTAACATGTGATCTCATGCTAGCTGGTCTGTGAGTGCCGTCTATGTAAATTGCATATGCGCTATTTTGAGCCTGCAGAGTTTGTTTGTGCAATACCAATGTTTACCTGTATACACAGGCATACAGACTATGCTAGATGGTTACTTTTAGCTAGCTAATTAGCCAAAACACACACTGTTTTTAATAGGAAAGGGTATTTCTCAGCTCAAGCTGATTTGTATTCTCTGGCCGTTTAGCTAGTTACTGTTGGTTGAGTAGACACTACTACACATCCCTGTGAAGCTTCTATGATTTGTATATGGTATTTTTTCTTCTATGGATGGATATATTTGGGATATATGACATGTTGGAAACCTCACATAATAAATGAGATAAAAATGTTTTAAACAGCAACAAAAAATCTTACACAGCAGTGACAAATACTTGAATTTAATATATACACTTAGATTCTAATATATACACTTATACATTATATTTTGCATTATGATATTTTCTAGTCATAGTGTTCTTTTTCTGGACATTTTGATAGGAGGAAATGTCAGATCTGCGGGGACTCATCAGGCTCAAGGAGAAGGAACGGCACTCTCTGGAGTTTTCTCTGGTGGCCCATAGGTGTCAGGACTCAGCTGGGGCTGCCCTGGCACAGAGCCTGCAGGCGGAGCTGGAGGACAGGAAGGCAGAACAACAGGTGCTTTGTTTTCTTCCATGTGGTCTAATTAGCATTAGGGTTATGGGCTGATAGTGTTAAAAACCTGTTCAGATACACGTATAAGTCTGTGTAGTTTTGACATATGTTGTATCAGTTTACACACATTTAAATGTCATGTTACTTAACTAGACTTATGACATCATGGGTATGAGTCACACACACACACACACACACACACACAGTGTTTAAATGCCAGGTTCTTTCCCACTGTTCAGTAAAACTGAAGAAGCCCCGTGTAGGAAGGTTACAGAATTTTTGACTGATATCATTCCAAGGACCCACAGATATCATTCAAAGCCAAGAATGCTGGACTGTTGCCTTCCAAATACTTTTTTATACACCTTGAAGGAGTGCACAATGTTTGCACACTAGTAACTGATGTGTTTAAAGATCTGGGTGATTCCCACAGCTGTAGCACAGAGGTCTCAGATATTTTACGCACAGTTGATGAACTAAAACTGGGCAGGTGATGTAGTTTCTAGTTTCATATTCCTGCTCTTGGCTGACAGGACAGAACCTGATATGGTCTTCTGCTCCACCTTTGACATGCTTTTCATCCCAACACAGATGTTCTGCCCACAGAACTGCTGTGCATGCCTGATTAGGTAATTATATGGAACAGCAATATATTCCAGATGGCTAGTAAGTATATATTGGAGCTGTAGGGTTGTGTTGACCTGGATGGTTTTGGTTTTGCATTTTTTAGCAGTCAAATATCAGAAACACTCAATGTAGATGATCTTTGGTCAGTTGTGAAATCGAACTTAATCTTTCCATAATGTTATCAGGATTGAGGGATCTGTTGGACTTATAGTGCTAGGGCTTCTTCAACATAACACTTAACGATGTACACTTTGTTGTATGTTATTTTGGAAACACTAATTTATTCTAAATTAAAACTAAAATCACTATTAAAATGTAAGTATGTATATATAACATAATTAAATAAAATGTAATTAAACATACTGTTAAATACAAACTTTATATTAAGTTAGACTTCATTTATACTAAGCAGAAACGGTCTGGATATTCCTGGGGCCCTAAGCAAAATTTTGATAAGGGGCCCTCCTACCTGAACTCTGAGAGCCAAAATGTGACCATGTTTTTGACAGTTGCACCTGAATCTCCACTAGTATTCTCCCTCCTATTTGACTTAAGAATAAAAAGCCATATAAAGAACAAAATGAGGTGTAAAAAAACATATATATTTAAAAAAAAACAATATATAAATCCAAGTTTTAACACAATTAACTTTGTGCTCAGCCTTCCATCCCTCCTTTTAGAGTGTACTGGTATGTTTGGGGAAGTTTAAATGAATACGAGACAGTATAAAAACATCAGTATATGTTTACTTTTCACTTTTCTGATTCAGAGTTTGGTTCGTGATCCTGTGGCGCTGCAAGGTTTTTGAGGTTGTGAAGAGCTGCTGCTCAGTGCACGCCACCTCTAAATCTATTTCTGGAATATTTACTATTTCTTTTTTTAATAACCCAACCTCGAGATGAACAGTCACAGGTTTACCTGACTGCTGTTCCTGCAGCTCAGTCTCATGGAGTCATTTTTTTCCTTTTTTCATATCCTGCAGGATAGCTTCGCTTCATCTTCTACTGATACACTTATTCTCCCTAATTTAAAGCGAGGGGAAGATGAGGGGGCCTTTGTTAATTTGCGGGGCCCTTTGCAGTGAGAGTAGTGAGCATATAGGGTGGTCTGGCTCTGATATTTTGTATACTAGTCATATGTTATTTTCACCACTCTTCTAATTTAATTATGGTATATTCGTTTGAGCTACCAGATTGAACACTAAAAAAACATTAAAATGTACCTAAATTATATTTGTAATACTACCACTGTGAAAAGTGGCAAAAATAACATACAACTTATATTCTCTGTATAAAATATGTGTAACTTAATATAACTTTAAATACATTTTATTACTGATTTAGTACAAAGTAGTATTTCTGAAATAACATAACTTAAGTATACTTTATTTTCACAAGGTAATACCGTGGACCTAATAGTCCTAGGTCACATTTTAGGTAAAAAATTGTTGTTTGTTCTTATTTACACTCATTGAAAATGAATGTTCGAACAGAAAGGCATTTAAAAATAGGATTACATTATGTTGCATCAGCTTATGTGCTGTTTACTGCAAATTAAAAATTAAGACTTGTTTTCTTTCAGAGGATAGATGAGTATCGGGATAAGCTGGAGAGTGGAGTGGGAATTCCTGGGCCGCGCAATCACGCCATCATAAGAGAACTTTTACCAATACTAGAAAGGTGAAAAACGTCACACTTAACCAAACAGAATCAGAGATTCACCACATTTTACTGAAATGCAACATATATTAGTAAAACTGT
The DNA here is from genome assembly GCA_028565595.1 of Duopalatinus emarginatus. NCBI lineage: Eukaryota > Metazoa > Chordata > Actinopteri > Siluriformes > Pimelodidae > Duopalatinus > Duopalatinus emarginatus. The sequence continues at coordinate 18,298,117 of JAOVVF010000004.1, forward strand.
TGATTTAATAGTAACATGAACTAATTGACTACTTAAGCTCTAGGGTGTTGGGGGTGTCGCTTGTCTAGACAGACACACCCAAAATAAGCCAAAAATTGACGCACAGCTATCATGTCAATATGTATAATCTTGGTCTCTGTGGCTACCATCTGGAAAATGTCTCCACTCCATCACTGCCAGGACTGAAAGGCTGAGAAAGCTTGTTCCTCCAGGCCATACTGACAATAAATACAATAAACTCAATACCTACACAACATATATCTTGTACACACACACACACACACACACACACACACACACACACACACACACACATATTGGAACATGCGCAGGACATCTGATCTGGTCACTGTGACACAGCACACTTGGACTCTGTTCTGTTTTTGCACATGCACACGTGCTATTTGTATCATCCCTAATTTAATACCCCCCCCCTTTTTCCTATATCCTTACCATCACATACCATTGTCTTGTCTAAATTGTTTATTTTTCGTTTCTACTTCTTCAATTATTATCCTATTGGTTCCTCATTGGTACGCACAGCCTTCAGAGCAGCTGTTTCCCCTTTCACTTTACATTTGTACCAGTTACAAATGCATAATGTAACAAATAATGAATTCTGAATCTTGTATATGTAAGACCTTAGAGGATATATGGCCTGTGTCAGTAACATTGTGACTGTTACTATGATATGGAGATGATGTGAGTTGGTCTGCTTGGTATAAGTGGAAAGAGTACATTGCATTTTACCTGTCCCTTTTATTTTTTAACAAAAATATTGAAATTGCAGACAAGTATTGCTTGGAGCATTGTGTTGGTATAATTAAGGCCTCACCTTTTAGAAGCTCATCTTCACCACAGCTTATTTTATGCACTTTTAACATTCAGTTATTTATAGTACTGTTTTACTGGTCAGGTTTATCTAATGTATCTATGGTCTCCCTGTTTTCTTCTACAGGGAGCAGACACTAAAGAGGAGAGCAATATCTTTGCGAGAGTTGCTGGACACCATGATTTTGGACTGCACCACACAGAGGAGAGATCACACAGAGGAAGTGACCCACCTCTTCTTCTGTCACACGTACTGCTCATTGCTTATTCCAATTACAGTCTGTTTTCTAATGGTTTGGATGATGTTGAGGAATCAGGGTTACTTTTTAGGTTAAAGCTTGGGATTAGAGGACAGAGCATAAGGGGTAATGCTTAATGCTACACAGAAAAGAATGTAAGCTGATTAAAGTTTCAGATATAGAGAAGCCATATGTTATGCTATATGGAGGATGTTAAAATACAATAATTCTAAGAGATGAAAAGAGATGTATTCAACACATTTGCATCTGTCTGGCCTGGCATGAAATAAGAAGTATAAATAAGAAAAACATGCAACTATATGTTGCAAATGGATAAGATCATCTAAATTATATTAATAATAATAAGTAATAAGATTAACCCATGGATTTGATGTGTAGTGCGTAACTTTTTAAAATAAATCAGTAATCCATGTCAGCAGAATATGCTAGTATAGTTCATGATAACTAGACAATCTCCTTATTCTAAACCCTATATGCCGAAAAAACAGCATCACGTACTAAACTTATTGTTGTTTGATTGTATACTGTACAGTGGGTTAGGTTGGTGGTGCATATGATATAATTATTGACCCATAGTGAGAAAGCACTGTGTTGAAGCTCCAAGTCAATAAATATTATGAGTCATGTACAGAGAAGTTTTAAAGCCTGAACTGCATAATCACTGAACATTACAACCCACTATCTGATAGGATTCATTTTTGTTGTGTGGTGCTGGACTTTACTTGATTATAAAGGTACTTGGAGGAATTATTCAACATTTATTTTAGAAGATTATGTTCAGGGTTGGTGCTACAGATTTTCTTTCGCTGTTGCTATAGGTTAGCTTCACTTTCAGAGGTGTTCTTATTAATGAGTCAGTCACCACAGTTTCTACTGCAACACCCGAACACACATACATACACACACACACATGTGTAGTACCCTAAGGGTATGCTACAGCACCCCAAGCCCTTCTCTGGTACTAGTTCTGTATGCTGCATCAGGGAAACAAATAAACCTGTCTAAATCTATGACTGTGCATAGTGCATATATGCATTTGACATTATATTTGTATATGCATATGACATTATGTGAATACAGTGAGCTCCATCCCAATGTTGACATGTAGATGTCCTTGATAAATACTAACCCATATAATTTCTATATTATTTTTACACAGAACATTGTTTTATTTATACATTTAGAAAACATGACATGAAGACATGATGCAGTATTAGATTTATATATTACACATGATATTCATTATAAACACAAAAATAACACTTTATATTAATCCAAGTATGGTACCAGCATCCATTATGTGGTAGCTACATTGAAAGTGAACTATTTGCCTACTGTGCTTGCACACAGAGGAATGTGACCTCTGCATTTAACCCATCAGTGCAGCGAAACACACACACACACACACACACACTAGTGAACACCAAGGAGTGGTGAATACACTTAATCGGAGTGGGGGGGGAGCAGCCAAACCATGGCGCCCGGGGGAGTTAGGTGCCTTGCTCAAGGGCACCTCAGTCGTGTCATGCCCTGGGTGGGGAACAAACCCAGGACCTTCCGGTCATAAGACCAGTTCCCTAACCATTAGACCACAGCTGGCCCACTAGCCCCATTAGCCTTATAACATAAGTATAATATAAAAAAATCATTTGGCATAGAAGGAACTTTTTTTTACTAAAGCCTGCACCAATAAATATGCAGATTACAAATGAATAAATCTGCTTAATTTGTTTTTTTTTTACAGTAAAGCCATGAGTGCATGCAAGAACACTCGCAAAAAGCACCACGAGCAGCTGTGGAGAATCGAGCGACAAATGGCAGCCATGCAGGAACGCCACAAGTCTCAACTGGCTGAACTGAAAACCACGCTGGAGGCGCTGGAATGGAAGAAAGAAGAGACAATGCTGTAAAATATGTTTTTATAACTAGAAATACTTTTGTATTTTATTTATATTAAGTTTACTTACAGAGGGGGGCACTTAAGCAGGACACACTGTGGGAGATTCTGGGTGAATGAAAAAAGTTATTTGCAAAGCAATGACTTAAGTGTTCTTTAAACTTCTCTGTATAAACCTCACTAGGGCTAATGAGTGTCCTTTTTACAAGCCATTCTGTGATATTATTAGAGGCATATAAGCTTGCTCATTTAGGGGCGCCTTTGTAGTAACACTGGGATGGACAGATCACGAGAAAATGGGAGCAGTGTTTACCAAAGGTCACATATTTTTCAGCACGCTAAAAAACATGCTCCCTGCAAAGATCTGGCCCTTCGCTCCAGTCAAACAAAAGATGAAAGACAAAAGAGGCTGAACTGAGAGGATCTCGGCTTGGCCATTTGTCTCCCCCTTTTTACTGAGTCCACCTTTCTCAAGACTGCACGCTCCCAACCCCCAGCCTCGAGGCAGTCAGCCGCAGCTGTGAATGCCAGTCAGAAGGTTGAGGCAAAGGTTGAGTGTCACACCCCCAGGGGTCAAAGGGCAGCCTGTAGTGTTGTCGAAGCCTGTGAATGTAAGGGTTAGGAGGCCATGCTTAACTGAGGCTCTAGCCTGAGCTAGAGATAAAGAAGATCAGAGGGACGGATGACCGAGTCTGCTGCATGTGCTTCACTGATCATCGTAATGATAATGAATCCTGAGTGCAGCAATTATTCTCAGTCTTATAGTACGATGGTTTATGGCTATAAACTGGACAATACAATAATGTGATATCAATAGCATGATAAATGATGCCACACTTTCTGTGATATTGTGAAATCTTTTGGGATTATTTAAAAAAAAATATTCCTGCTTTACAGCATTACATTTATTTTTGTAGACTTTGAGTAAAAGTATTTTTACTCCCTGTGTCTTGTTTTTAAATGTGTCAGTTTTCCTGAAGGTTTTACTTCACTTCGTTCACTTCATTGGCAAACCCTAACCCTGTACATATCATGATGTAAATGGTGCATGTAACAGCAAATGACAAACCGCATATGAAATGTAATCTCACATACTGTGAACTGTATTTGGTATAAAAGGCAACCATGCAAAAATGATACGGTTTCTGCTTTTTCATTTTTCCGAACTCATGTGTCAGTCTATCCAATTTGCACCCCCCCCCCCCTCCAAACTAATATACGTTTTGTACTCGACACTACAGACTTTTTAGCTAAGGAATGAGCCATAAAATAGCCAACAAGTCAGTGGAATGAAAGCCAGTGGTGGGAAAACAAGGTGCCATAAAAGCTCCGGCATCTGTTGAATGTGAGGACGTCAGTGATGCTCTGATGCCTGGGAAAAAAATACACTGTGTCGGAAAACAGTGACAGGGCCTGTCAATCACAGGCTGCAGAATGGATTAATATGGCCCTCCCTTCTTCTGAAGCATACTTTCTTTCTGTCTCATTCACTCACGCACACTCAAACACACAGAGGGCACTGACCCACAGGGTGAAGGTCAACTAATTTACTCCAAACATCCGCTTCTCATTTGAATATGTTGTCCCCATGAGTGGTATAAAGAGATCATGGGCTGGCCCTTCCTTTTTTTCTCACAGATGTCAATAGAGCTTCTCTTTTCTCCCTCCATTTTCTTCCCCACTCACCATCTACATTCACCTCTGCACTGTTCAAAATCTCGAGGATGAAAATGCAGTTACTTAGACGTAAAAGAGGTTTGACCTCAATCAAGAGACCAAACATGCATTGTTATCTTATAAACACGTGCACACACACACACACACACACATACATACACACACACGGGCTGTTAACCCTACTTGTCAATGCAACAGTCTAAAACACAGCATGAGAAACTGAATACTCGTTTGTGTCCCCAATTAACCTGAGCTTCAATGCAGGTAACCTCACACAACCCTTGGTACGTCAGTGAGGCTGATTAAGCAGGCTGAAGGCTTTAAAAGTAGAGGACGGGAAGGGTCCAGTTTCTGTATTGGAAACAGATTTCTAATCCATTTATCCAATGAGATATCTCCATTGAACCCATTAGAGGTCAATTCAGAAACTGGGCTGACCAAAATGTCACAGCTTTTTTTCAGTCGGCACATGATGTGCCATAATCTAT
>JAOVVF010000004.1:18306366-18318941 GCA_028565595.1 Duopalatinus emarginatus
TCTATCTATCTATCTATCTATCTATCTATCTATCTATCTATCTATCTATCTATCTACCTACCTACCTACCTACCTACGTACCTACCTACCTACCTACCTACCTACCTGTCCGTCCGTCCGTCCGTCCGTCCGTCTGTCACCAGGGAACAAATTCAAGAATAAATGTGACTCTTTGTTATGCTTTGGGCGCTTGATAATCATTTGTCTTTTTATTTCAGTTATGCACTTTAGACTGGCAACTTTAACAGATTTTCTTAATCTGGGAAAATGCAGGAAAATAAAGCTATCTTTGTTTTGTAAAATAAACAACGATGAACTAGGATTAGAAGTGGGCTAATTCGAATTTCAGTAAACAGATCAGCAGTCCAGCACTCTGAGCTTTTCTTTCCCCCTCCTCCACACACGCTTATGTCAAAGAGCTGTAATTCAGATTAACACAACTGAAGGTCCACCGATAACCTTCCCACACACAAAACACACCACACACAGGCAAAGATCCTCCAGTTCTGCACCACACAATGAGGCTTAGCTGTTCAAAAAAAAAAAAAAAAAAAGCAATCTGTCATGCCTCGCACCATACGTGTACCTGTGAATGCAGCAGGTAGAAGTGATTTAGGATATTTTTACATTATGTGCATAATATCGAGACATTCTCCATTATTAACTTACGGATAATGAAACAGTAAAATTGAAAACAATGATAAAATGGAAATGGAAACCATTGCACGTCACAGGGTTTCACATCTTATCTGTGATAAAAAAAGAAACACACACAAGCTTTCAGAATCAGTGTGTAACAGTAGAGGTCAAAGAGTGGAATACAATACATTTATGTTGTTTTTGTGTTGTAACACTGCAGGGTTTAACTAGCTGGTTTTGGTGTGTGTGTCTGTGTGTGTGTTTACATGAGCATGAGTAAATACACACAACGGGTTCTTGAAGACTATGTTGTGCTGCAGCAGTGCTTGGGTTATCTGTTTCTGTGTGTGTGTGTGTGTGAGTGCAGTGCTCATATAGCAGTACATGATACAGATACAGTGTGCTTAATAGCCATTAGCTCTGCTGTGCTTTGTCAGAGGCAAGGGTTAACTGCCTGTGTGTGTGTGTGCCTGTGTGTGTGTGTATGTGTGTGTGTGTGTGTGTGTGTGTGTGTGTGTGTGTGAGAGAGAGAGAGAGAGAGGGAGGCAGGTTCGGGGGTCAGCAGCAGCAGCACATTCCTCTCTGGCTGTGCTCGAGCCCTCGGCAGCCCACTCACTGCTCTTTGACTCCTCTGGCCATATAAGGCAGGCGTCACCATAGCAACCATGGGGCTTGAATAGCAGTGTCAAATCCCTGAGCACACACACACACACACACACACACACACACACACACACACACACACACACACACTCCTGCACTCAGAGAGAGAGAGAGAGAGAGAGAGAGAGAGAGAGAGAGAGAGAAGGGTGGGGGGAAGTGAGTGAGAGAGAAAGAAGGAGGGAGGGAAAGAGAAAGAGAGAGAGAAACAGAGCAGGGTCTGTTGACCACAGAGGCTGGTTGATCTTTCCTCTGTCCTTCATCCGTGGCCAAACGGTGCTGGCTTCCTCCATTCGGTCTTACCAGAGGACAGAGAGACGGAAGGAGAGTGAAGAAAAGCGGAAACGGTTTCACAGTGGCTTCCGGGAACGCAGGGGCGAGCTGAAGCCCTGGAGCTGTTACTGCTGGATGGGCAAGTGCTGACAAAACAAGGCGAGGGAGGGACACGCAAGAGACACGGCTGCCTGCAGATCTAAGATTCCTCCTTTTTCAAAGACCTTGCCCTCTAGAGCGATGTCTGAAGCCCATGCTCTTCTCTGAAACTGACGCAAGAGTGTACGTGGAAGCGAGAAGATCCAAGCCTGGGTTTCCCAACAGGACAGAAAGGGTGTGTGTGCATGCGTGTTTGTATGTGAGAGAGATACAGGGGACTTCCTTGAACTTTGATCCTTCATAGGGAGGGCTGAAAGAAAACTCTGTTTATCATTAGCAGGCTTTGTCTCATTACCTTTGTGGTGAAGATTTATTGGAACTGGATTCTTCTAGTAGTTCTGGACAAGCATGTCTACTTTATTTGGCGAGATATGACTATAGCTATTGATGAGCAAAATATAATTTTCTGGTTCTAGTTTTTTTTTTTGGTTGTGAGAGTTTTCTTTTAAAATAGTGGGAACAGACTTTGCTAGGTCTGCAAAACACACAACAAGAACAGGTTTGACTTGTTAGTGTCCTGTGGGCAGGGCAACTGTCTCATGCACGGCTGCTAGAGCGGCACAAGGCTTTTTAATGCTCACTAGCTGAGATGAGGCATTTCGGTTCTTCTTAGCAGGCGCTTCACTTTTGCCCCAGTTTCGGAGTCGTGGGGCTGTGCGTGTTTATGTGTAATTTATAGTTTCCTGTAAAAGGGGCAGGCTGTATGTTACTCACTCTTGACTGAACTCTGAACCACTTGGACAAGCAGGCGTTCTTCGAGAGCTCTGGAGGATTACTTTTAAGTTAAACTCGAGTTTTAAGATAACTAGGACTGCAGAAAACAGACCTACAAAACAGAGCATTTACTGATCAACTGCTGACTCTCTGAAAGGCCTAGTTTTAGAACTAGCCCTCAGATTTAGGCCGTGTAAACGTTTGAGGACCTCACGCTGTTACTTTGCACTGTTTACTTTTTTCCTTCCACACTCGAGAAGCTTGAGGTTAATGTCTGCAGTGTGAACTCTCACACGCAAGTCTGAATACTCACTGCAGGGAGAGGATTTCGTTAAAAAAAGCCCTGGTGGTGCACACAGCTATGGCCATGGTGGGTGGGGGATGGGGCAACCCTAATGGGAGCACCAATGGCCTGGGGGAAAAGGGCTACCTGCGGGGGGAGGAGGACGAGAGCTCTCCCCAGGCAGGGAACAGCGACGCAGAGGGCGGCGAGGATGACAAGGCCTGCGTGGTGGACTGTGTGGTGTGCGGCGACAAGTCCAGCGGGAAGCACTACGGCGTCTTCACCTGTGAGGGCTGCAAGAGCTTCTTCAAGAGGAGCATCCGTCGCAACCTCAGTTACACGTGCAGGTGAGAGATTCTTCCAGACACTGTAACACAGTGCACAATATAATCCAGGATGAGCTATCTGCCAGCACGTGGACAGCAATGAGCCTTGTTCAGGGCATATGTGAATTACGTCACCTAATACAGCCTCAGGGATTGGCGATTAAATGTCACACAGGGAAACCTAAAGCCAGATCAGCCTCCAGGACAGTGTGCTTGTGTTGAGTTAAATTTGACTATACAGTGCACTGAGACATAAGAGACTTTATTGTCGTCGTAGTTATACAAGAGAACTTTGTTTAGTAGCTCATGGAAAGACCAGCAGCAATAAAAAAAACAGTAATAAAAAACAAAAATATAATAAAATAATGATAAAAAAATATTTTTTCAGGGTCACATATGTAGAAACTGGGCTTTATTGTAAAAAAAAAGATTACACTATAATACAAAACAATAGGCAGTCCATAAACACACAATATGCTTATTTAGATTGCATGAACTAGGCTGAAACTGGCTACAATGACAAATGTAAATCAAAAGAAAGCAATGCAAACTTCACCGACCTTTCATTGAACCCTGGATAACCTGTCGTTTGGGTGTCGATTGTGCTTTTCATATGGTAATACATGACTCCAGGTAAGGTGTTAAATGCTCTTAATTGCTAAGAAAACTAAGGAAAACAATCACAAAAGATTAACACTATTTAAAGGACCTTTAGTTAATATATAATTAAGTGTAGTTAAATAGAAACTGTTTTAAAAAAATAAGGTCTAAAAAAATATGTTATGCAGTTTAGATTAGTATGTTTCATAGAAAGTATGTGGATATTTTCAATATTGTTACAATTTGTACAAATGTTTATATTAATCTACAATATAAGATACACAAATAAATAGTTTCCTAAAGAAATATGTATATACATATTGAAACCATATTCAGGTATATTACTGTAAAACCTTCTTGACCAAACTGACTTACTGATGTCCAAACTGAATACATGATGTCTTTTCTGAGCATCTACAACTGATATAAATCATTCACCAGCCTGATTTCAGTCACTACAAAGACTGTTCTTTCTGTGTGTGTTTTTAACCAAAGAACAAAAGCATGCTGGCTGATAGAGAAATGTGCAAATTGAATTGAGCTCTTTCAGTTGTGTCTAGGTTGTGTGGGCTGATGATTTACCAAGGCCAGTTTTTCGATAAGCCTTCAACCACCAAGGCTTCAACCACCAAGGCCAGTCATCTCTGGCATCAATTTACTGAGGCTCTCAGTTTAAAGAATTAGAGCCACTGTTAAATATTTATTCTTTACTTGCCTTTCTCACAGTTGCTCTGACTGAATTTACTTATTGGTGGTCCACGCAACTGTACACAGCTCTTTATCGATGATGAAGTGGATCTATTATTTAAATGGAACTAATTTTACTGACAATTTTTCAACAGCACTTATTATAATAAAAGTGATTATAATAAATTTAGGAAAAAGAAAAACAGATTTTGAAATCTGCTAAGCAATACCAAATATGTTGTTGTGATTGTAAAATAAGCCTCCATTTTTATAACTTAGAACCACTTAACAGCATAAAAGAGGAACTGACCTGAAGCTAAATGTGAACTATTACAATAAAATGAATAGATTAGTACAGAATGTTCTATACAAATCATTCCAGTGGTTGAAATACTAGTAGTATTGTTCCTGGAATGCAGGAAACAATCACATTCATTCACACCTTTGTTATGTATTTCAGATCAAATCGAGAATGTCAGATTGATCAACATCATCGCAACCAGTGTCAATACTGCCGTCTGAAGAAATGCTTCCGTGTGGGCATGAGAAAAGAAGGTAAATGTCCCAGCTTTCACTGCACTTTCATTGTGAATAGCCAGCTTTTCATGTTATTAAAATTAATACTGATTGTGTATACTGTGTAATCATATATATATAGAGAGAGATAGAGATTAGTACAACACCGCCTAAGAAAATGCATATGTTTATCATATTGCACATATTATGTATATAGATGCAGTTGCATTGTAAAGTATTTTTCTGCAAAAATAATAGAGCAGTATTTTTCTAATAAAAATAATAGAGCAATCAGAGCTATTTAATTACTACTGTAATTAATATCCAATTGTGAGTTCAGTCTGGCTTTCAACCAAAAGTCCAAAGCCTGCAGTGCCGATGTCCCTATGTGACCTTGGCAGGCACAATGCCAGAGGCAGTTTTGCTCTCCAAGCTGTGCTGCTCAACACCAAGCTGCCAACTATAAATCCACATGACACAAGAATAATGCCTTGCTGAAAGCATGCAAAAAATGGCAGAATTGCCACCTTTTTGTCTGGAGGTTATAATGTTCCCTTAAGAGACTTATCCAAAACAATAAGGCCTATTACATGCTATTACAAGACAAACCCTGCATTCCACTTACTGTTTTATATACAGATTTCCGCTGTTCCTTTCCTCTTAGCTAAGTATTAGGCAAGTGTTGTCATTTCTTGTGTCGCAGGAAGGCACTTAGGAATTGTTTGTATTTTTCGTCACGATGCAGCATCATGAGACCCCTTAAAGCTAGTGTCTTTATGGGTAAGCATGGTGTGGCGTGATACACTGATGGATTCTGATGGATGCTATCAATCCCAGAGGCTAACAGTGTGCTGCAGTGATGTGTGATAAGGTCAGAGACTGGGTAGGGAGTGGGCATTCACAAACCCAAATTACATCCTTTTGTGCTCGGTAATGTTTTATAACAGTCTGATCCTTCTGAACTCTTCTAACTGCCACAGAATAGAATGGTAGATTACCATCAAAACTAATTTCCAGTTAAAACCTAAACATACATACATACATACATACAAACATACATTATACAGGGTTTATAAAAATAAAACATATGTTTATAAATGATTGAATAAAGACCTATAATAAAGGTGTGACATGTCTTTGGTGCAGGACAAATTTTAACTTTTAATTAACTAAAAGTCAAAAAGAAAAAAAAAAATGCATAGTTGAGCTTGTGTGTATGAAGGAATATTAGGGTCACTGCTAAAAATTATATTTCGAGAAAAAAGTTATAATATTATGAGAAAAATTTCATACAGTATGATATTTTGAGAATTAATTTATAGTATTTTGAGAAAGGGTTATTTCAGTGATCTGTGTTTGTGCACAATTCGCTTAGAACTATTGCAACTTGTTATTTTATATACTTTTTTTTACTACAATGTACAGTATACTGTCTAATTATCATTTGCATGTAACAAAGCACAAAATGCATTATATTACTAATTTGTATGATTTATTTAGGCACTTTGTTTGACCGCATTACATACCTATTAATAATAATTAAATAATTATTATATAATTTTGTGTTTGTGTCTATCATTTGTATTGTGTACAGACACAGATCACTTGAATAACCCTCTCTCGAAATACACCTATTTTATTCTTGAAATATATTATACTATAACCTTTTCTCATTTTTTAAATATGTGATGTAATGATTTTTTTAATGTAATTTTTTTTAAATGGCCCTAAAACGAAGATACATACATAACAAAACCCGATAAAAACACTTTTGAAACTTATAGTTTAGCCATGTTCGTGCTGTTAGTTTCCTTACCTTACATTCACACTAACAATGCACACAAACACAGCATAACCCTAGCAAGTGAGAATTCTCTTGTAGCTGCTTGTAGTTTGTCCCATGGGTATGTAATGACTGATACTGTGGACATGTACTGTCCTGTGGAATAGCAGGTTAGCAAGGCAAGCTAACTATCAGCTTTTACAGTCATCAGAGACAACAGCATGATGACCTCAGCAACTGCCTCCTAAGGTTTTTATTTATTTATTTATGCCTCCGTCCCTAGGTGGTAGAGGCATTATGTTTTTTTTGGGGGGTTGTTTGTGTGTCCAGCTGTGCATTAGTCCAACATTCCTGTGATGACATAAAGCACTCAGCAAGGAGTAGATAAATATTTGTAGGATTTATATGGAATTATCATTGTAACTAGCAGATGATTACAGTTTAGAATTGATACATAAAGGGTCAAGGTTACCAAAATGTCAAAATTCCTGTTGTGCGCTAAAAGGGTATCTGAGGCATATAAATTAATGACAAAAAGGATTAAATATTTTGGTGGTGGAGGCATTGTTAGCACTGAGTTCTACTTACAAGTTTTTTCCAATGGGTCTATAAATATGTTATCTATACATGCATGACAGGATAATGAAAAATCATGAACCACAGTTTGTTCATTTTGTGTCAGACAGTAAGACAGACTAATGGAGAATAGATTGCCGGTATGAACAATTTGGGTTGGACTGATTTGAGGAATCATTCAAGACTTCAAGGCTTCTCATTGTACAATGTCACACCTGCTTTGCATGGAATTAAGAAAATTGCTAATTTACACAGCATTAAGACATTCACCTAGAATTAAGGAAATCTCTACATTCACCTTCTGGTTAAAGAGACTGCCCCCCTTTTTTTCACCTTTCTGCCCACTCCAGTTTGGGTCATGCAACACTGCCCCCTAGTGTTCATGCTCGCCTTATATACATTTATAAAAGCAGACATGTATGTGGGCATGTGTATGAATACCCCCAAAGGCTTGCAAATATGCAGTAGCAGAATAGTCCAGTCCTTAATAGCCTAAAGGACTACAGTTACTTAGAAAGGAAAACTTGCGCAGAATATACATTACATATGTTCCTTTTTGAAATTGGTGAATAAAGCTGTGAAAATGAGGAAGGTGCAATGATCTGCTTTGTATTTGTAATGTTTAGTGTCTTAAATTCACAGGACGCATCAACATGGTCAGGTTTTTACTGTAACGACATACATTTTATATTAGTTTAACTAAAATGACTAAACAATTTATTGAAGTCACTGAATGAAAAAATAAGACTGAGAACAGACTAGTACACTAACTCAGAATTAAATTGTTTTTTGGAGGTATCGATTCTGTGTATACTTATGCTGCTGTGACATGTATTACTTTAATTTGCTATAATGTTTTATTATCATACCTAGCAAGCTTAAGGGAAGGTTGTTGATCCAATCTATCAAGACTATTTTGTTTGTTTGTCTGTACTACCAGATTTTCCTTCTCACCAGTCTTTTACTGTAAAAACAAGTACTAGCAGTATATTCTTCTATCTTGCCCGTAAAGCATAATATTTACATCCTATTATACATCATAGAATTAAAAATGAAATTTCCTTTCTTTTTCATAGCAGTCCAGCGTGGACGCATTCCTCCATCACACTCAGGTATCAGCCCAACCTCTATGGTCTCAGCTGGTGGAGGTGGGCCTGGAGGACCAGGCATGGCTGGTGACTATTTCAATGGTCAGCCAGCACCTGAGCTTATCTCACAGCTCCTGAGAGCTGAACCCTACCCCAACAGCCGCTATGGAGCACAGTGTGGTCAACAGCTTCCAGGAGGCCACGGCTCCGTCATGGGCATCGACAGTATTTGTGAGTTGGCTGCACGACTTCTCTTCAGCACCATTGAGTGGGCCCGGAACATTCCCTTCTTTCCTGACTTACCTGTCTCGGAGCAAGTGGCCCTGCTACGCCTCAGCTGGAGCGAACTGTTCATCCTGAATGCAGCACAATCAGCCCTGCCTCTACACATGGCTCCCTTGCTGGCTGCTGCGGGCTTCCATGCTTCCCCCATGTCTGCTGAGCGTGTGGTCTCCTTCATGGACCAGGTGCGGGTCTTCCAGGACCAGGTGGATAAGCTTACACGATTACAGGTGGACTCTGCTGAATACAGCTGCCTCAAAGCCATAGCCCTCTTTTCACCAGGTAAGTAACGTGATTTCACGTCACATTAAGTGAAGTTACCCATATATACAAGAGCATCTTAAGAAAAAATGTTGATGAACAAAATCTCACCAACAGCGAGACCTTGGTCATTCAGATTTTTATATATGTAAATTTTTTCTGAGAAAATTTGACGCTCACTTTGTGTCTCTTGTAGATGCATGTGGACTGACAGACCCAGCTCACGTGGAGAGTCTACAGGAGAAGGCTCAGGTGGCTCTGACCGAATACGAACGCATGCAGTATCCTACTCAACCACAGCGCTTCGGCCGCCTCCTTCTCCGCCTGCCCTCACTGAGAGCTGTTCCTGCAAACCTCATTTCTCAGCTCTTCTTCATGCGACTCGTGGGCAAGACGCCCATCGAGACACTCATTCGAGACATGCAGCTCTCTGGCAGCTCCATTAGCTGGCCTTACGTACCGGGACAGTAGCTGGGTCAGACACCCTGCAAGCAGATGACATTTGGCCGCTCAAACTTTGACTTTCGTGTTCTGTGTGAGCTTATAGGTTGTGACATGTAATTTACTTTTAGTTGCTGCGAAAATATTCATGTTGTGTTGCAGCATCTCATTGCTCATTAGTGTACACAGAGAAGGATGGCCAAAGGTCAATATGCTGTCACATGTCCTTGGGCAGATGAATAGTGTCACTTAATTTTGCGATACCTCAGGTTTTTTACTTAGCAGAACTTATAGAGGTGACTCTATTGTAAATGCATAAGCACAGTGACAGATGATTGACAAGACTATGACTAGTAAAGGAAAATACAATACATTTAAGGCATTGCATTCAGAGATGAATTTCTCAATGCTGTGATATATGACTGATCCAGGTCCAGCTTTAAAAAATTACAGGAATTTTCCTGCTATACCTAAGAATAACTACTATTTTAATTATAACAACTGATTATGTAGTTTAGACAAATTAACTCATGAAGGTATTGCCATGGACTGCAGTGCTACTTATTTGAGAAATCAGTAGTGAATATGTATTGTAAAAATGTGATGGTCACATTGTTTGAAAAAAGCTCTGTATACTCTTAATTAATTGGGTCCAAAAGATTTTGCATATTGTTGGCCATGAAAAAAAAAAAATCCAATATTTTTGCATATGAATAATTAAAAACAATTCATCCAAACATTGAATATTTTGTGCTGGAATTTTGATTAGACATAAGTTTTGCAGCAATCTCTGAACAATCTCTATGTTTTGTTTTTAATAGTAAGATTACTATTTTTAATTCTCGGTCCATTGATTTGAGGTATACATTGAAGTACCAAAATACATATCAGCGCCACCTATGCACGTGATTGGTTTAGCTAGCATTCCATGGAATCCCTGGTACGTCTACTAACGTCTCTGATAGGTGAACGCTATGTGTACCTCTTTTCTGACAAGTTACACCTGTTCACGTCCTGCATTCAATGGCCTCTTCCAAAAGGACAATGTGGACATGTCTACAGACAGCAAATTATGGTTGGAGGAATACTCATTTGAGGGTTTTGCCATTCCCACCTAAGTCACCAGATCTCAGAATTGTGGACCATACTGCAGGAAGTATGGTGTTCATTGCCTACAGAATATTTCCGTAAGTGGAGCATGTGAAGTCCATGTCCCATTATATTTCTCCAGTCTTATGCCACTACCAAGTTTTAGTTTTTCTTGCATTTTGGTGTATTATAACTTTGTTTCAGATTATTATCCAAAATAAGTCTGTGTATTAAATGTGGCTACATGTCACTGAACACAGACTGAATGTAGCATCAAAGAATTCTTATGTTCTAATACTGTTTCAGGTTGTGTCCTTCACGCCTTTGCTCTACCACTTCCATTAATATCCCAGTCACATTTAGAATGGTTCAACCTTATCAGTGCTAGGTAAGTTAGCTTATTTATCAAAACAATTCACAATTCAATTTCAGTGCAGTGGCAAAATAGTGAGCAAAAGTGAGTTTATAAGTGTTATCAGGAGCAATAAAATTCTTTACATTTCAGATACAGTTTTTGCTACATGACATATCAGTTATTATGTAGCAAACTACATCACCTTATAAAAAGCCAATAAAAGCTGAGATGACTTCATTTTTATTGGTAGCTTGTAAGTTTGTACACTACATAGTCCATAGCAAGTCACTAACTAGCTGGCTCATACAATGGTTTGCAAAAATATTAATACTGAATACATTTTTTAAATCTTGTACATTAATACACGGTCATGGCCATGTTCTATGAAGGGAGACTGGAGCAGGTTTGCATGTTATATTTGGCCATGTTTTCCCCCCATTCCCCATCATGTAACCGATGAGAGATACATCTGGATGCAATTGCAGTGAGTTTATTGACAAAAGAGCCAAGCAAATCCAAATAGTCAAAGGCAAAAGAGTAAACATCGACAGGCAGATTCAACAGATTATCAGAGACTAAGACAAAGTAACACAAAATAACTAGCCTGCAGAACACAGTAAAGACCAGATCAGCCATACAAGCAAGTCTTGTATGAAGTTGTGTAATACTTCCAGAGTCCAGAGTCTGTTTATATAGAGGGTGGTGCTAAGATGTGTGATTAGTATTTCAGAGAAGGTAAGAAAGCATGTGAATTAGTGTGCTATAAATTGGGTATAGAGGTGACCATGTTTGTACACTAAGGTGTGTTCTGGGTCACACCCAGGTGTTGTTTTGACACCATTATATTTGGTAGAATTTATATACAGCATCCAAGCTGATGAAGTCCTGGACTGCTACATATTCTTAGTATGTGTTTGATCAGGCCTTTGACCAAACCATTCTATAATGTACATTTTACTGTTTTCACCACTCCAGTGTTGCTTTATCATTCTGCCTTGGGTAACTGTCCTACTAGGAAGTTAATCCTGTGCTCAAGTTTTAAAACTTTTAAAAATTTGTTATCATTAATTCTTACTTCAATTCTAAAAAGTTTCCCAGTTCCCTCAGACAAGAATTATCTCCACATCACCACTGCCATATTTCATGACTGGGATGGTGTTTCTTGAAACATCAGCAGTGTTAGAATCTTCATTTAGGTCTCAGATGACCATAAGACCATTAGTCTTTACCACATCTTAAGCCACATCCTTACATACTTCACTTCAAAAGTGTATCTTTTAAACCAATGTTTTTTGCCACCCTCCAGTTCAGTCATTTTATGGATAGTTTGAAGATTGTGGACTTCTGCACCTGCAAGCTAATTTCAGCCACTTAACCTTTTAATTTTTCATGGATTTACTTAATTACCAGGTAGTATCTTCTTCAGATGCTTAATTTGTGGCACAGCTTTCTCTACATAGCAGCTGGGTGGTGTGATGCAATGTCTACAGTAAATGTAAATGTTAACAGTAAAAGGAATGGGGAAAACATGTGTAAATATCCTGGTGATGACTTTTTGGTATGTTTTCAAGCCACTTTCAAGGTCTATACAGTGCCCTCCATAACTATTGTCACCCCTGGTTAAGATGTGTTCTTAAGATGCTTCTAATAAATTGAGTTTTTTTTCTAAATAATATAGGACCATGATGGAAAAAAGAGTAAAATCCAACCTTTAACTCAAGTGAATTTAATCAGTAGGAAAAAAATCCCACATTAAGAAATAATTAGTTAACATCAAATCATGTGTGCCACAATTATTAGCACCCCTGATGTTAATACTTTGTACAACCCCCTTTTGCCAACA
>JAOVVF010000004.1:18327248-18339493 GCA_028565595.1 Duopalatinus emarginatus
CCCCCTTAAAATTCACTTGAGTTAAAGGTTGGATTTTACTCTTTTTTCCATCGTGGTCCTATATTATTTAGAAAAAACTCAATTTATTAGAAGCTAAAGAACACATCTTAACCAGGGGTGCCAATTATTATAGACGGGGCACTGTATTAGAAATCAATATCCAGTCTATTGTAATTCTTGCTAAAACCAAAGGTGTCGTTACTGAAAAAAACACCTTTGTCCCCATGTGCAACCATTTGTGTGATAAAGGTTATACCGTATTTTAAGTTTAAATTATTTTTTTACTTTTATGCTACGGTGAGAAATTCCATGGACCTTAAGTCTTTTGTTAGCAGCAAGCTAGCTAGCTAACTGTGATAAATGCTGTATATTTTACTCCTTAAAACAGCAATCTGTGCAGTTAATATGTCTGTATGTTGATTGATCTAGGGTTAGGGTTACCTTTTAAGCCTTAGGGTTATAGGGATGTGTGCAAGTAGACTTGTATGTTTTGACAAAAAGCTTGCTGAGCAGGATGTTGACTTTGGTATGTGTGTCTTGATGTGGATGGATGCTAAGTGAGGGGTTGCAAGGTGGTGTAACTGTCTTATAACTGTATTATCTACCACTGAAAATAGGAGAGAACCTCACGTGTGCCACCAATCACATTACAACTGATAAGTAAGAGCATTTCCCCCTCTTACTGGCAACCCTAATCAAGCTCCAATCGAATTGTGATCCTTAAAAACATATTCTTAAATTGCTCTCAGTTTCCAGGAACTTCCTCTCTGCCTTTAACCATGTCCTGTTGTCTTTAAGGTTATATACAGTATAAGCAGTATTTTGTTAAAAAAAAACACCTCACAATCAATCCCTAGTGGAAACCTTGAGTTATAAATAAGTAACATTGACACTATTTTTAAAAATGTGTTATGTATATGAAGAGATTTTACTTTTTTTAGTTGAGCTTGATAATCCTGAACGATTGTGATTCTCCTGTGTGGTGGTGATTTGAATCTTCCTCTATTGATCTTCATCATTTTCCTGCAGTTGGACTCTCTCTTCTTCCTCTGATGATCCGTTTGCTGCACTCTCATCTGAGTGTATTTTGGGCTGCAAATTGCATGGCTTTCCAGGTATAGAAGACATTACTTAAGAGATTATGTTTCTGGAGCCTTAAAAGCCTTAAAGTCCTGCTTGAACATGGTAACAGGCGGCTCACTCCCTTATATATAGTATAGTAAAATACATATACTATATACTATATACATATAGTGAAATGTACAAGAATGTTTGTGTGTGTGTGTGCGTGCACTGCCACTGAGTTTCTACTAAGACATCTTTATCCTGTGGCAACATTACCACATACTTTTTCTATATCTAAGATAGATGAAGGGCTTCCTGCACAAAGAAAGCAATACTGATTACTCAAACATTGTTTAGAGAATTAGTGTATTTGCTCAGTTGTATACAGCTCTTCTTAAAAACTAAGATAATGATGACGATGATGATGATGAGTCTCACTGAAGGCAAAGTTCCTCTTGTTTGAGTCTTAATCTTCTCAGATGACCTCTTTATAAATGCTTAATTTACACTTTAGTAGTTTTTTATTACCATCTTACTGGTCTTTTTATGGAGTTTGTTGATTGGCCATGTTACTTAATAAACACCACTAAATTACACAAGACATGTGAACATGTCACAGCAGCAGGTTGTTGAGATTAGCTTCTTCTTCACTGTAACCGGTACTATTGATGTAGTTAACCGTTACAATTTCCACAAGCAAACGTTTGGGACATTATAATGTCAAACTTGCCTTATGATTCAGTGCCATATATACTGAAGTAGAGTAATTATCTATATCAGTGTCTGTATGTTGTCAAAATCAAATAACTACAATTTAATCATATTTTAACAATACTGTCAGTTTTCACATTCAACTGTTTGGCCAGTTGTTTTCCGTTCCACCTTAAAATGTCCACCAGTTACTATCTTATGTCTGTAGGTGGCGTCATGAAACAATAATATCACTTACTAGTAAATTTCTTACATTATTAACTCTCTAAAATGTCTGAAAATGTACTCAACAAATTTCTGACACATGCATATGAGATGTAATACACACTTGCATGCAAATTGAACTGCTTAAATTGTATAATGTTTCCTCTTTCCTAAACCATCCAACAAATGTAATGTTGCCTTGTAAAATGACATTTGAGACTATCAGATGGTGGACTAGATCTTGAGCGCATTCCCAGGGACCCAGGGCATGAAGCAGGGATGGGATGGTGGATCCACAAACCTGAGCAGGATAAACAGTTAGAAGAAAGGTAGTTCCAGGATGGGATGTGGACACACCTATACTCACACCTAGAGACAGTTCATCTTAACCAGTTTACTACTACTTCTTTTTTAAATGTGTGAGAAAACAAGAAAACCCTGAAGAAACCAATGCAGACACAGCGAGAACCTGTAAGAACAGAACTTGAAACTGAAAGAAAGGGGATAAGATTAAACTAATTTATAACTACCCTGGGATCCACCTGCTGTATCATGACTAACCTTGTCATCTGACTCCAGCTTACTAACAAGGTGGGATATGTGAAAAATGTAATTTATATGTATTTATATATTTTTTCTGTCTAAAAGAAAAATAACAGTGCAGTTTACAGGGGTTAAAATGACCATATTAATTTGAATAGCTAATTTCCCTATTTACATTACTGTTTAAAATGTTATACACAAATACACAACACACTACAGAAATACACACTACACTACACACCTTTACACTTCTGAGGACATACTCCACTGACATTAATGCAGCTAATGAAAAGTCCTGCCTATTATTATCCTCATGGGGACTTTTGCTCCTCACACTTGACCGTGAACTATTTTGCCTCCTGTGCTTGCATACAGAGGAATGTGACCAGTGGTGGACATTGGGGGCAGTGATAATGTTTGCCTGGAGCAGGGGGGCAATAATATCACTTACTAGTATATATAAAAGGTATTCAGCAAATTTCTGACACATGAATATGAAATTAAGTGTAATAGTAAACACTAGGGGGCAGTGAACACACTTTCCTCTGGATCGAGTGGGACAGCCCTGAACCACAGTTCCCAGGGAGCAGATGGGGGGTTAGGTGCCTTGCTCCACAGCACGTCAGTCATGTCTTGTCCGTTGCAGGGATCGAACCTGGGATGTTCTGGTTACAAGAGCGGCTCCCTGTCAACGCACAGACACATGTCAGGACATAGACATAATGATAATTGTAACCTCAGCAACCTCAGACACCGGAAGGAAAAATCTGGGCTCTTTTAGTTTTCGGAATAAAAATGACATGCCTTTTGTCCTGACATTTTACCAATAATGTCAATTAGGGGGCAGCCATAAGTGAGTGGTTAAGGAACCAGCTTTGGAACTGGAATGTCTAGGATTCATTCACAGGAACTGACAAGACTCGACTGAAGTGCCCTTGAGCAAGAGGCTGCTTAACGCCCTGGGCATGTGTTCTTACTGCCTCTGAGTGTGTGTTCACTAGTGTGTGTGTGTGTGTGTTTCAGTGAACAGTGTTCAAAGAGTGGTTCACTCACTTGTCCTGACAATGTAGTTATGTGAGGGATTCCTGATAAGTGTCGTGTTACGTGCGCGCGCGCGCACACACACACACACACACACACACACACACACACGCTCTCTCTCTCTCCTTGGCCCCGCCCACAGCGTGGTATCTGCATGCTGTCATTCATGGGTGGAACCACAGATCCGTGTCTCAAAGAGCAGCGTTTCATTGTTCGCAGATTCAAGACACACAAAAAAACTGAATTAAAAATCTGTATTACATTTGAAACATGTCGTACATACCGGGACAACCCGTCACTGCTGTCGTGGTAAGTCTTATTCACTCATAAACTCCGTGAAAGTTTCAAACCCGTCACCAGTCCAGCCTAGTCCAGGACAGTGGCTTAGCTTTCTCGTCTGCTAACTTGCTGAGCCGTGTAAAAACGATTAAAATGACCTTAATATAAACGTATCTAATGCATCTAATGTTTGCCTAGTTAGCATGTATCCTCAGGCTAGTTTCAGTGACATGGATACAGCTAGCATGTGGCTAACTTGAGTGAAATGGGAGTTGTTATCCATATGAATAGGTCAGTAGGTCGGACTATCTACTCCTTTTAGCCAAAAACCTCAAGTGGAAACAAACAAGTTGACTTTAAGATCGAGTTTGTATTTTAAAGTGTATGTTTTGGACCCTCAGGTAAAGTCTAGGCGTGGCTTATGTCTGTAAACGACCTGCAGGTAATATGTGTGTGTGTGTGTGTGTGTGTGTGTGTGTCTCCATATAAGGACAAGCCAAGCCAAGCCAAGCCAAGCAGTCAGCTCTGATGTCTATGGGATTGTGTAAAACTGTCTGAAAAAGCAGTCTATCTGAAAAAGTTTTGCCTTGTGTGTCTTTCAGCAACGGATTGAGATTCATAAACTACGTGAAGGGGATAATTTAATACTGGGCTTTAGCATTGGAGGAGGAATTGACCAGGATCCGAGTCAGAATCCGTTCTCTGAGGACAAGACAGACAAGGTGAGAGCTGTGAATTTTTCCCTAACACACTACACAGCTTGTATGAGTACATTTAAGTAGATCTGATCACAAATGTTTTTTGTCCTTTCTGTTTTCAAATAAGGGCATTTATGTCACAAGGGTATCTAAAGGAGGACCCGCAGAAGTTGCAGGTCTCATGATGGGTGATAAAATTATGCAGGTAAGAATATCGGACGTATGCATCATAGTGGTAGATCTTACAAAATAGATAATAACCTCCATAACATTTAATATAACCAGGAGATCTACACAAGGGTATATGGATGGGTTTGATGTGGATGTCACATTCCTCTGTGTGCATGATCCGTAGGCAAATATCTCACTTTCAATTCACTTTCCAGTCTAGATAAGTCTGTGCCTTAGATAATAGCCTTAGATTCCTGTCTAACAGGAGTGGAACCTGATATGGCTTAGGGGCAGCCGTAGGATTGTGGTTAAGGAACCAGCCTTGTGATTGGAAGGTCCCTGGTTCGATTCCTACATTGACAATGTGTGACTGAAGTGCCCTTGAGTAAGGCATCTAACCCCCAACTGCTCTACCGGGATCATGGATGCGGTTGCCCACCACTCGGGGCAAGTGTTTTCACTACCCTTAGAGTGTGTGTGTGTGTGTGTTTGTGTTTCACTGCATGCATGTGTAAAATGCGGAGGTCAGATTCCTCTGTGGGCAAGCACAGTGGTCAATAAGTCACTTTACATCTTCTGCTTGTGTAGCCCATACACCTTGTGGTTTAATGTTTTTGTAGATGCTTTTCTGCTCACTACTGTTGTAAAGAGTGATTAGATGCAAATATATAAAACATCTGATTTTCACAAAATGTTTTCCATGGTCTTCTTAGTCCCTGTTCTAGTGAACTAGCATGAAGATGTGCTTTTGAGACTTTTTAGAAGTCATTCTGGGTAGACATGTCTGTTAAATACAGTAATACATTTTTCTGTTGCAAGAAGCCAAACTCATCAGAATAAATACAGGACATGAAAAGCAGTATGCATAGATTTACACAATTAGGTATGATACCATTTTTCCTAATTTACATGAATTGGAGTCTTGAGTGAACTCTCCAACTAGCGTGTGAAAACAGATTATTCTGCCCCTCTCCAGCATTATAAATGATTTGTTGTTTACACACGTGCTTTCACACAGATGTTAGAACCTTTAGAGTAATGCTCTTTATAAACATCACTCCATTCAGGTTGATAACTTGGTTCTACTAACTGGTTCTAATTGCAAGTAGCATCCAAAAGCAATTCAAAACAAATGGAGATTTTTATTAGATGTCATAAACAACTTATTTGAAATTGGTGAAAGGGTTTGTTTTGTTATGTTTGTTTTATTTATGCGTAGCCTGTGCGTAGGTTGAATCTCAAATGGCATCACTTGCACTATTTGGTTGCGTTATGCATTATACTTGTATGGTAAGCACACCTTAAATCGAACACCTTCAATTTCCATTAAACACGATTCCTACGAACAGCCTTACACCAGTATAAACTTCACTGTAGCAGCCAGTGCCTTCCCCTGCATTAGGCTATTCCACAATTTAGCTTTTGTACATGTAGCATATAATCTTGGTATTAATAATATTTTTTGTCTCTGTAAGAAACTACTCAGTGTGTAAGTTGGCTAAAAGCAAAGGTATCGGCCTAAAAGCGGCCTTAAGAATAAAAGGCAAATAAACCAGTAAGTAAAATAATATAAAATGCATATATACTTGTTTAAATACATTGCCAGTAGGTTAAATATTACCAGTTTATGCTTCCTAAACTTCCATGTGTAAAGCGTAAAATATGCACATTGTTGTGTTAATGTAGCTTAATGATTTGTGTATATAAACAGGTGAATGGCTGGGATATGACCATGGTGACCCATGACCAAGCACGGAAAAGACTAACAAAAAAGAAAGAAGACATTGTCCGGCTACTGGTCACCAGAAAATCTTTGGAAGCAGCAGTCAGACAGTCCATGATGTAACACTAGGAGAACTCTGAAACACACTTTTCTGAATGTCATGTGTCAATCATTCTTACACAGTAGGTAGCTCTTCATATATTCATTGCAAACAATCCAAAGAACAAGATAATGTCATTCCTATTTAACCTCTCATGTAGACTGGGTGGTGTTACTAGTTTTTCTGATTGATCGACTCTAGAGATGTTTCAAAGATCTTCAAATCTACACTGACAGTATGATATAGTAAGGTTTGTATTACACTGGGATCACTTTTTGTACACCTCACTTTTGCATTCCATAGGGTTGATCTTGCGGTGCATTATTCCCAGTGTTGCAATGAAAATAGGGACATTGCTGATTATTCTGTCCTCTTTTTTGATAGATAACAAGGGCTACAAGTAGGTTTATACCAATGATTGCCTTCAGTTGAATTTTCTATCATCTAGAATAATTTCAGGTAAATCCAAGGAACATGTTCATCAATCACATCTAAAAGACCACTATTATTACATTTCATTTATTGTATGATGCTGTATACATCTATAAGTTTGTCTACTTGTCTCTGTGTTTAAAACTTTAGTCTCGTGAATAATTTTTTTAAAATATGTTTTTTTCAATTATGCTGTAGTACACTACTAACTTCCTGTAATTTCCTGTAATTGTCTGTTTTTGAAAGAAGACCATGAAAGCCTTATTGCTGCCACACACTAAGATAACATAATTAGTGACCTTTACTGATCTGCCACTGCCAGGAATTACTACATTGTCTTGCTAATTGTCTTTATAATAGACTGTTATGAAACTAATTGTTTTCCACTTTAAATAAATAAGTGAATCATACGTGCTTGTTTGTTAGTCATTTCATGAGTCACAATGTGTTAATAATACATGATAATCATTGCTTATAATCATAATATGTGAGAAGATAATTTCACAAATGTGAAAATATGCTTACTGTCATTGTCGATTTGAGTGTGTGTGTGTGTGTGTGTGTGTGTGGGAGAGAGAGAGAGAGAGAGAGAGAGAGAGAGATCAGCAATCAGGTGACATTTCGAAGCATAAAATCTATTGCCTGACCTTTTGCTGTTTGCTCAGTTGTTTCTATACAGTGATGACTTCACTTTCATCTCTTAATTTAGCCTATAGGCATTTTCCTTTTTTTATATAGAAGCAAGTGCTCTACTTTTGTCGCCACTTAATGTAATTAATTATTTAGGTGTGTGTGTATGCATTTCTGTGTCACTGTTTGCTTGTTAAGCTATCCGTTTATAAACTGAAATTAATCACAATTACTCTACATTTTTATTTACGCTTGTTTTACTAATAATTTACAACCCCTATTTACTCTGTCTCAGTTTTTCTTCACTTTGTGGCACTGATCCCACAAGGTGCTGTAAACCTTATTTTGGGATTCTGGTTGATGTTAAAAATATTTTGTCATATAGCTGCTGATGATTTCTCAGTTGCATGTTCATACTGCAAAACTCCTGTACTACTGCATGCCAAAAAGTGCTCTGTTAGGTCTAAATTTGGTTAAGGGTTATTAGGTTTAGCCTATTGAAGTATGTTCAATGTTTTCATGTTCATGGAACCAGTTTGCTGGAGGTTGCCATTATGAAATTGGCAAATTGTGGCCATAAGTTTCTTGTGCCAAGAAAACATTTTTGATCAGCCTGTGCCCACTGTATCTTCATATTCCTGATTTTGCTTGACAGGACTAACACCCAGTGAGGGCTCCTGCACTTGTAGGATAGCCATGTGTTTATACAATAGTTGCCATAGTATTGTCATGGTTAAGATTTACCATAGCCTTCCTGTCAGCTTAAACCAGTCCTGCCTTTCATTTCTGACCTCTCTCTCTCTCTTCAACAAGGGGTTTCTGCCTGGAGAACTACTGCTCACTGGATTTTTTCTCCCACAAAGAAATCCCCAGACATCAGCAGTTTCTAAAAAACTGAAACCAGCTTGTCTCGCACAGCCAAACATGCCAAAGTAACTGAGATCACATTTCCTAACCATTTTGATTATGCTGCTGCTGCATGATTTAATTGTATATTACAGTGGATCAAAGTACATGCAATTGCATGTTATATTTATTATGTGTATTAAACACATAATCTAGTCATGTTTCCTGGCTCTTGAGTGAATAATTATTTAAGATAAAAGTAGGTTACATTGTAAGATATTAAATTGCTTAAAGAATTGCCAGTTAGGGAATCTACAGAAAGGACATCTGACACAAAGATGTGGAAGGTGATGAGTTGGTGGTGGTGATGTGTAAGTGTATGCTGAGTGAGTGGGAGGCCAGGGGAGTTCAGGGTCATTAAGATTCAGGAAGACAGGTTGTCATGGTAATGCAGTTGATAGTACGTCTATTCCTCTCATGCCACAATTAATCCAGTAAAGTGCATGCGTGCACTTTCATCAATTCATATCCATTTATATCAGTAGTCATATGTTATAGAATAATATAGCATCAAACTCATTGCCCATGACTCCCAATTTACTGATCATGCTAATGTGGCAGTGAAGAATTTCACATGTATCAGCAATTAGCTTCACATGTCTTTAGACATTTTCGCAGCTGCAGTAATTCATTCGCTCTACTTGCTTTTGCTGACCCTCCTCCTCCTCCTCCTCCTCCTACTTCTACAAACAGAATATTAACCAACAGCGATGAAGCGACCGCTTGCTTTTTTTCCCCTGGAGGATTCTCAAACTCCTCTTCCAGAAACCTACACATTTCACTTTCTTCTCCAATCAGAATCAGAATCCAGAATCAGATGTCTGTCAGAAGTATTAATCATGGTAGTAAGAGTTTGCTGATTGCCTATAGCAAGACTTGCTGAAGCATCTTTGCTTGCTGTCACTCCTGCCTAATTTTCACCACTTCTCTATTTCACTCATCTTTCAGCAACATGGCATTCAGTTTGATCAGTAAGTATTACTTTTTATGATCAATATTTAAAAAATTGCTCCTAACTATCTGTATGAGTGTTTAAAATATGCACTTAAAATGAGTTCTTGATGTACATAATCTTAGTTATTCTTCATTTTAGATATATATCAGCTTAGTTAAGCTCCAATAAGAAACTGGATTTGCCTAGTTAACATACAACATGAACTCATCAAGCTGATTAAAAAAAAAGTGCTGGGTATATGTATTAATAGAAGTAACAGATTGAGCAGATTGTACAAGGGATACCTTTGTAATGTGATGCACACAGGTTTTACTTTTACACAGATCTCAGAGCAGTTTTTTTTAATTGTTCGTTACAGGTAAAGTCCTCCGCATCATGTGCTGATTGGAAGGTCTCAACGTTTTCCTGAATTATCCTATGGCAACAACTACCAATATGATACTTGATATGACGTGTAGTATGGTTGCAGCAGACTATTAGAAATAATCCTAAGTAATAATACCTTCACTTATTTCACTTTGCAGATCCATGCAAAAACACAATGTCTGAAGCCAGGGTCAAGATGTGCAAGTTGTTCTTGTGCCGCAACACCTTTGTGCTCCTTACTGTGGCAGCTGTTGTAGTCGGTAAGCATGGACAGTAAAATGTGGGATTAACCTTGAACCTTGATGTTCTCTGAAGTTAAGCAGCTGCTTAGTGAAATGTATTTACATTCGTAAACCTTGCACCATGTAATGTTATTCAGGAATCGCATTGGGATTTGTTCTGCAACCTCATAACTTATCCTTGAGGGAAATCAAATATTTCTCCTTCCCTGGGGAGCTGCTGATGAGGATGTTACAGATGTTAGTCCTTCCACTTATCGTGTCCATTCTTGTTACAGGTACGTGGCAACAATAGTTGCACTTATGCTCAGTGTGACAGCACAACTGGAAACAGCTGTTCTGACCTTGCCTTTCAGCTATTCTAAATAGATGTAAAC
The DNA here is from genome assembly GCA_028565595.1 of Duopalatinus emarginatus. Classification (NCBI taxonomy): domain Eukaryota; kingdom Metazoa; phylum Chordata; class Actinopteri; order Siluriformes; family Pimelodidae; genus Duopalatinus; species Duopalatinus emarginatus. The sequence goes on from JAOVVF010000004.1 coordinate 18,337,689, forward strand.
TGAGTCATGGAATGAGTTCTTGTCAAAATGATGCTTATGTTGCCCATTTACCAGGTATTTCTTCCTTGGATAGTAGAGCTTCTGGAAAGATGGGAGCACGGGCTATTATTTACTATATGGTGACGACTTTCATTGCTGTGTTCAATGGGATTGTCATGGTGATCATTCTAAAGCCTGGAAAAGGCAACAGGGACAGTCCAATGTCCACTAGTAACAATATTGAATCAGTGCAAGCTGCTGATGCTTTTCTGGATCTCATCAGGTAAATATACCCATGTGAATGTGCTTTTGATTCTGATTGCAGATTGGTATAATAATTTACATTTTTGCTTCTCTTACAGAAATATATTTCCACCTAATTTGGTGGAAGCCTGTTTTAAGCAGGTATGGCATATATGATGCTTTTATTCACAATCACTGAGGACAAGCGAAACACACACAACTTAAATAAGTAGAACTAAACTTACCTGTAAACCTTCTCTATTTTTTTCTTGTACAGTACAAAACTCTGTACAAGAAAGCAGTCTTCACCAAGGACATCACTGTTTTCATCAACACAAGTCATGACACCAATGCCACCAACTTCAACCAGGTGGGAAATTACAGCGTAGTCCTGTAGACCATCCAGGAGACCGTGGAGGAAATGGTTCCAATTCCAGGCTCCTCTGATGGAGTGAATGCTCTTGGTCTGGTGGTATTTTCTATGTTCTTTGGCTTAGTGATTGGGAATATGAACCAGCAGGGTCAACCACTGAAGGAATTCTTTGATTGCCTTAATGATGCCATAATGCGCTTAGTGGCTATCATAATCTGGTAAGTATGCTGGTGCTGTGATCTAATATATAATATGTGACACATTGCCTGTGCTTGCCACTATGTAATGAACACCTGATTTGGCCTATTCGACCATCTTATAGGTATGCACCAATTGGGATCCTGTTTCTAATTGCTGGAAAGATCATTGAGATGAAAGACCTGGCACAAGTTGGAGGGCAGCTGGGCATGTACACGATCTGTGTCGTGATTGGTTTACTCATCCATGGTCTCTTTATTTTGCCCTTGCTCTTTTTCCTGATTACTTGGAGGAACCCCTATGCATTTACTGCTGATTTAATCCAGGCTTTGGTTACTGCCTTAGGAACATCTTCCAGGTAATTAGGACATTTATTACATCATTTGCAATACATATATACATGTGATAATAGACTTAATCCACTGTTCATGTAAAAACAGCAAACACAGGGTGAGAAGGCAGTGATACTGCACTCTTTGGAGCACCAGGTGGCACTCTTACAACAAGGATTAAAGGGGCTAGGGACTGGGACAGAGACAGGGCCAAAGCTGAATGCAAGAGAGGGGCAGAAGCATATCAGAAGACATAATATGAAGTATTTGTTAGGACCAATTTGACCAGAGCCATTACAGCTACTGGGGACCATGCACAGGCTTGAAATTTGACCAAAACGGGAGAGACCATGGAGTACCATGAGACCAAACCAGTACTTATGCCACTATATTTTATTTTAAACCAGTCCTTGACTGTGAAAGAAATACCATGAAAAAACATGATCATGGCAAGCTCTCCACATAAGATAATTAATTATTATTATTATTTTGTTAAAGATGGCGTATTCTTACTGCCGACACCATCTTGGCACTTGAGAAATTTCTTTTATAATTGGGGTGTATTCTCACTTTTATTTTTTGTCTGGTCCTTATTTTTTATCCTTTCTGTCGAGCGTTGCTGTTTATTTTCTTTTTAATTTAAAAACGCACGCGGACGCCATCCACGCCGGACCTGTTCA
>JAOVVF010000004.1:18342390-18354271 GCA_028565595.1 Duopalatinus emarginatus
CTGTAAAGCTGCTTTGAGACAATGTTCATTGTTAAAGGCGCTATACAAATAAAATTGAATTGAATTGAATTGAATTGGAAGAATGCTGTAAGGCTCTCTACAATTAGGGTTTGAGGAGGCATACACAGTTACTGGGGTAGTTAACGCTAGGCAAGAGGGTTGCTTACTGACAGATGGAATGGTAGTGAGAGGCCAAGAGCTGTTCTATCGTTCCTTATATTAAGTTCTTCGTAGAACCCAAATTGTCCCTTGACAAATGTATACAAAAGACTTCACCACTGATGTATGGTTGGTTAACTTGTGTTGTAGGTCAGATATCGTTAACACAACTTTTAAAAGGCACTTTCCTAGAAATTGTTATCAGAATTTATAAAATATGTTTAAGGCAAAACCAGAAATTGCCAGTGAACAAAAGAACCTGTAGACTGACTGGACCAATAAAACAAAGCACAGTACTGTAATGAGAAGAGAGGTCTCTACTATGAGAAGTACATAAGCACATTTAGTAGTTTTTCGTATAGTGGTCATCTAAAATCTTTCTTTTCTGCAGTTCAGCCACTCTTCCCATCACCTTCCGCTGCTTAGAGGAGAACAACCATGTAGACAAACGTGTAACAAGGTTTGTTTTGCCTGTTGGAGCCACCATAAACATGGATGGTACAGCACTGTATGAAGCAGTGGCCGCCATATTCATAGCCCAAGTAAATGACATGGACCTGAACTTTGGGCAAATCCTTACCATCAGGTAATAATGACGGCTACAATTTTACCTTAAATACCTTAAAGTCTTGTTTTCTAAGAGTCATTGTGTTATATATCTTAATACACATTTTGAATTCTTCAAGGATTATGAGACTCTTTGTGGAATGCCACCATCTTGGGAGTTCCTATCATAGTCTTACTTATTAAATTATGTCATTTTCCAGTATCACAGCAACTGCTGCCAGTATTGGAGCAGCAGGTATTCCACAGGCTGGTCTGGTTACCATGGTGATCGTATTGACATCCGTGGGACTGCCCACCGAGGACATAACACTCATCATTGCTGTGGATTGGTTCTTGTAAGTCTTGACTAAATGTCACGTTGAAGCATGCAGCTCCAGCCGAGAGCACTCATGAAAAGGTTATTGATACATAATGCAGGCACATAATCTGAGGGAATAAGAAATATGAAAAGCCAGTGCTGTTGCCACTGCTCAGAATGTAAGATGCAAAAACTTCTTGAAATGCCTAAGAAGCAAGTCATGTGTTGTGTTTTACTGAGAAGATTTGTTCGTTTGTGTTCAGGGATCGCCTCAGAACCATGACCAATGTGCTGGGAGACTCTTTGGGAGCTGGTATTGTGGAACATCTGTCAAGACAGGAACTACAGAACCTGGACACAGATATAGGCAGCTCTGAGACTGATGAAAATGAAAAGGCTTATCAGCTCATCTGCCAGGAGGACGACTTCCTCGGGCAGCAAAAGAATGAAAGTACAATGTAAAGAAGCATAATACAGAGACAGGTGTCTGAAAATGTTAATAAATGTAATACCATAATAGTATTTTTAAAAATAGGTTATCATACTATGCTATTCACCCTTGAAATGAAAGGTCAGGTCTGAGTATTGTTGAGCATTGCTGAGCATTTTTCACCAGTTAGAGCATGCTATATTACATACCACAATTCAACACTGTTAAAAAAAAGATTTGATAAAGCAGTCTTCCTAGCTGCCTAAACGGTTATGCCATGACTAAACTATGAACTATATTTGTTTCCCTTAAAAAGTCAATTATTTCTTGCTGTTATACTACTACAAATACTATATACTACAAATATCAGTAAACATAATGGTAACATTTACAGTGTCATTGTAATTTTTATTTATTTTTTTACTCTAATCCAATTATACTGTCAGTCAAAAGCTTTCCCTTTATAAAATATTTTTTTGTCCTCTATTATTTAAGAGTATAGAACTCTTAAAGGTTTCCCCAAAGGGATAAACATTAGCTCTAGCTTTTCTTTCTAAGTGTGTTGTAAATTCATAGTCTTATGAGCCAGATTTTATTAAACGTTTTGTATAAATAAATCATTAAAGTGATTCTGTATCATAATTATTTGCAATGGTGGAACTACCATTTAAAAATGGAAGTAAAAGGCACATTATTATCCACAATGTAAATGTTATACAGTAACAGTGGGTGCACTAAATCCTGGCTCTGAATCCAACGTTCCCCTTTACAGAAATTTTCACTTATATTGTTGATACAAATTATGTTTAAACAACATTGATTGTGGTTTGTTAATTCATATTTTAAGTTTTCCATTCTTCATTTATTAGTTCGTTATTTAAGCTGTTTATTCTACTACTGGGGTGTGGAGGTCCACTGCAGACACACAGATAGGCAGACACATCACTCACACTTAGGCACAATTTAGTGTGTCTGACTGCATGACTTTAGGATGCAAGAGGAAATCAGAGCTCCTGGAGGAAACTCACACAGACATGGGTAGAACATGCCAAACTCCACACAGAAATGACCCAGGCCCTTCTTGCTGTGAGGTAACAGTGCTACTCACAGCACCACCATGATGCCCATATTTATTCCAGTTTGATGTTTATATATTATATGGTTTTATTTTATTGAAAGACAATCATTTCTTATATTTACTTAACATTTAACCTAGTTTTTATCAATATTATACAATAAATTATGCAGTGATGGTTGAATGATAAGAAGAAAAAGTATTTGCCTACTTAACCCATCCATGCAGTGAAACACACATACACACACACACACACACACACACACACACCCACACACCAGTGAACACTAGGGGGCAGTGAACACACTTGCCCGGAGCGGGGGGCAGCTCCAAACCAGGGAGCAGTTGGGGAAGTTAGGGCACCTCAGTCGTGTCTTGACCGGTTCCCTAACCACTAGGCCACGGCTGCCCTACACTCATGCACAGTCCCACAGTGGTAAAACCGGTGGTTACTGTGTCTGTGCTCAGCTCATATTCATTTTATAGAATTGTTTCTAAATGAATGTAGGCCTAATTATGTGTAGTAGGTAACGCATTAAATATGATTTTAAAATGTAGGGGTTTAGAGGCTATCCATTCTTTCAAAGATGTACATATTCATTGCCTCCTAAAAGTATCCAGCTCCAGTTTACTGACAATAATAACAAGTTAGAATAAGCCATTCTGCACGTATGTACAGTACGTACATACAGGATGTGCCCCCATAAACAAAATGGAGGGTGACACAAAAGTTTAAAGACATTATGGTACAAATTAGATGTTCTTTGTGTCTTTGAAAACACCAGATAAGATAACACCTTAATGTAAACAACCCGAGCTTTTGTTCTTCAAACGCTTAACACAGTTGGAGCTTACCAACTCTCTTTAAGTGAAACCTGGACCCTTATTTCTAAATGATGTGTATATAACTTTTCAAGTCATGCAAGATTTTTTAAAACAAACATTTGCTTAAATGCTTCCCCTGCGTCACAATGCTGTCCTTAAAACAGGGTATTTCCCAATCATTAGGTAGGACTGTGCACAATAAATAATACCGTACATTTTCTTGGCCCAACCTAACCACTTCCCCTACAGTGAAGCGCAACAGGCAGATGTGTAACAGGACTTGCATGCACGCACTCTTTGTTTTTTTTGTAACCATAACCGTATAACAAAATCAAGTGCAAATTTTAATAGGATGTTTAATGTAGAAACCTGCAGGAGTACTTCCTGTTAGTGTGACTGGTGTAGAAGTTAAGCCTTCTGCACCATGTAACTGGTTCCTGCTTCTGATGTGAACCATGCAGTCATCCACGCAGCCACTTTAAAACAAGTCTATCATGTTTTACACCATGATAACCTTGAATGGCCGTTTTTTTGCATAACCTGAGGTGTCATACACATTGAGGCCCCCAGTTCAAACCATAGTGTCATGTCACATCACTGTCATTGCTTTGCGATGGTTGGCTGCACACATGAGTCAGCTTTCTCCAGTTTTTCCTGTCTCATGTTGCTTGTAAAAGATGATTCCCTGACAATGCAGTCCATGTCCAATGATATTGTCCAACCAGCTGATTCTTGGTGTTCCCCGTCTTTGAGTCCTTCCACAAGACCTATCATCACAGTGTTTTCAATATTATCATGTGATTGCCTCATCACATGCCAAAAGTAACATAACTTGCGAGATTTGATGTGGTTCATTAGCTGCTTTCCTGTTCTGGCTGACTCATAGACTTTGCTCAGTGGTCATCATCCATGAGATTTGGAGAAGTTTTCTGATGCACTCGTTCTCAAAAACCTGGATGCGTTTTTCTTCCTCTTTCTTCACTGTCCAGGCTTCACATCCATACGTTGCTACTGGCCATACCAAGGCCAGTTGCAGTTTGGTGATGGTGCTTACTGATTTGTTTTTCCATATTAATATGACCATCACCGCCATGTCCATTGCCATTCTTGACTTCACTTCTCCAGCACATTCTGCAGTGGTTAAGGAACCTTGTGACAGGGAGTTTGTGGGTTTGATCCCTGCCCAATGTAGGACACAACTGCGGTGCCCTTGAGCATGGCATCTTATGCCCCCAGCTTGTTCTCAGGCACTGTAATTTAGGGGTTCCCCCCGGTCCTCCCAGTGTGTACACTGCCCCCTAGTGTTCACTGGTGTGTGTGTGTGTTTCACTGCACGGATGGGTTAAATGCGGAGGTCACATTCCTCTCTAAGCAAGCACAGTAGGCAAATAGTTCACTTTCACTTATATGTTTATACGAATATAATAAGAATGTATTTAAGAAAAAAACAAAGTTTTTCAAAACTCTTAGTTGTTTGATAAGTGATATAATTTGTGCACACAGTACTGAGCAAAAAGTCATAGTCACATACAGAAAAGATTGTAAAGTAAAGAAATTGAAAGAGAGTGCTCTGCTACAATTTTGCTGGAGGGTTTGATCATCACACTCAATATTTTTGCAGATGAATCTCAGGGGCCTTCATATGTATCTCTTTTTATGTGTTATGTAACATTTATTATTATTATTATTATTATTATTATTATTATTATTATTATTATTATTATTATGGTAAAGTAATGTCTGGAAATCTAAAATGATTTTGTACTGACTATAATATGATAATAATAAATATATATAATAACATAAAAAATAGGGTACCTAAGACTTTTGTGTGTACACGCATAAATAAATACCAGTTTACGCAGACGTTAAACGTAAAAAAATACTAGATATACTCCTATACTACTTATTTATACTATTCTTATTTTTCAAGAGAAACTAAATGATGCCACTCAAAATATATAATCAAAATGATAGTTACAATAAGTGCCGCAAAATAAGTACTACTTTGCACTGAAGAACATTTCAGATCATTAATATGCAACTGCGTCAGTCACTTGCTTTAAACCTCTACAAGCATACAAGCAATAAGTGACATTCAAGTTAATCTGTTAGAAATTTTATTAGGCAACTTGGATGAGCTCTGTATATGTCTTATTATGGGGTGTAATAATAAACACTGAGACATATTGACTGATTAATGGTTTAAATCTCTGTGACTTCATTGGAGCAAAGCTCACTTATTACTACTTCTATAATTGTTAGTGTTTTAGTGTGCGTTAATATAAAAATATTAACTATGTATGTTTACATAATCTTAAAAGTAAAAAAGTCCATGTAAGTCAGGTTTATGCATAATATCAAAAAATGCTGTATGAAACATGCAGTCAGTTCATGTAGTATATGTGCATATGAGCATTTACATCTAAAATCTCTTTCATATCTTTAACTTTAACCGTTAATATTTAAGTTCATACTGGCCTAGAGAGACAGGAAACATTACATTCTTTTCCAATATACATGGGATTTAGCTTTAATTTAGCACCTTCAGCAATAAAATTTCTGTCTCCTATGTGCAATACATGTATCTTCTATCTGGTGCAACGATTGTTTACAGCACAGTACAGACAGTGGAGGGTTCAGATTTGCTCTCCCATTGCTTCTTGTCACACAAATCTTCAGGATGCAGTGCTGAATATCCCACAGCCTCCACTAATCTCCTTTTCTGAATTCCATGAAGCAAAATACGATATGTTCCTGTGATGGGACTGCACAAGTCTATGCAAGTGTTATTCTGTAGGTGCATGCTACTAATTCCCAAGTTCTCCAGAGCTAACTTGACCTCCTCCTCCTCCGCACAGAGGCCCTGAGTGGAATCCACCAACTGACTGGGTGTCAGGCTGAGTTGGGGAAAAGCCTTTGGGTAGTCAATGCCTCTCATCCAGGAACAGGTCATGACCTGGGAAATGCTGCAGCGATCTGCAGGAACAGGCCTCATCATGCCTGTAATGGTCTGCTGGCAGGGCTCAGGCACGTACGGTGGGATGGTATAGGTGCCCTGCAGGATGCAACGCTTTAGACGGCCCAGGTTTTCAGCATTGAATGGCAAGGTAGCAGTCACCATGAAATACAGCAAAACACCAAGTGCCCAGATGTCTACGTAACGTCCCACATAGCCTTTTTCTTTAAACAGCTCTGGTGCTGCATAAGGAGGAGAGCCACAAAATGTGGTCAGGATGTCATTCGGGCCACTTACTGTGCTGAAACCAAAATCACCTATCTTGATGCAGTAGCTGGTTGTGTAGAAAATGTTTTCAGCCTTCAGGTCACGATGAACTATATTGCTGTCATGCTGAAATGGTAGAAAAGAAAAAAAAATTGGTTCCTTTAAATTCTCTGATCATGTTGACTAATGTTACTGAGAATAGCCTTTTATATTGAGTAAGGATAATGTTCATAACCCTCATTTATAACAATTGACTTAAACCTGCATAAACATATATAAAGGCTTTACACTTCACAGTCAGGTGTCATAGACTTTGTTGAAATACAATGCAATTTTCTGAGCTGATGCATATGATAATTATATTATAAAACATATATGTTGTCTTAATAATATTACAAGCATAAATATTAACTTATGTCATATCATCATCATGTGACTCTGACACACTGAGCTACAAAATCAGTTGTCATGACTTTCTACTAAACAGCTTGAATATGTCATCACACAACCTTATGTTAACAAAAATGCTACTTCTGTTGATTTTTAATGAAGAGATTGACACAACAGGCTTTGACAGTAGACGCCTGGTGGAATAAGCCTCAGCATATAACATATGTAGGTGTTATATAGCTGCATTAGCACCATCATTAACTGAAGTGTGACATGTGGTGCCCTGCTCATTGTATAATATTCACAATAATAACAGCACCTGATTTTAGTGCATAATTTTTATGATATGGCTACATACTGTATACTGTGGGCAACTTCTATTTAAAGGGTAAATTTAGGATGTTTGGGAATTTTTGTGGGATTCACACACTCACCAGATATTTCACAGCGGAAATGATCTGTGCAAAGATGATTTTGCTCTCCATGTCTGACAGGCGTCCCCTTGTGCTGATGCGTGAAAAGAGGTCTCCTCCACTGCCGTACTCCATAATCAAGTACAGGTACTTGCTTGTTTCAACCACCTCATAAAGACGCACAATATTCGGATGGTACAGTCCTTGCAAGCATGAGATTTCGGAAGCAAATAGCAATTGTGTCTTCTTGTCCAAGCGTCTTTTATTAAGAATCTTTACTGCCACACGCTCTGGACAGTGAGAAAAATGGCAGAGGACACATTAGCAAACAATGTATTGTTGTGTGTTAGTGTCTATCATTATATACCTAAATGATAGGAAACCGGTAAGTCTGACAAACATAAAAACCCCACTCAAACTGATGTTTATATTTGCTAAGGAGGCTCTGTGAAATTCCAAAATGCTTATGAGAATAGATCAGCTTTGATTTCTGGACCACACAGTCATGTTGAATTGATTGTGTAAGCTACTTTATAGTGTTTCCCCCCATCTACATCCTGTGGTTTTGACTGCACATTGTATCTCATCTCATACATGACCTGTTAAGTAGTTGTTAATTCTTCACAGGAACAGGAAAGCCATAAAGATTGGGAAACATTCCTCTAAAGCATAGACAGTAATCCCTTGTGGAAATTTGTGTACAGTACCAGGAAAAAAAATAATAGATTTACCTTTAGTTAAGGCATGAATACCAAGTCTGACTTGTGAGAAATTGCCAGTGCCAATTTCCCCTCTGAGCTCGTAGAAGGCTATCCTTTTCCCCAGAATAATGTTGCTGATGATTGCTTCATTGTGAGACATTTCATACACAACCCTCTCGAACGCTGTTTGCTTCATTAGTTGCTCTTCTGTTATAGCTGGTGCTCTATATCCCAGCAATGGAGGTCTGGTGGGTTTGATCAGAGTTTGGTTTTTGTTTTTTTTATCCTCATATCGCTTTGGACATGTTTGTTGGAATTTATAACCTGGGTAATGAGCAGAAGAACAACAATAAATTCAGTGGTATGGTGATAAAATTCAAGAAACAAGTACAGTTAAATAATGAACATTAACCTATTTAGAATGAAACAAAGTTTCGAAAAACTGGTAAACCAGTCTAATACTTGGTAGGTCCCCCATGGGACATGGACTCTACGACCTTGCGGAAACATTCTGTAGGCAACGCCATATGTCCTGCAGAATGTATTCCCAGGTGTAGGATTTCTGTGCTTTTCTGGCACTTCAGTTTTTCTGGCACTTCAATCTTTGTCAAAGATTGGTTAAGAACAATCTTTCAATCGCTGCCCATTTATGAGTAGAAAAGTGTTTGGATGTAAGGAGAATGACATTGGTGAAGTGTGTCTGAATCACTTACAGGTCATCTTACAGCTCATTCTACACATGCTAATTATCCGTCTGCATGTGTAAGCAGTTTATAAATGGCTGTTCGAAGATTCGTTTGTGATATATTTCAGGAGTTTCCAGTCTTAGCACACAATTAAACTCCAGATGTTAAAAGCCAAATGTTTGAGGTTTAAACAAATAAAAGTAATGCTTAGCATTTTTGAGGTGCTATTGCAACATTTTTAAAAAATTGACAATAAAAGAAAAAAACATGAGAGTTTTCAAATCATCACATTGCAATAATTTAATGTCATTCTCTTTTCACCACTATTTGTTCTTATAAAGTGTTTATAATACAACAATTGTTTATAATGTGTAATATTTTAAGTGATTGCACAATCTCAGTATGTAGGGCAAGTATTCACCAATATTAAAATTTTCAGAGGATACGGAATAAAAAATCTTGTATTTGCAACAGTCAAAACAGATGACTGTAACCATGTCGATATAGCAGACATCACATGTTAAACCTCCCAGACAAATACATAACATGGTCAGGTCATACCAGTGAAGCATACTGCAAACAACCCCTAATGTTGTTGACTAGGAATGGGAACTACTAGCAATTCATTAAATTAAGACTCTTCTATTAAGAAAGAACCATCTTTAAATGTGGTAAAGGGTTTATTTTAATAGTACACAATGTTCCACCTAATCCACTTTAATCCCTTTCTCTTTCACAAACTGGAACAGATCAAAGCAGTGTCACTGACAGGGAAAAGATGTTGGGAGAGTTCAAGATGAAAGGCCAGGTATAGAATGACAAGCCTGGACTATCTTGATATCTAAAAATATATTTAAGCAAATCTGTCACTTTTATTTATTTATTTATTTATTATTATTTTTTTTTTGCAGATGATCAGCCTTTAATTCACTGTTTAGGTAGCTACTGTTTCTAAGTCCTTTGTAATTTAAAAAGTTAAAGTAAATATGTATGTATATACATATATACACACACACATTTATCATATATACACATACACATCATAAATGTGATAAATAATATACAGATTTTATATTTTTAATCATAAGGCTAAAACAATCAACAGAATATTCACCCTTGCTAAATATTAAAATTGTATTCTTCATTGGTCTATAAAATATAAATGTATTTCACACTTACCTGGTAGTTGGGGATCCTTCATCTTACTGTCTGTAGCTGAGAACTGTCTACACTGAGAATGACAACACTCACTCTTTCTCTCTAAAGCTCTGCGGGTTGTTAAGGTACAATCCAATTAAGAGGACTTATTAATATCTGAGCTGTTGCTGCCTGTAGAAACACTACAGACCTGCCTTATCCATGTGCTGCTCTAACATCTCAACTGTAAAGTCTGGGAGAAAGTAATGCATTCAGTAAGATAAAATAACAAAAAACATAACATATAAAAAAAATAAAAAATAACTCAGCGCCAACATGATTGTTGGACTTGTCTCTGCTGCTAATATGTCCATTCCATCTAGTAATTAATTTGTATGCCTATAATAACCTTAAAAATAGATCTCAAAAAGGACCTTGATTCTGTTTGGATCAAATTAAATAAATGCTTTTTCTGGTTAAAACTATAATTCCATATAAATCTGGATATAAAACAAAAGATCAAGAGTTGATCTTGACATATCATACTAATAGGAATATAAAATTTATGGACAATAGATTCATGGACGAACTATTGCCAAAAATAAGAATTAGCCAGAAAATTGGTTTTGAGTTCCAGGATGTAAAAATAGAAATGTCAGATATGACAAACAAAATTTTATTTAGAGAGTTGTTTGAGAGAGTTGACCTTCTTATGAACATGACCCCTCACTTACACAGTATCTAAGCAGCATATGCCACTACTGGGTCACAGAGTGCTGGAGACTATCCCAGTGCTGACTGGGCAAAAGGCAGAGAAACACTCTGCAGGTCACGAGTCTGTCACAGGGGAGAGACACTGGGACATCTTAAGACAAAGGCAGCCTGTTCATGTCAGTCTGAGCCAATATTATGCTTATAATGCTGGAACTATTAAAAATAACAGAACAACATGTACTGTCAAACGAATACCAGCAGTACTTTTCTTTTTAGATGTGTTTTGCCATCTAGTATAATTATGTTTGTTATACAACAATATAACAATATGTCTGTTCTTAGTGAAAAACTCAAGGTTTCTGTCATAATACCATGTCTGTTTTTTATGTGTTGTGCAATCATAACTTATGGAGATTAAATATAATATAAAAATATAGCATGCTTGTTTAAATTATGTCTTGTCTATGTCTTGATGTCACATGGCATTTATGGTTGTTATTTGCCTTGTTATATATATATATATATATAAATAACAACCATAAATGCCATGTGACATCAATTGTATTGGGAAAGATACAGTGGCACTGCTGCCTTAAACCCCAGGGTGTCCTGAGCTCTCTGTACTGTCTGGTTACTGTCTATGTACTGTCTGTGTACTGTCTGGTTTTACTCTCCGTAATAGTGAGCGAGGAGCTGGATAATCCTAGACAACTCTCCTGCTGTATAGACTCCTGATAGAGCTGCATCAGGCACATCCCAGTGGATTAGAGTCCTGAAACAGAACCAGGACATCTCACAGTTTACTCTGGGAATCCCACAGGATGAACTTGAGATAGAGGACTGACCTTCTCAGCATTACACACACACACACACACACACACACACACACACACACAGCGAATGAATAAGTAATAAACATAAGAAGTTGGGGTGAACAAAGCATACGTATGTTTAAATGAGCATATAAAATAAAAATGTGTTACATCATGTGTATAACATTACATAATAATGTATAACAACCAGGATAAAAAAAAAATAATGAAAACGATGATGACAATAATAACAATAACAACAACAATAAAATAATAATAATAATAATAATAATAATAATAAAAATAATTATAAATATTATTGTTATTATTATTATTACAAATTATATTTATAAAATATTTATAACATATAAAATAATAACAACAACAACAACAACAACAATAATAATAATAATAATAATAATAATAATAATAATAATAATAATAATAA
>JAOVVF010000004.1:18381527-18393306 GCA_028565595.1 Duopalatinus emarginatus
GCAGGGGGCAGCCCCAAACCACGGCGCCTGGGGAGCAGTTGGAGGAGTTAGGTGCCTTGCTCAAGGGCACCTCAGTCATGTCTTGCCCTGGGCAGAGATCGAACCCAGGACCTTCCGGTCACAAGACCGGTTCCCTAACCACTAGGCCTACATAACTACTGTCCCTGTTGCAGGTTGTCCAGTACATTACATATCTATCTATCTATCTATCTATCTATCTATCTATCTATCTATCTATCTATCTATCTATTTCCATGCCATCCCTGCGCTGTTATGACCACGTGACTTTACTTCAGAATTGCGTCATAAGTCACCTGGTATGTGTCGGTGTCATATGATCAGGAAATGGCCAGTCAGTGACTGATCAACCTAAAACCATGTGAACTCCGATACTTATTTTTCTACCTCGCTTTTCCATTCACTATGTTTTGAAGGACTTCCTTGTAGGCACGATATTGTGTAGCTCTGTAGCGCTACAGTGTGGTGTTAGCTTAGCTATCTTACCGGAAGTGTCTTTAGCATAATGTTATTATTCAGTTACTAGCTATTGTTGTTAGCACTGCTAGCTAAATATTAAACCCAGGGTGATCAGTGAACCCTTTCTGAGCTGAAAGAAAATGCAGACCGGAGCGCTAGCACTGCTTTTTCTGTCTCTGTGGTCCTTCACAGCACACTGTGGTGAGTCTTAACTTTTCATTATTAAACCTAATTCATACTCTGTGCAGGTGTTATAATGTGATTATAATGCATCATTGTATACACTGATGTATGTCTATACAGATGGCCTAGTGTCTCTGAGTGCCCCAAACACTGTTGACTTGGAGGAGAATTTCTCTAAAAATATCACCATTACAGCAAGGTGAGACAAACATCCAGATCCTGAAGGTGTTATCAGACAGTCTGGCTGATTACTGATGATCTTAGTTAAATATCCTTTAAGTAAATATTACTAAAAGTATTCTAATCCATTTACTTTATTTTACTTTATTTAGTTCTCCTCTGAATGTTACCGTCTACATCTACTTCAATATCACAGATCAGTCATCAAACGTCTCTTCAATACTTCATCTTCCAGAAGAGGTTTGTTAAACCTGGTGTTATGGCACATAAACTGCGTAACTGCTTCTACTTTTAACTAAAAACGTCAGTGCCACATACATTCATAATCTACTGTCATGTTTTATCTGTCTTTGTTTTGTCGATTTGACTGTCAGTTATGTCCAACACCTCCACCTTCACTCATAGTAACCCATAAATATGAAATGCAACTTGTATCATGCAAAAAATATGAATGATAAAAAAAAGAAAATAATAATAATATCTCAATAAATGTTTTTTTTTTTTTTTTTATGAAACATAATCGGTTTGCTTGGCCGCTTCCTTTCACTCTGCTCGACTCTCTAGGTTGTTTTGCCAGCAGGAAATGTATCAACCTATTTTGAAGTGCAAGCAAAAAGTGTCGGACAGGTCACTGCTTATCTGTACAGCAACAACACTGAAATCCAAAGGTATGAAGCATGTCATTAACCAATGTCCAGGGTTTGCAATTCAGTCAGATTAGTAGGAGTGGAAATACTACTGACTGCTTTCTGGTTCACATTAAACACATGCTTATATTAAAATATTTGTTATCTGATTAAAGATGATGGTGCTAATGTGTTAGATGATGGAACATTTTTATTATTTCTGTAAGAAGTTTGCAGTGCTGACGTCACTGGAGGATGTTTCTAGCTCAGTTATAATGGCATTTAATAAAACAAACATAAACATAAGGGATAATTGTCAGGTTTAGAAAGAAAACATTTATTTTCTTACGCACAAACACTTATATAAAATTCAGATTTCCAGAATGTAATATCGATTTATGGCACGTCTACACTGGGTCACTGCAAAGACAGAAAGATTTTAACATTCATGTCTGAACTTCATTTCTCCATAGCCTTAAAACTCGAATCAGATTTTTGGTGGTGAGAAGCAAGACTCTTGATGTTATCAACCAAATCATCGGATGGATCTACTTTCTGGCCTGGTCTATTTCCTTCTATCCGCAGGCGTATGAAAACTGGAGACGAAAGAGGTAGAAAGGCTTACAACTGCAAAAATATTGGGACTTCCCCACATGTTTCATTTTATCTAAATCTGTTCTGCAATATTATTTCACAGTGTGGTTGGCCTGAACTTTGATTTTCTTTCACTCAACCTTACTGGATTCATTGCTTATAGTGTCTTCAATGTTGGCCTCTTTTGGATACCATCCATAAAGGTACTCACAGAATGTACATTATTTTTATTTTATCATTTGACATACAGTTACTGTTTATGGTGTGTAATAAGTGATTTTATTACTTGTACTAAACAAAATTTCAATGTACAGACATGTAATATGCACTGACATTTTCCAGGAGTTATTTAATGAATAACTATACACACACAGGAAGAATTCTTGAAGAAAAATCCAAATGGAGTCAATCCAGTCGATGCCAATGATGTGTTTTTCAGTTTGCATGCAGTGGTTCTGACTCTGATCTACATCTGCCAGTGTGCCCTGTATGAGGTGAGTCCATGACTTTATTTCATTTTTATTTATTGTGTATGTCATACTCTGAAATCTAAACACTTTTTACTTTCCATTAGAGAGGAGGCCAAAAGGTTTCCAAGGTGGCCATTTTTTTCCTGGTGGTCGCTTGGACTTTTACTTTCGTCACACTTTTTGTTGCTGTTGCTCAGAAGATCTCATGGCTGACTTACCTGTATTACTTCTCCTACATTAAACTGGGCATAACATTGATTAAATACGTCCCTCAGGTATGGCTCTTGTTTATACTTACCTAGAAGTATTTAAAAATGTGTTTTACTTGAAATTAAGATTTTAAAGAGAGCTCAGATTTTAAAATATGTTGCATGCTAAATGTAAAGACAGCTTTGCTTTTAGATAGGATTTATCCAGACCTTATGAGATTATCTTACATGATGCTGTCATGTTGAGGCACTATGTTACCATATGGGATATAATTTTATTTTACATCATGCAATTCAATATTCAACTTAGTGTATGTTAAATTATGGGACCCAAACTCATATGCCTTCCAAACCTGATGCGTATACACTATATGGTGAAAAGTATGCAGGCGCCAAACCATCATGCTCATATATGCTTGCTGAACGTCCTTGCTGTTATAACAGACCTCATTCTTCCACCAGAGTACGGTTGTGGACATTTCAATCAACTGCAACAGCATTAGTGAGGTTAGGCACTGATGCCAAATGAGAAGCCTTGAGTGGACACATTGTCTAAAATTCCTTTGTGTGCTATAGATTCAAGATTTCCAGGAACTAAGTATGATGTAAAGTGATGATTGGCCAGGACTGATGTGGGAGGACTCGGGTGTCCTGTACAGAGCCCTAACCTCAACTCACTAAACACCTTTGTGTTTAAAGCCCTTAACCACATTCCAAAGTGGAAGTATGGAATGTGTAATAACAGCAAACCAACATTGGAATAAGGTGTTTAGCAAGAGCATATGATCATGGCCAGGTGTCCACATAATTTTGACCATACAGTGTGTACAGTTTTGTTAGGCATGTGAGTTTTCTAAACCTAACAGCAAGGTGATGCAATCACATAACATGTCAGTCCACATGTGATTTGACATGTGTCTTCAATGATGAGGCATTACTCACATGTAGTGATGACCAGTGGTCATAACGTCACATACTGTGTCACCAGAACAGAAAGTGTGGCATAATTCCACTGTGTCATGTGGTTAAATGCATATTAAATAACCATATATGGTCACATATACATAACTTTAGTGATTCATTGTCAAGTCATTGCTTACTGGACACAAGAAGTGAGGCATATAAACCAAATTTTACATTACCACCATCTGGCAGTAGATGGGTTTAAATAAAGGTTTAAATAGCAGTCTTTTTGCATAGTATTTCAAAAACACAAATGTGTCTTCAGGTGTTATGAGTACAACCTGGCAGCTAAAAATGCAAAAATAAATAAATATTTAAACAGACAGTCATGACTGACATTAAATGACATTTACCATCAAAACACTTTTTCCTGTTTTTAGGCTTACATGAACTATCAGAGACAAAGCACAGAAGGGTGGAGCATCGGCAATGTACTACTAGATTTAACAGGAGGCAGTTTCAGTGTGCTTCAGATGTTCTTGGAGTCTTATAACAACAGTAAGACTAAAGAAACACACACACACACACACACACACTTTTTTCTCTCTATTGTTGTCAGGACACTGACACATTTAAGGCTAAAGCGAATCTTCTGGGAAAGACAAGAAAATATTTCACCCCTCAGAGCATAAGAGACATAATTGGCTGATGTCATATAATTATGACTTAATATTATCAAAAATATTTCCAATATGTCAGTCCCAGTGTTGCTTCTCATGCCTTTTCCCTGGTATATGCTGTTCACTAAGTAGATATGAATTGATGTCCATTACACACATACACTATACACATGTACATACACACATGAACGTTCTGTTGTCTTGTTTTTTTTTTCCAGGTCAATGGAAGCTCATATTTGGAGACCCAACAAAATTCGGATTGGGCATCTTCTCAATATTTTTCGACATCATATTTATGATGCAGCACTACTGCCTTTACCGCAGTAAAAGTCCTGAATATCAGGTACTGAGTGGTGAAGAATCGTGAAGGACTTAGGAACATGTGCAGTTCAGTTGCAGTTTCGGGAAAGTTGCCTTAAAGTAGTAGGAACTTGGACCTACCTCACCAGAGAATAATGATTTTTATAATGATTTTAATATACGTTTTATATGCATAACAGTCCAAATCCTATAAAAAAAATTTCATATTGAGTAGGTGAAATCTTGAAATTTATTGCGACTAGGTGAAGGACAAATACTTTTATATATATTTTTTCACTAAATGGCTAATAAGAAGTGTACTTTTACATTCTGTCATAGCTGTTATGTGTTTGTAATATTAAAAGTAGGGCTGTCAAATGATTAAAAATTTTAATCGCGATTAATCTAAGAATCACTTTTTTTAATCTATGTAAATGAATAAGGCTTTAAAGTGAAATGTTACAATTAAAATGGCGAACACGTTATGCTAAAAGTACTTGTTAAAAACTGCAGGGACAAGGGAAAATGGTAAGGGAGTTCACTCACATACTAGGCAGTACTGAACATAACTGAAACACAAATGGCACTATTTTTTTAATTGCGATAATTTGAGATTGCGTTAATGCAACATTATTGCGTTAACTTTGACAGACCTAATTTAAAGTACCCCTAAACTCGACTTTAGGTCAAACTATACATAGCACAAAAAGCAAGGAAATTTGTGTTTAGTAGTGCATTTCTTTGTTGTAACAATTCTTCTTGGCAATAAATTATGTACTGTTGTTAATTTCCCTTTTAAATGGTGCCACAATTGTAAGGAATGCATTTGTGGAATGAACAGTAGAGCTGAGTGGGTTGCACCAATGAAAAATTTGCCAAATCTTCTCTGCCAATGCCAAACCGCTCATTCTGCTATTGACTTTTTTGCTGTTTGGTGGACTGGATGATTAATTGTTAAATGAATAAATTGTTAAATTGCTATGTATAGTTAACACAGTGACAAGTCTTTTGTTCCTACTTATCATGGACAGTTAGTGATGTCATAAAATAATCTCAGCAACACTGGACCAATCATGTCCCAAATTCAAGGATGACTTACCTGAAAGCTTTCAAATGCTTGCCTAAAGCTAGTGAAAATCAGAATAGTTTTGTGTGTATGTTCTAACAGGTTTTTTCTGCTGATAAAATGATGATGTAAATCTAAACCCATGAAGTTTACTGGGGTTATATGAGCTAGGTTATTATTATAATAATAATACTGTTACTGATAATATTTATGACCAGACAACATTGAGGTGCTTCCAAATTATTCAAAGAATTCCACATTTACAAGGGCATTAATAATAAAATGTAAAACATTTAATTGCATTAATCCACATTCTTCATCATCATCATAATTGTTTTTTTATCTTAAAGAAATAATATTATCTTTCATTAAACTCTCCTCTTTCATATTTACTCTCCTCTTTATTTGTGTAAAATTAAAATGAAGAGTCAGAAGTGTCAAAATTTACTACTTGGGTTGTACAAAAAAAGTAAGATTACAGGTACAAACTTAGACAACTTTGTACTTTTCCAGTAGGTGATGCAGGAGACAGGGAAACGTAGACTTAATTAATTATCCAATGATAAAAGCACTGTTTTGTCTGAAATGAACACTATTTATGAACTAGCTATTAACACTAGCTATGAGCATGTGTTACTTTGTAATGCGTTACAGTAATCTGTACTTTTTTCAGTAACAAAAGTAATGTGAAGGAGTACAGATTAATATTGTGTAATCTCATTACAGTTCCTAACTTTATAAAAAACATGTCACTTATGTTACTCACACACATTTCCTGAGCTGTTCTCTGCTACTTACATACTGCTGCCTTGTTTTCTCTCTGAGCCACAGCACCAATGAGTTGCCAGGTTCGCCAATTATAAGCGTCTCAGGGATTATTTTTTTGTCACTTAAAGTATAAACATTAAAATACATGGGCTGCATTTTTGTTTCTAGTGTGTATATGCTTATTTGGAGTTTTAGAGTGAAGTAATGATTTATTATGTCACTTTTTGTTTGTAAATTCGCTTAAAATATTGGTAGTCACTGGTAGTCAAATATAATTGCTTTGGACTTGTTTACTAATTTTGTGTCTCTAAAATACCTCTCTAATAAAGCTAAATTGCAAGTTTGTACTGTTTCACAATCCGTCCACAATCCCTGTAACACACAAAATAAATCGGAATCACACTACTAATGCTAGAGTTTTCAGCTAGTTATCAAATGTCATACATTTAGTGGGTCAAATAAGGAAAAAAGCTATTAAAACGTTGTGTCAAAAAAAGGGTTATACTTTAACCTCTGACTTTCATTATTTTTTAATTTATTCTTTCTTAAATACAGATTCAGACTATTTCTAAGAAGCATTGTGAACAAATAGTTTTATTATTTGAAAAAAATATATTAAACTAGATGGTATTAATATTATCAGAATAAGCATGGTGAAATTAGCCATTCATTTTTTTTTTACTAGCACATTACTATGATCGACAGTTCAGGTCAATGTTATATGTTCGTACTATTAATTACTTAATTATACAAGTAAAAACAAAAATAATTTGTATAGATATGAAAATGTCAAGACGAATGTTAACAAACATACATGACTAAAAAAAATTATATTTATGGGACTGATGTAATGTAACCTATAAACATCAGAACTGCCAGAGGGTATACAATTTAGCACAGCCAGTTCCTAATTTTTCTCCAGTCTTAAATGATGAATTTAATCTTTGATCCACTGCTAAATATTAAAAAAAACTGCTTACATCGGACTAATACTTTGCAAGTTCCCCACAGGCCATGGACTCCACAAGCTTGCAGAAATATACTTCCTGCAAAACTGTTAACAATTCTGTTGTACTCTGAGCTGTAGGATTTTGTTCTGTTGCATAGTGTGTTGCATGGCATACCTGATGTGTTCAATAATGTTGAGATCTGGTGACTTAAAATACCAATTGATTGTAAAGGTTTGGGAGGAACAGGACAGTTCTAGTTTAATTTCAGACTTGTTGAATCTATGCTAAGCTACATTGAAGCTGTTCAGAGTTCATTGTTCCAGTCTAACACCTTACTAATACACTTTACATTGGGTTTTCCTTTCATTTGTCCCTCATCTGAATCTTTGATTAATTTTGGCACTGTGTTGAGTTAGGCACTGCTTTATACTGTTACTCCTTGGAAATGGTTTTCCACACTGTTCTATGTTATCTAGCCAACTTATCATTTGCTTGTATATACAAACTACAAATTAGTGGTTTTATTAAGATAACAGAAGCTGGCTATTTTTGTTCTGCAACAGTATACAACTTGTGAAAGAGTGTTGCTTTGCTTTGTGTCATCTCTTTACATTTACTTCTGCATTACAGCAGCTGTGGCAGAAAAGCTAAATAGATACTTCCTATTGAACTTTGGCCAAAATGACTGATCTTCTGTGTTCACTTTCTGTTCTATGTGTTTTTGGTGCCAAGAGTGGCTTCCATATTCCATCAATAATATAGGCATATAAAATCATCACAATAACATGTTTTATTTCATAGACACGTCAACTTTATTTTTGTTTCTAAAATACATTGTGTGCTGTTTTAAAAGGAACAGACTACAGTTTGGACATGCTTGCTTCAGAAGTATGCCATACTGGCTCATAATTAACCCAAATAATTAAGCCAAAACCCAATTACATTATAATGCCTTCTCACAATTTATCAGTCAAAAAATGCATGTGCTGATCTTACAACCCTGTTTTAAGATACAAGGTTTGCTCTTAATGTTGATGTCATACATGCAGTCTTTGGCACAGATAGACCTCCTAACACTGTCTCTCTCTTGCTCTTTTTCTGTGCCCTTTTCCTTAGAGGTCAGCAGGTTTAGTGCAGAGAAGGGAGATCATAAATTACATACTGTAACATTTTAGTAATTTAAGGATTTTATTTTCTGTTGAAAATCCTACTAAATCATACTAAATTGCTTCCCATGTTCCCCAGATTATAATAGCTACATCTGCTCCGCTAAATGTGTACCATCGTCATACACAGACCACCTACACCTACTCACATTTTTACTTCTCCTCTTACTCTCGGTAAAGTATATTTGATTTGTTTCAGGAATTTTGTCGAGTTATCCAATCGTTCTTCATTTCTTGATTTGATAATTGTTCACATTGCCGATTTTTTTGTACATTCAGTCTCTACCTTCACCATCTGGGAATGCGGATTTTGTCCCTTGTGAGTTCATACATCTTCATATTTCATTCTAAGCATTGATTCCTAGAAAGCAGAAATTTTGCCAATGGAACATGGAAAGGAGGGGTGGCACGGTGGTGCCGCAGGTAGTGTGTGTGCAACACGGCCTCAGTGATCTGGGGTTGTGGTTTTGATCCCACTCTGGTCTCTGTCGGTGAGGAGTCTGATGTGTTTTTCTCTTGTCCATGTAGGTTTTTGCCAGGTGCTGCGGTTTCCTCCAACCGCCCAAAAAAACACAAGGTAGGTGAATTAGATGTGCTAAATTTCACAAACCCTCATGGACAGATAAGAGAATGACAAGAAAAGAAAAATTTTGACATGAATACAAAATGGTGCACTGGTTAAGACTCTGGTTAAGTGGTTAAGGCTCTGGGCTACTGGGCTACCGATCAGAAGGTAAGGGTTTAAGCACCATCAAGCTGCCACTGTTGGGACCTTGAGCAAGACCCTTTCTGCTCCAGGTAGGCTGTATTATGGCTGACCCTGTGCTCAGCAGCGGTGTACGACTCGAAAGTGTGTTGTATTGTTTCACATCTCTTTGCGTTTACTTCTGCATTACAGCAACTGATTGCAGAAAAACTAAACAGACACTTCCCTTTGAACTTTGGCTAACAGGACTGAAATCTTCTGCATTTACTTTCTATTATTTGTGTTGTTGGTCCCACCAGTAGCTTACCATTGATGACATAGGCATGTAAAATTAATGGCCTTAACAGTGAGGGGTTGTTTTAATCATGGTTGGGCTGCAGTCTAAACATGCCTGCTTTAGATTTATGACATAATAGCTCGTAATTAGCCAAAGCCCAATTGCATTTAAATGCCTCCTCACCATAACACTGTGCTGTTTCCATGTGAAAGGGCGCTGTTGGGCCCTTGAGCTAGTCCCTTAACCCTGTCTGCTCCAGGAATGCTGTATCAGGGCTGAGCCTGCACTCTGACTCCAACTTCCTAACAAGTGGGAATATGTGAGAAAAAAAAAAAATTCACTATGCTGTAGTGTAATGTTGGGGCAGCTGTAAATTCGGGATAGGGGCTGCCCACCGCTCTGAGCATGTGTGTTCACTGCCCCCTAGTGTGTGTTCACTACTGTATATGTGTATGTCAAGTCAACTGCACAGTGGTCAAAAAAAACTTTAACAGTAAAAGGCTGATCTTAAGACAGATGAGCTACAACTAATACTGCCACATCAGGATCTGCTCCTGTCAGCAAGAAACAGGTATCTGGGGTTATAATAGGAACCGACTTACCCATCTGGTCATTCTCCTCTGAACTGGTTCTAAAATGCTTAATCAAGCCTGTTTACCAACCACCTACCATGACACAGCTATTGCGACCTGTATGATGTTATTCATTACTCCTGTCAGTGTGTTGATGATGCATTAGAGATAATGTTGAGCAGTGTGCTGTGGTTTTTAGAGCCTAGGGAAAAGCAGCAAAGCAACAGCAGAGAGCAGTGTGGAGTCAAAATCAGCCTGGGGGCCAGTCAGAGAACCTGCTCGTCACCAGCTGTCATTTCAGAGAAAAATAGACTGTCCAAATGTGAGCGTAACTAGAGAGGGAAAAGTGCACTCATTATCCTTCATTTTCTCTCAGTCGGTATGAATATGACACTTGACCACCTTTTTCCAGAACTTAGTCTCATTTTTAACCTGCCACTTAGCTTTATTTAAACATTCAGCTAATTTGAACGTTCATATATTCATTCCATCTAATTGTAGCTGGAAGCTAAAAATTTAGTTATATCCAAAAACCACAAGGATAGAAATATCTGATCATTAGGACCATGTCATAGCTGGTGCTTTCGAGAAAAATGTTTTTATTATTTTAAAAACATAACATAGCATAGCATAAAATAAAATAAAATAAAATAAGAAACATTAAAATAAAGAGCCAAAATGAAATAAAATATAATAAAATGAAAATAAATACATTTGCCTGAGGTTAAGGTTAGGCTTTATAGTTTAGGCATAGCATTAATTAGATGCATTAATAATTATATCAATGGATGGTATAGAATAACAAGAATAACTCTCCCTGTGTGTGTGTGTGTGTGTGTGTGTGTGTGTTAACCGATCAATCAATCAATAAATGTTGTCGTTTAATTACTGAGGTTAAAGCTAAAGCTAAGTTTATGCATTAATTAGCTGCATTAATAATTGTCAGTGGACGGTCCTCACAAGAATAGTAAGACAGAACTGGGTGTGTGTCTGTTTGTGTGTTGGTAGATAGCAACACAGTAGAGTCAGCAGCTGCAAACAAAAAAGCTGCAGTTAAGAACTGCTTGTTAGAGAGAGTGGAAGTGATGACTAGAGAGGAACTGGAAAGCAATGTTTACAGGTTAAAACAAGTCAGACGTGAACCCTTTTTTGATTAGTCCATGTCAAATCGCTGGAGCATGAACACAGCCAAGAGGGATCCTGGAACTTACTGCTAACATGTCTGAGCCAAATTCAAATTCAGAATGTCTGTTAGGTCACTGAATGCTTTTGTGTTGAGTATAAAAATGATGGGAACAGAGAAAACAGTGGCTATTGACATTATATAGATCTTCATATACAAATAAACACTCAATTTGAGGAAAAACAAATATGGAAAAAATTTATAAAACTCATTTTTGTTGATGACCTCCTGAAAAACACATGGTAGGCAAATTGTATATGCTAATTTACCAATAAATGTATGAGTGAATGGGTGTGTGTGTATGGCATGGGTGTCACACTCTGGCCCCCTGGCCAAATTTGGCCCACAGTGTAATTATATTTGGCCCACAAGGCAATATCCGGCGGCGCCAATGTAACAGCGCATTCATCGCTAATACTACAAATCCCATAATGCCCTCCTGTTGTTTTGGCACTGATGACATCATTAG
>JAOVVF010000004.1:18393406-18407723 GCA_028565595.1 Duopalatinus emarginatus
TTATATAAGCGTTGCTTGTTCCATACTCAATGTTAAAGCAAAACTTGTATGGGTCCATATTAAAAGGTTCATTTGTTGAACGTTGGCTTTGTTTAATTTAAAATTTTGGCCCACTGTGTATTTGAGTTTGACACCCCTGGTTTATGGGGTATCCTGTGATGGATTGGCATTGGTATTCCTTCCCTGCACCCAGTGATTCCACATGTGCTCCAGACAAACCGTGACCCTGAAGGACTAAGAAGCTAAGAGAATGACTGATGATTTGATGATTAACGAGGAACGAAAGCAGGAATCAGTCCTGCTTTCTCTGGTTTGTGTTTCTTCTTTTCTCAGGTGAGTTGCATCTCATCCAGAGCAGGAGGCACGTCATCTGATAAAAGCAACACATTCTAGTGCTTTAGCCTTAGTCATGTTTCAGGTAATATAATTAATTTAAGAATCTCTCAGGCTCTTTCAAACAGTTTTCAACAGGATAAAATGCTCTTTCCAGTGCTCATCTGAGGTTGCTTAGTGCTGCCAACTGCTGACATAAAACTCCAGGCATGTTTTTCACTGAAACGTTTTACAGAAGTCTGAGCAAATGTCTAGGAATTTGGCAAAAGAAAATGCTAATTGTTTTATTTCTTTTGACTCCTCCTATGTGAAATTTTAAGCCCCTAACAAGATTATATAATCAAAATATAATCAGCAGCAATCCATGGTACATAGCTGCTTTGTCTGTTGTTCAGAATATTGTCCAATGCATCACACTGCCTCAACCTGCCTTCTTCCTATAGTGCATCCAGATGCCCTGTCCTCACGCAATGCACACACTCCTGGTTATTTAAATGTCATTGGTCAGACCAGGCCACCTTCTTTAATTGCTCAGTAGTACAGATCTGATTCTCATGTGCCCATTGTAGGTGCTCTTGGCAATGGACATGGGTCAGCATGGGCACTCTGCAGTTATGCAGCCCCATGCGCAACAAACTGTAATGAACTGTTCTGAAACTTTTCTATTAGACACAATTTAAGCTAAAATATTTGTACTTCCTTCCCTGGACCACTTTTTGTTGGGTGCCTTTGTCACAAGGTAATAACACAGAATTTTATGTGTGTATTAAACACAATCTAGGACCTATGTTGCTGTCTGTGTGATATATTGCTGGATTGTTACACATATTTCAGTTTTTACTGAACTAAACTAAACTAAACTAAACTAAACTAAACTAATTATTTTCTTAGAAACAAGCCATCAGAATGGAAAAAAAGACAAACTAAAATACGTAGCATCTGTATTTTTTAAGTAGTCATTTGATGATCTTTTTTTTCTGTGACGCTGCTCTCTAGGTAATGCTTTGGATAATTTTCTGTGATTTTCGGGAAGATTAGATCGTCTGTTTGTATAAACTGTGCATGGTGTACATTCCAGATGTAGCCAGAAATGAAGAGGAATTTGATGCAGTGCCAGCTTACTAAATAAATAACTACGTTCAGACATGAGTTACTGAAAATTCAGGGGAGAGGTTTTTATTAGCACATCATCAGTTACATTTGTTTCAGAGTCTACTTTTTTTTTCTGTAATTGTTTTTGCAGTAGTATTTTGTGATTAATTTTATTCGTGCTTGGTTTTAAATTCCACATACAAGATCCAGGAAAGAAATACAGTGTTTATTGGACAGTCTAAAAATCATTAAAAACATTAAAAAGAATTTAGGGTACAAAATGATCGAGGACTAATATTACTGTGTTAAATAAATAACTGTATGAAATGTAACCTAATTGAGACAGTGATTAATATAGCAAATTGTTAATTAGTTTGCGTCTCCTTTCAACTCCTTTTCTCAGGTTTTGGATATTTGGCAAGATGCTGAAATATGCCTGTCAGCTCAGTCTTTTAAATAAATTATTAGTGAGATTTGGAAGGTCAGCTCGATTTAAACTTTGTTGTTTTGCCAACATGGAAATAAAAGTCAGGCTGTGATTAGTAGAACTGAGAAATTATGTACTGTTAACATACAAATCTGTTAAATGTTTTGGTATAAATATAAGTGGAATATCAATTTGAAAGATTTTACTGACTTTAACTGGGTATGGCAGGTTTATGGACAGTTCATGCACAGTATCACGTCTCCAAAACTTATTACTCGTAGTTCAGGGGTCAGTTTCCACTTATAGAAATACAACTTTGATATTTGGACCATTATGAGTAGTGAAAATGATTTTCATGTGTCTGGCAGGACCAGAAGTGTTTTTAGGAAATATCAGACCAATGTGGAATTTCCATTGGGGTTTTAGAGAAAATGTCAGTTTGACAGCTATGTCTCTTCACCACAGGTTTTTACCTTCAGGTTTTGGGTGTGTGGACAGTAGATGTTTGCAAAATCCCAGTTAACAGATAGATGTCAAGAGTGAAATGTATGCTTTGTGCACATCTGCGGATTTACAAACCTGTTACTTTACCAAAAGAGGTCTCCATGTTGCCATTTAGATTTGTTTCACTTATTACTTAACCACATAATGTTTCCGCATAACTGTTCTGGTATATCTATCAGAATGACACTGTCCAGATGTACATTCTTACCTCGCCATAATTCCATACTTTGCAGATGTATATGTATTCTGATCATTTATTTATACTTTGCTAGTACAGACAACTTATTTCAGATAGATGGTATATATGTATATATTAGTTTACTCATTTATTTAAGATCTTTTGTTATGCTCAGAAAGTTGAGTCTATTGGACTATAAGTATTTTTAGTCCGTTTTACTTTTCAAAGACTGACAAAATCGGTGCTTGTCTTTTAAACAATAAAGTGTGTATGTTCTTTCTTTGTAGATAATCAGACATGATGTTTATATGAAATTGTTTTATTGCTTTAATTATCATCATTTACATTTTCACAGCACAATATATTTCTATTCACTTTAGAGGCAAAAATAAAGACCATTTAAGAAAAGATATACATCTAAAACATAATTTCACAAAGTTCCACTTTAGCTGCTGTCTGTGTTGTTTTTCTTAGTGAGGAATTGTTTGCCACTTACTTTTCTTTAAGAAAAGCAGCAAGATACTTGTATATTCCATATTTGCATCTTCCAGGCATTATGCAGTGCTCATGTATTTTAGGAGTGGAGTGACCACATGGTCATAAACACCATGATTTGTGTTTGGGTATATTTCACAATCATATACCCGACTTTAAATAGTCCATGAGGAAATCAGGAAACATTTAACACCATTTAGATTGCTCTATAAGAGGCAAATGTTAAAGAACCTGATTATCATTTTGGCTCTGTAAAACATGACTATTCACTGTGATGGAATTAGAAAATGGGAGTGTTTTACGGTATATATCGTGTAACATTCTATTTCACAGTTTTTCCAAACTGTGCTATTCTAAGCACAATGGGTATGGCAGAAAACACACTCTTATGTTTTGGCACTTTCCAAATGTTTATGAATTCTGATAGCTAAAATGAACCTTGTGTACGCAAAAATAACCATAATTTAAAAACATAATAATCACATTTGCAAGCTACAGCCGTGGCCTGACCACACTTTTGGGTTTCCACTCCACCTCAAAGTAAGCAATGTTGGTGAGAAGTGAAAACAGAGTTGCCTATGAGTCACCTAAATGTCCAAAGTGGTAACTCAATTACCGACTCCATCATTATGTTTGCAGTCTAACCGTGGCACTGACTGTAGCAGCCTTTTAAAATCTGAAGCCTTTGTAACTAAACCGTGACTCATTAAAGGAACTGATCCTGTTGAGTAACATATGGATTTTTGACGAGGGAGGGCATTTTTGTCTCCGGCTTTACATAATAAAATCTTTTCATGTGTTTTAGGGCTGCCAGGCTCATGCATGTGTATCACATGTGACAAAAACCTCCTATTATTAATGTTTTAAGAGCTCAAGCAAAAATCTGGCTGTTAAAGCTGTTGGAAAGGTTTCCAGATTTTCTACGTCAGCCTGCAGGACAGAGCAACAAAATAATGTCTGGTATTTAAATTGTAGTGGATCATCTATAGTGGGTGGTCCTTACTGAGATATAAATCTTTAACCAAACATCTAGACAAAAAGGCAAAAACAGCTACAATACTAAAATCTTATCAGATAGCAAAATTAACTGTTTGAATTTTATATCAAACAGTTAATTTTGCTATCTGATAAGATTTTAGTATTGTAGCTGTTTTTGCCTTTTTGTCTAGATGTTTATAAAAGTAATAATAAAAGTTGAACAACAAACATAAATGTGAAACTTCTTAAACACAATGCCCAGAGATAATAACTTACATATGTAACCCACAAATGGTGTGTTTCCAAGAGTGATATGTTTATATTTTACAATTACGTCAATTAAAACAATGACCCACAACAAACATTCACTCATATTTGGTTTAACCAAAACCAAATTATTCTCTTATCCTGTGGTTACTTTAATGTAACAGTAGACTAATACAGTTATAATACAGTCTGTATAATGATAGATTCCTAAATTACATTTTGGCCATTTGAAAAATAATAATAAACACTTAAAAGTCACTTACTCGAGCATTCTGGAGCAAATTTTTTATTCAGTGCATATGATCAGCGTTTTAATAAAATGGAACAAACAAATTAAGAATATGTAGTTTGTATGCTGTTACTGCAAACTTTTTACACACTTGATTCTAATTGGTCAGAATGTGTTTACCAATTTTCTGTCATAGCAGCATGGTTTATATTAATGCTCTTGTTCTAATATGTTATTATTTTTATGGTAACATCTTGAACAGGGACCTAAAGGTTAAATCATTGTTTTAGTTTTGTTTTCTGTGGGGAAAGGTTTTGTTGGTGTTTTTAGAAGTCTTCAATGTCAGAAATCAGACTGCAACTTTTAAGATAGAGTAACATTCAGTAACTCAGTAACATTCTCAATTAGATTTATTATGTCTTAAGATATAAATAAATTGGTGATATAAATATAAATCGACAAGTTACTGACAAAAACAGAAGCACCCTTCGAATCTAAAAATTACTGACAAAACTGAAAGAAAGGAAGGAAGAATGAAAGAAAGAAAAAATCTGATTTACTAACACATGAATGGAATCAATGTATTGCACTTCTACTAAACATACTACATTATTTCAGCCATAATCAAAATTTTAATTTAGCTTGGGGTGAGGGCAGATTTTTAGGAATTTCCTATTGGATCCATTTGTAATACCCCATTTTTAAAAAATCTGCAGCACTTTACATCCACAGCATGTCCTGAATTTCCACTAAATTAATATTAATATAAAAGGTATGTTTTATGCCTATTCTAATGTAAGTAATAAAATAAACTAATTAGTTTCAAAGATGTTTTACAACATTAACTGTAACTATAAATAAATGAAAAATATAATCTTGTTTAAATGGCAAATTGCTGATGTGGACAAAGTATAAAAAAACTTCATTCTTTTGCACTTTTGTAAATTATAGAAAACTGCTACAGAGGTTTAGATTATTGATTTTTAAAAACACAAATGAAAACAACCTACGCTTTAGAGATCAGCATAATGCTGTCTGTCTGCCACTGTTCTTTTTTTTTTTTTTTTTTTTTTTTTAAGGAAACGAAAGTCGTACACATGTTTAGTCTTTCAAGGTTCTAAAGAGTTTCCAAGATCCCTGTGATATTCACACGTAATGACTGAATGCAATGAAAAATAAACAGTGAAACAGAGAGAGACAGTGATAGATGGTGTTTGTGTAGTGAAGATAACATGATATATACAGGACAAAGTAGTTTTCTGACTGATTTGGAGTTTCCTGAAGGTAGATTTGAGGAGAGGGATACAGACTTGATCCTAAAGGACTGCAGGCTAATGTTTGTGCCCAGTCATCACATAAATTATTCTAATTTCAGTCTAGTTGTTTCCATGACTCACAGAGGATGCCAGAAGGCACCGATTAAATATTAAACATTCAGCACATGGTGCACAAAAGTTACAAATATTACTTATTTTATTTATTATATAAAAGAAAAAAATTGCCTTTCTGAGCAATTGTGCTGACATCTAAACCCTCCCCCCCATCCCGCGCCCTAAAAAAAGGACTTATTTCTGAGGCTAGAGCTGTGTGCTGCACTGACAGCTGCCCAGTTGCCCACAACACATACAAAACGCTGACTGTCTTCATTCTGATTCCTGTCAATACAAGGTATTTGTTGGAACATGAGTCACTTCATCCAAAAGCTGAGAGACGCCCAGGCCTGGAGGTATATTGAATCAATATTCCAGCTGATGACATTATGTGAGGGAAGACACTGATGAACGGTCTACTAAGAGCAGGTGGGTCAGGGCCCTGTCTTCCTGTGGTAGTCAGATGCCTTTTGGCCTGTATATCCAGCTACAGCGTAGATGGTGGATGCTGCATAACTGCTTTGTTAACCAGGATGGCCCAGACCACATTGCTGCCAGACACTGATCAATTCTCACCCTTTCATGAGCTGACTTAAGATATTAAACGGTCTCTACTAGGGGCGTCTCTACAAATCGGTTCGGACCCCACCAGAGGTCACTGTGGAGCAGTGCACGAGATGATCAATAATTTAGTGTAACAAGAATTTTTTTCTTTATAACTAATACTGTTTTATAATATTTATTACATATACTGATGATCTCGCTGTCTGATACATTCTAAACGTGTTCCCATACCTGTTAGTTAAATGCCAGTACTTCCCCAGGCAGTCCTTGTTTGGTGATCATGGGGTTGGCTTGTCATTGTTTCAAGTGAGCAGTTCAAAACAGCTGTGCAATAAAGAACCATGGGGCATGATCGTGTTGGCCCCATACTGGGATCAGTCAGTAAAAAATACGAAATTTACATATTCCTATGTCATGAGGTTTTGTCAATTTTGGCATCAGCATTGATACATAGCTAGCTATTACAATTCTGTTAGCCACTACTAACGACAAAGCAATGTAAAAACTCAAGTTGACAATTTAATAAAAGTTACACTGGAAATGAATATGTTTATGGATTAATTATAGACTTATTATTGAATTATTATTAAGTTTACCAGATGAAATCGAGATGACCTGATGATGTCTTCTGTGTTGTAGCTTATCCACCTCAAGGTTAAACGTTTTGTGCATGCTAGGATGAATGCTTTTCAGCTCACAACAGCTGTCAAGAGTACCTGTTTTACTATAGACTTCTGTCTCCTCTGATCTGTCTCATCAACAATGTGTTTCAGCCTCCAGACCCTCTACAAACAGAATGTTTCTTGTTTTGCACACCATTTTGTGAAAACTGTATTGGTTGTTGTGTGTAAAACTTCCAGGAGATCAGCAATATCTAAAAATACTCAATCCAGCCTAACTGGCGAACAAGACCCATGCTGCAGTTATTGTCATTGTTCACACTTTTTCTCCATTCTGATGCTCGATGAAAGCATTAACTGAAGTAAACTCTTGATCTGTATCTGCATGATGTTTTGCATTATGCTACTGGTACATGATCGGCAGATTAGATGACTGTAACAATATGCAGGTGTATATTAGTCATAAGATGTGAGATTCACACTGCAGATTTAATGCTTTGTAATGTTGGTAGGTTATAGTCATGGGAAAAAGAAAGCACACCATCATTATTTGTATGCTTTGATGTTAAGTTATCAGGGCCTAGATAACAATTCTAGATAACCAACTTCTATAAACAAACAGTAACTTAATAATTTCCTACATGTGAAATTCTGGCCCAGGTTTCTTTATAACATTGCCTTCAGTTCATTGAGGACCACATAATTGCTATTTAGCCATGAATAAATAAAGATACAGAATTGAAAAGGGGTGTACTTTCTTTTCCCATGACTGTAGATCAAATCATCTAACAATCCAAATGGGGTGTTACTATTGACATGTTTCTACATCAGACATGGGAAGGAAGGATAGGATGAAAACATAGGGCTCTGTCAAATGTCAAAAATCCATCACATATCTCTGTCGAAGTCCTTGTACTAAGTGCTTAAGTAAAAGCAAACCTTATAACAGGTATTTCATCCTAGATATTGCATATTGTCTGCAGTATATTGTAATATGAATCAAATTTCAGATTTAGTTCACATGCATGAGGTGTTGGGAGATTTGTATGCTAACATTGGTGGGTTTCACTCTCAGGGCACTTAAACATCAAAACATTCAGCTACAACAAAGTAATGAGGTGTTAAATAAATCCAGTGGAGTTGAAAAGTACTGCTACAATAAATCTCCTTTAAAGGCAAAAGAGTAAAGGTTCAAAGTCCTCAGAAGTGTAAATAATGGCAGAAAGTACAAATACTCTGAGGTACTTTCGTCCTTTCTGAGGTGCTTAAAGACTCTGCTTTTTGGAGAGTAAAAAATATTTGTACCAACGACCCATTGGCACCGTTTTAGCAGCTTGTATACTCTTTCTATTTCATGTTTCTGGTACGTGTCTGTATTGGAATTTTTCTATTTTGCTGTTACTGCTGAGACATGAGTGACCCGATTTCCAAATTAATATGTGGTTAGATGAGGAATAATATACAGTGGGGTGTACTGTTATAGAAAAATAATAAATAGAGAAGTAGTGCATTACCAGCCCAAAGTTGGTTCTTTTTTTCTAACAGCATGCTCATGCTTTATTCCTCTAATACCACAGCAATTTATTTATTTATTAAAAATCCTTCTTTCACACTCACCCACTGCTCTGCATATTCAAAATGTTGATGCTTGCATACAAAGCCAAAAATGGACCAACACCCACTTATGTCAAAGCATTTATCACACCCTGCACTGCATCACGCCTCCTCCGATCCTCTACCACTGCTCAAATTGTCCCATCATTCCATGCATCATGATTATTTTCCTTTCTGGCACCTTGATAGTGAAATAAACTTCCCCTAGATGTCCAAAAAGCTGAGTCCCTCCAAGTCCTCATACACCATATTAAGTTCTCCGTCTTCCAAGAGTACTTAAATTAACACTTTCATTTAAATTAATGTATTATAAATATGATACACGTACAAATCTGCACATTTTTTTACTCATTTTACTTCCTTTTCTTACCTTCCAACAAAGTTTTCAACAGATTATATTGTGTGTTTGTAACATAGTGAACCTGTATAATGATCTAGTTATTGATAGAGACCACAAAACACTTTTGTAAGGCATTCTGGATAAGATTGTCTGCTAAATACCATAAATGTAAATGTCCAAAGTCCAAAAGTACAATTAAAATGTGTGATGTTATAATAAGCAGTATAAACGAATGTTGTAATCAGGATTACAACTTAAGGCAACAGAAGACACAATAATACAAAGACTAGGCATGTTTTAAAGCTTGTACAGTTTATTAAACTGTGATAAGAACATAAAGTATGAGGCTTTGGCACCAATACATTCAATAAATAAATGCTCCTGTTTTGTCTGTGATGCTATGTAAATAAATAAACCATAACTTACTCTGTAATAAATATAGATAAACCTTTATACAGATGCATTGCATCAATGTTTATTGTAGTTGGTCGACAGGGTCCAACAAAGCCTGGGCAAAGTGGCTGTGTTTTTGCAGTACTTTTTATAATACGTTTATAATACGTTTATAATACATTTTAACTGTTTAATTAATACATTTAAAACATTGTGTCAGAATGAGTAGTGTTCCAATCAGTACATCCAGTGACCTTAAATAATAATAATAATAATAATAATAATAATAATAATAATAATAATAATAATAAACAAATCTTACATTATGTGCTGTGGCTTAGTTATATTTCATCATGCTGCAATGTAGCTTGACTGCATGCACAAAATCCACCAGCATCCTGAAGGCTGTTTAATGCACAGGTTTAGAAATAATCTACAAATACTTATTTATTTTAGCACAGTTCATTATTTGGACTCAAGATGGTAAGAAAAAGTCATTTCAGGTCATTTCATTAATTAAATACTAGCATGCTTATTAACCACCTTTTCTTCTTGGATTATTTGAAATGTCATGTTAAAATCTGATATGTGAAAAGACTTATGTGCTTTGAGTTTCTTGCATCTTAATATTGATCTTTCTGGATGGAATTATCTTGCATTTTACCCAGGGATACGGGTTCGAGGTAATGCATTCGTTCTAAAGCACTGTTTTACTGACTTTACTATAGAAGGACCTACGTATTTAACTTAAATGAATATAAAGTGTGAGGAAGATTTGTTTAGTAATGAAATGACCTACTGTTCTGTCCACTTCAGCATTCAGTGTTTGTGAGAGTCTGTTCGAAAGGCACTAAGTGGATTAGAGTAGTCTGTTATAGGATTTACAGAAATGGAATGGATTTGGTGAGGCACAATCCTCCTGTCACAGTCTTAACAGGACACCTGCTCCTCTACTAATTTTGCAGTTAAATATAACACACAGATCTAATTCCACATGCCGTTTGGATTTTTTTTTTCCATAAAACTTTCTATTTTTAGTTAATAGTGCCTGTATTTTATCCCATATTTTATTTTTGCATCAGAAAGATTTGGTGTTTTCTCAAATCATGCATTGCGGTTGGAAAAAAAATCTAACCATCTGCTAGGTGGTTGCATCATATATGTGCAACATCCGTTGTATTGTCACTGGAAAATGTTATAACATGCACAGAGTGTGCAAGTCATTGTGTGAGCAAAACCTGATGAATTATAGTTTCCTCCAAAAAACCTTTCCTCTGAAGTCTGATTAGATTAGTCTGATGAAACAGCGTGTATTTGACCTGGATTGCTAACATGTATTTAATATGACAGAAAGCTTATTGATGCCTCATGAACATCAGAAGCAGATAGATATGAGCTCATGCAGAGACACTGTATGCTCATGTAAGTTTCCGTTCCAGGTGAAACATACCACTGATAGTTTCTCATGCACTTTCAGGAGCAGAGATCATTCTGCCATCCAATTGAATGACTATATTTTTCTAACGTTGTCTAACAGTGTCTTAATGTACACAGGCTTTTAGGAAGATTTTGTGCTGTCTTATCTGATGACACCAAGCGTAAATGATCCATGTTGAATTTTACCGGTGATCTCTGTGCATGTCATTCTTTTTTTTTCTTTTTTTTTCTAATGGCTACTCTGTTCAGATAGTTTAGCTGTGTTTTAATGTAATAGTCCAAAGTCCAAATGTTACATATTGTTACTTAATCGTGGAGCTACTCTTTTTACTATGTTCTGGGGAATGTGAGAGTAAATCTGCTAAAAATATTAATATATTTTATAGTACATAATAGTACATTTTCAGGTTATAGAGAAAGATTTTTCAGGCTGGGCAGATTTCTCTGATTGTTCTGGCATGGAAAAGTTGTTTAGTAGAGATTAATGTTTTAAATACACTACATTATTTTATACGGTATTATTCTTGCAGTTTATTGGCTGACTAACTAATTCTGTTTTAAACCATTGTCCCAGAAAGGCAAATAAAAAGATGGTTTAACAGCTGTTTGTTTTTAAGACCCAAACTGTAAGGCTCTACATGTCAATTACAGCCTCTTTATACATAGTCTGACTTCATTCTTTTCCCTAGAGCTGTCATGGCACATTCCCCATGTTGTTATCCTTTTTAATGTCTCCTTCTGTCTTTATTTGAAAAAGTAAAAAAAAAAAATCCGCATTTGCTATTAGTTGTCATACACAATCACACTTCACTGCAGAAAGCTCCGGAAGGGTGTGGTACTGGCTGCGGTTGTCCAAAAAGGTGATCTCTTCGTAGGCCGTGGGCCGGCAGCATGGGCTGTGCCGAGCCCTGTCCGTGTTATCTCGACTCAACAAACCCTGACTTTTCAGCCCCCCCAGCGCCAGGTCATAGTTGCGGCGCTTGGCACTGCATTTGCCACTGCAGTACCGGAAGCGGATGACTTCATCACTGATATATCCCAAGCCAAGTTGGCTTACCTTCACCACGTTGTCTATCAGTGAACATGGCTTGGTACCTTTCTTGGCCCGCTTAGTTCTTTTGCCCAGTTTAGCATCTCTTTGAACTTTCCTTTGCACCAGCATGTGGATGACCTGCTTCAACTCGCCCTCCGTGAAACTCTGGAATATGTGCATGACTGGAGATAGGACAGAAGAACATGCAGTGAGCTCAGATATTTTACACAGGTAAAATTATACAGTTTAAATAAACAAGTATTCGTCTCTGGCATTAATACCAGTGCCATCAGCCTGCATCTTTACACACTTAATTTTACATGTGCTGTAAATGTAATTATTGTGTTGAATGGGTATTTTAACTAATTCCACATTTGCACTTCAGAATACGAGACCTGGTTCAGTCTTATATTCATTTCTGACTAGCAAACAGAATAAGAGGGGTTATTCAAGGTAAGCTAATGCGAACAAGCCATGCTAATATTTACTAATGCACTTCATTCATGCTTAGCCTTAGCATTTCCTTTAACTGCATGCAAAGCCATGGCTAGTGGGGTGAAAAAGACAATGCTTCCACAGGCACAGAGCTGAAAGGGGAACCACAATATAATACATCTAATATATCCAAAACACAAGATTAAATTAAAGGTGGTTTGGAGCTCAGAGCGGTATTCTTTCAAGAGGGTCCAGAAAGTCTTTACTGCATGTATGAACGGAAAATCGCTCAACAAATATGTTTGCTTTCCAAATATGCTACATTGATATTGGTATACATATATAGTATGTATACAGTATGTATAGTATACAGTATTTATGATATTGTACCAATGGCTCTGTTGATGTACCCCAATCAGCCATAACATTATAATCGCCTGCCTAAACATCTGCCAAAAATAGTTGTGACCCACAAGACTTTCGAAGGTGTGCTGTGGTATATGGCACCAAGACACTAGTAACAGATCCTTGTGTGGGGCCTTCAGCCCCTAAGCACATCCATGTGCCTTGGGCTCTCATAACCCTGTCA
This sequence comes from Duopalatinus emarginatus, assembly GCA_028565595.1. NCBI lineage: Eukaryota > Metazoa > Chordata > Actinopteri > Siluriformes > Pimelodidae > Duopalatinus > Duopalatinus emarginatus. The sequence goes on from JAOVVF010000004.1 coordinate 18,406,305, forward strand.
CCGGGTCACCTTTCTTGGACCAGGTTGTCCTTCATTTGACCAGGTTCTTCTTTCTTGGGCCATTTTGGTAGGTACTAACCACTGTATACCTGAAATACCCCACCAGAACTTTACTCAGAAGCCACTCAGATATTAATCCTTCTTATATCCCACCCACTGACTGATGCCATTGTAATGACATATTCAATGTTATTTACTTCACCTGTCAGTGGTTTTCTGGTTTTACTGTAATGGCTGATCTGTGTATAGTTTCACACTGTATGGATCACATTTCTTGGAATTTTAAAGTAGCTTTCAATCATTTTATTTATCCATTTATATCCTTAGTGTTGTGCCAAGCACTACAGTTTAAGGACAGGTGGCCAAAGAGCACACCAAGCCCTTACTGACCTGCTTAGTGCAAGTAATTCTCTGATCCTTCCCCTAATCAGACGACTTGGTAATCAGTTGGATTCTCATGAATTTGTCTCTGCTGAGAGTATGTCAGTGTGTGTTCATGTCTGTGTCTGTGTCATTATGCATTAATTAATATGTTACCTTACTGTGCATTAAAAGCAATTGATCAGGAGGTGCATTAGAGTTATTTCTTGTTTTCAAAACCATTCACATGAAAATACAAACAAAAAAAATCAATTTATAATTCATATTCTGTATAAGAAGTATTCAGATTAAACAGTCCTTTCTCTGTCGACCTCTTGCATTAATGCATGACTGCATTGTTGTATTATTGTATTGACTGGTCCAATATAAGATATGCTTTTTAAACAATAGAGAACAATACTGGCTATTCTCATACAGCCTCTGAGCTTCTAGCTGATATATAAAAGCTTTTTCATTAAGCCAGGAAGGATGTTATGTACTTCCAACATAATGAGGAAGAAATGACTGGAGCTTACAATCAGAGATGACTGAGTTGTCCCCGTTTGTTGATCTGATCCTCCGGAACTTCTCCTCAGTCACAGATGAAGAGTTGTTTGAAGACACTGATGATGCTGATGATGATAATGAGGAAGATGAATGCTCAAAATGAGGAAGAACATGCACTTTGGAGGAAAGCAGGATTCTAGAGAGGAAGATGGAGAGTGCAGCACCACAGAGCATCAAGACGATGGCAACATACTTCCATAACTTCATCTTAAAATGACTAAGAGCATTGACAGTCTGCAAGAAAAAAAAAAACAAAGGGTTTGTGTCAGTGCATCATATCAGTTTTTTAAATTAGCATGACCTTCTATGATGGTGATTATGATGATGATGATGATGATTATGATGATGATGATGATGATTATTATTATTATTATTATTATTATTATTATTATAATTAATAATAATAATAATAATAATAATAATAATAATAATAATAATACGATTGTTTACCCTTAACTGCAAAATAGGCCATGTATTTTATGAAAATTATTT
>JAOVVF010000004.1:18407823-18425195 GCA_028565595.1 Duopalatinus emarginatus
TAACTGCAAAATAGGCCATGTATTTTATGAAAATTATTTAAAATGTGTATAACAATATTTTTAATAATAATTGTTATTATTACTATTATTATTGTCATTATTATAAATAATAAAACTCTGTTTTAAAAAATCAATCTATCTATCTATCTATCTATCTATCTATCTATCTATCTATCTATCTATCTATCTATCTATCTTTTATAGAGCTTTTTATTTTGCGCTTTTTAAGCTTTCAACAACTGACTTTCAACAACTGACATTGTCACAAAGCAGCTAATGCAGGGTCCAAGCAAATCAGCTAATAATCAGCTATAAAAACTTGACAATAAATATAACAACTTTAATAATGATGGATTGTAATTATACAAAATACAAATCGCTTCATCTTTTTGCAATCACACTCACACACTTTCAGTGAAATGGGCCGATATCTTGCCTGTGCCACTGCATGAGTGCTGGAGTATTTTCCCTGCTGTGAAATGGGCTTCCTGTAGACAGGAATTTCATTCACAGATGTTATTGCAAGTGGTTTTGACATCTGCAGATAGATGTCTTATTTCTCTTCCGAACTCACCTTGTCATTTAATACTCACAGGTGTGGGGTGTTTGAAAGGATGTAATGCCCTTGAGATTGTTATTGTTGCACTGTTTTGAATTTGCATTTACTGTAGAAAATAGAAATCCAACACAGGCTCTGGGTAAACGATTACAGTGTTACACTGGTCATAGGATCCTCTTTTGGGGGTTTGCCAACATGCACACATGAAAAGTATATTAGTGTGTTTCTTTCATTGATCTACCCAGTTAGTACATGCTACAATGCCTAGGCTTATAGGTGTATTTTTGGTCATGGATATATAGGACTTTTTCCTATGCATCTGTGTTGTGACCTATTTCTTATATATGCTTCAAACATTAACAAGATTTAAAAACTTTAACAGAAAATATTATTATATCCTTTTATATTTTTTTCTATATCTTTTTTTAGCTTTTTTTTCTTTAGTTGATTGCTTATACTACTAGTCTAAAATCAAACAATCAGTGTTTACGATGTACTTGGAATTAATTCTTGTATAAATGTGAGAAACTAGAGACACTTGGATGCAAACCAGTTCTTTAAATCAGGGAAAAACATCCCACTGTGGAGGATTTCTCCAAACCTCCAGAACGCCTCAAAGTACTTTTCCAGACTTTTTAGTATGCGTTGACTTCAATTAGCATTTGGTTCCTAACCAGTAGAACTTAGAAATTGTGACACATGGAAGAGAAAAAGTGATTTCAAATTTTATGCTTGGAAAAAAAATAATGGCTTAAAAATATTGTTATTTTACAGTCAAATGAATAATGACTACCAGTTTGATTTGTTTGAGCCTCCTGCTATAATCATCTTATTCCACATATACAGTTAAAGACTTGAACAACCCATCATGCAGTGAATGTTGACATCTAAAATGCCTGCGGGTTATTTTATGAATTTAAACCGGCACTGGAATCTGTGCTTGATCTGCTTGAATTGTAACCATAGAGGGTTGTAAAAGTTCCTTTTAAAATATTTTAAGTGCACTTTGGAGCTTAGTGCGCTTGATGCCTTGAAGGGAGCAACAGCGGAAAAGCCCTTCATGCACTGTGAAGTAAATTAGTCATTACACAGCATTTTCAGGACCAAGACAATTAAATGGTAAGATTACCGATAGCTCCTGCCTCCAGAGTGCTACAGGTCTTTTAAAAATAGAATACAATATGAAATTGTTCATTCATTGACAATTACAGCAAGCTGAAACATCAGTCCAGACGTGTCTATTTACAGCTACAGTTTCCAACTCCTCATGGGGGATTCCCAGATTTTCCCAAGACAACTATGAAATTTTATCTCTCTAGCAGTCCAGTGGGATGTCTAACAGGAGATATCCAGGGCTTATTCCTGTTTTATTTTGGCTTTTGTATCTCAGTCTTACACTATCCTTTCTCATCACATCCTATAGATGCTTAAACTCTTACATTAGAGGCAAAATCCCTCTCTTTTCTTTGGAGATAGCCATGGCTTCTGACTTGGAAACGCTTTAGTATGGATTTTCAACATCAGTCCTCAACATCACCCTAATGTTCAGGAATTTTCAAGAAAGTACTTCAATACAGCAGATCTTGTAGCATATGAAGAGAATATATTTTGATTCTATGACATTATAGCTCCAAATTAAAAGAAATGTAGAAATCAAATACAAAAAAATATTGGCACTAATTATAGATCCGCAACATATTTCCTTCGAGGCATTCTTATAATAACTGTATGTGTAATACATTTATGATTGGATTATGTTATTATTTGGAAATGTATTCCACATTTCCACATTGTCACTGTTAATTCACAACAGTTTTATGATATGATGGAGGCTGAGAGCTAATGCACATCCTGAGATTCATGAGAAGCTCTAACATTGCATCTTTCTGATCTCATGCTGGTCATGCACTGTCAATTGTCAAATGTCAAGGGTGGACACGCACCTTTGAATAAATTTGCTATCTGCCCTTTTCCACATACATGAGCCCACACATGCCTATGATTGGCCATCATATGATTGGCCTCCCAGCCTCAGCCTCTCAGTTCTGTTGTTGGGATTCAAGCTTTTGTCTAAACCTCACATGACTTGTGAGCTGAAGATGATGATGAAGATTACTATCAACCTTATATGTCCAAACATACAGAGCAAAATAATATAGGTTCATTTAATGAACATAGTCCTGAAGTAATGGAAAATACCTTCTTCTAAAAGTAGAGATAGAAATGTGTGATCAGGTGTTTAAGCATTTAACGTTTATTTTGATCTCAAATGTATTTTCCATTCAGAAACAATATTTCATACTTTCATTGTTGAAATGTCCACTTGACCATGGCGTCTCTGTGTGTATAATTTTTCATGCGCCTTCAGTCTTGTGTAAACACTTATCTGACTAATAGGCCTTGTTCTTCATTCGCAGAGAAGCTTCTTTGTTTCAATAACTACACCGGAAATGGGGTCCAGGCTATTCTCTCTCCATAAATCCTAAACTTAACTGCCTTTTCCCTTTATTAGGAAACATGCAATTGTTTATTGAATGCTGTTATTCAATTCCAGTCGCCCACTTCCAGCTAACCTGTGTCTGCATTTCCATTACCAATCAAACTTAAATGTTATTTTTATTTATGGAATATAGAGAACAAGACCAAAAATAAAACAGATTCTTTAGTCGAGAGGGTTCTTAGCAAGACAAAGACAGACACAATAAGGCCTTTAGAACTACCTTTCCTCAATGCAAGGTTCTCATGCTAGAGAAACAATTGGAAACGCACTGTCCTGTAGTATTTGTCAAGTCATGCCCTATCTTAAAGCCTAACTAATACGAGTAGATTAAAAAAAAAAACAGCTTTGCCTATGAGTAAGTAATCTGACCTGAAACAAAAATCTTACAAGCATACATATTCACCCAGGAGCATGAACAAACACAACAGAGCTGGAAAAGCTATTTAAAGCTTAAGTGGATTAGCGTTAAGACCATTCTATTTAATCGTGTGGAACGTCAGCTTCTGGATACTGTCATAATAAGGGTGTGAAGTTAATATCCTGAGAACTAATACTAAACTAAAACTAACTAAAACTATCATTCCTAGACCTCTGGCTCATCATGGCATGGACACACACACACGCACAATATATGTCCACATACACATGCATGAACACAAATAAACAATTGATCTCTTGTTCTCTTTGATGTTTTGTCTTTTAGCCATTGTAAAAGAATGTGTGTGTCTGTATGAACATATTTTTAGATTCCCAGGAAAGCTATTCAAATTCACATTGATTACCTCATTACAGTGGAACCTGCCAAGATGTGGGATATATATATATATATATATTAGACACCAAGTGAGCATTCAGTTCTAAAACTGATGAACTGGAAGTGGGAAAAATGAGCAAGTGTAGACATCTGAGTGACTTTGGCCAGGGCTAAATTCTGATGGCTAGACGACTGTTGCAGAGCATCTCCAAAACAGCAGGTATTGTGGGGTGTTGCTGGTTTATAGTGGTTAGTACCCAGTGAACAGGGTCATGGAATACAAAAGGTCACTTATATGCATGAGGCGTGAAAGCTATCCTGTCTCTTTTAATCCCACAGCAGCTCCACTGAAGTATCATGGCCCACACCTTTAGAGACCTTGTGGAGTCCATGCCTTAATATGTCAGAGCTCTTTAGGCAGGTGGTTTTAACGTTATGTCTTATTGGTGCATGTGCTTGTTAAATATTCCAGTACATATTAATTCCCTCCCTTGCTTTTATAATAATCTCCACTTTTCTGGGAAGGACCTCCACTAGATTTTGGAGCTTGGCTACAGGGGTTTGTGTTCACTGAGCTTATGAGATGAGACAATGGTGTTGTGTGAGGATATCTAGGGTTAAGTTAGTGTTCCAGTTCATCCCAAAGGTGTTCACTGGTGTTGAGGAGATTTGGGTTTTTTCCATGCCAACTCTGGCAAAACATTTTGGAGCTTGCATTGTATGCAGGGTTATTTCCATGATGGAACAGGTTTGGGCCCCTTAGGATGTGTTCATAGTCTAGACCAAACAATAAAAAAAAAACATGTTGCTTCATTTTAGACCTGGTTTACTTAGCGTTCTTATTTGGTGTTTACCAGAGTTCAAAAGAAAGTGTTCACACTTACTGAAACAAATCGCATGAACAGGGCAATTGTACCAGGGTTCATTTAAAAGCTGACAAGTATGAACACACCCTTAGTTCCAGTCAAAGGAAATTGTTTTGCTAGAGGATAAACATTCTAGACAATTGTGTGCTTCTAACTTTGTGGCAACAGAAGAATCACACAAACCATCGCATTTGATCCCTAATATAATCTTGGTAGAAAGACAAAATACATATTAAAATACATTTTAAACAGTCCATATCCTTTTGGTACAATATATTTATGATTTATACATATTAAATTATTTTTTTATTTTATTTATTTATGTACTTCTATTTCTCAAGCACTTAAAGAATTCCACCGCAGGGATCATTTAGTTGGTTTTCCCAGACCATCACACATGATGATCATTATTAGTTCAAAACTATTATGCTCACTTCATTATTTCATTAATTGTCACATCCACAACATTATTTATACTGGTGTAGAAGAGGCATTTTTCAAATGTGACCTACAAATAAAGCTTAATATAATTAACAATATATAACTGAGCACACCCTGATTACCCCAAGCCCAAGGCTGGCCATTGAGCTACTACTCATGGACTGTTCATGGATTTTGTCAGAGAAACTAAACCACACTGATAAACATTCAATTACCACTGATGAAAAAGGGTGCTGTTTTAGCGAAGTGTGGTTGAAAAATCACAACATTAATCCTGAAACAACACCATTGATGAATGTACTTTATGTTCTCATCTGTTCACAATGGTTTTATAAGTGTGACATTGTGTAGTCGTTTAGAAATTACTATAAATTTGACATTCTTTTTGTTTTTGTCACTATTTATGCTATCCCAGAGGCATCTTATTACTTGGATACAACTGATTATCCACAAAACATTCTTCTACTACGAGCTCATCATTAATCAAAATGAATAAATCTCAAAGTGGACCAGACATTACAGTAGGTTTTTAGATATTTTTTTCACTTGTAACATGTTGAAATGCTTCATTTGAGTGACAGAATGATCCTTTAACCTGACAGCAGATTCCCCTGTTTCACCCCATACTGTGTAATCAGTGTAAAATATATGAATAATAGTCTGTGTATTTCCTTGTTCCCCCCTCATACTTCATGGTTGAACTAAAGGCACTGATGTCTTCTGAAATCATGGTCCTCTTTCACATCCCCAACAAGGGTGATGCAATAGACATACCTTGCTTTTTTATCCTGTAACTTCCGTTAAATGCTGATTTGGGAATAGATAATGATTTCTTCACATACAAAGTTGTCAAGACTTGGGTCAGAACGTGCAAATCTCAGGGTAACACTTGAACATTGCAGGTGTCTTCATGAGCGTGAGCAAGACTAATGTTGACCATACTGAGACGCTCCAAAACACTAACCGCTGAACTTATTGTGTTTTCAAATAATAATATTAATTTTACGCTCATTATGCATGGTGTAACGCTGGAATTTTAGCCAACACTGGACCTGTGCTCTATGTACATCATCAAGCTGATGCTAGCTAGTCAAACACAATGAAACTAGACAGATGTCTGCCAAATTGTAATGTTTATAGTCTATATAAAAAAATGTTTCGTTCAAAACGCATGTTTGTTTTTCTTTCTTGCCTCTGCAGCTGCCATATTGCATGTTTATATCTAGTTATATCTGGTCTGTCATAGTATTTGCTTTTACACAGGAAAGTTCAACAAAGGATGAATGTAAATGATCTATTATTTATGAACTACAGTGTTGATCAGACGCGTACCAGACAGAAATACCTTTATGTAATCGTGTATTCTTCTTTTCATTTACATACTCTGAGGCTTCTAGTGAACTACACAGAATACACGCTATCACACCCGCACCTTGGTGCTCTTTATCTCGATTTGCAAATATAATATGATATGCGATACACATATACTTAAATGTAAATGAACTTATGGTACATGTATACTGTAACATATTTAAAAATTTATATTAATTAAAATATAGACAAAATTTTAGATCAACTCCGCATCCAAAATTCACAGAAATTGCTAAGACTGACTTTTTTATTCTAGTCCTTATTCATATATTAATAGTATAACATACACTCTCTGGTAGAGTTCATGATTTAATCTCATACCTCAAACATTACAAACATAGATCACTCCTTTTACCCCATGATATAATCTCCATATATAAACAGTCATTATCATTATAACCCAATGTGTATATGTAATTTGGTTACTCAAATATACTTCTCCGACTCATAATAGACAAATTAAATACAAATTCTATTTAACAGGTCGACATTATGCTGTAGATACACATCATCTTGCTATCATTATGCTTTTTTGGCCAGGTAGTCAAAGAAGAGAAAAGTGAACGCTATCAGTGATCTCATCTCTCAGTCCTTTCATCTCAGTTCTGTCAGAAACAATTGCTCAGAGTTGAACCATAATGGCTGCATAGTCTGTATTTATTTCTACACCTCAGTATGACCATAGCTCTTCCTTTCTGAATCAACACAGGTGGCACTTACTAATCGGGATTTCATACTGAATGTTTTCAGATTAATCAATCATTATTATACATTAATATACACTCACTGAGCACTTTATTTGGCGAACTGTACACCCACTCATTAATGCAATTATCCAATCAGCCAGTTGTGTGGCAGGAGCATAATAAATAAATAAACATGTTCATGCCGAGAGCTGCAGTTAATGTTCACATTAAACGGGTTAAAATTGTGATGTCAGTGACTGTGAGCATGGAAGGATGTTCGTGCCAGATGGGCAGGTTTGAGTATTTCTGAATCTCCTGGGATTTCCACACATAGCAGTTTGTAGAGTTTACACAGAATGATGCAAAAACTGTATACTGTAGCTCAAACTATCCGCTCTATACAGCTGTGCTGAGCAGAATAGTAATATCTCAGGAAGCAAAATTCAACTGAATTCAGTTCAGTCCAAATCAGATTTGTAGAAATATAAAACTCAGGTTTTACATTCATGTAAATTTTAATACTGCTGAAAAAGTTGGAGGTGACGATGACCAGGAAACATAACAAGAGGAAAAAACAATATGACAAACCTTATGGCGGAAGGGTTACTACAGCAGAGACCACAGTGAGTTCGATTCCTGCCATTCTGATGTTTGATGTGACCGTAAATTGGAGAGTGTGTTTGTATTTAAAATGAAAACACTTGCATAATATGAATATGAATATGAATATTAGTATGAATTACATACTAATCCTTTACATGTTTATGATGCGATGAAAAAAAAAAATCACTGTCTGTGCTGAGAACCAGAACATGATCATTTGGACTCTTGAACAGGACACTAAACTTTTACTTTCTTAGGTTTATGCTTAAACTGGATGTATTGTGCCTAATCTACGAGTTTCTGCTAAAAGAATAAAGCTACACATACATCTCTTATGAATTAATGGTTTTTGTCTGACGCTATAAAGATCACCATGCAGGGTTATGACTAATCCCATGGAGTTGCTTTCTTTCCGCTTGCGTGCTGCATTACACATCGTGTGTTTTCATAGAAATACCCAATGTCACGTGTTTTACACCTGAGGCTGTCCATGAATATCTATATGTGCATGTTTGAGTGAGAGTGCCACTATAGAGTCAGTTTTATTATCCATATTTGGAGTAAAAAGCTGTCAAATTATATGCATCAAAGTAAATTAAACCTTGAAATGCATTTCTTTAATGATGACTTATGGCAAAAGAATAAATTCAGCAGAACTTCATTTTAAAACTCTAGCACCAAATTGAGCATAGAATGAGTAAATACAATTACAGACACAGACAGCAGGTTTGACGTCTATCACTGCGGTGATTCAAGTTTAAGTGGAAAGTTTTTTGCTGAAGGAAAAATAAGGTAGTCTACGAAACCTGAGACATGTTCTTCCAGATTACTTTGTTTACATAAATCTCACAAGAACTTTCTGTTGGATTTTACTTAACCAGCAATATTTATTTCAATAAATTCAACATTTTAATCATATGTCCCTTGCACACATTATTAAGAGTATGTTCTCTTCTTCGAGTGACATCTTAAGCACCAGCTTAGGTGACAAAAGAGGATGTGTTCTTACCGTTTGCCCGGTTTATCCAGACTTGTCAGAGTGTCTATGTTTTCAGGTGACCTCTGGGAAAAAATGGCATCAATATTCCAGCTGTACACTGGAGAGCAGTGAATGACAGTGTGGTTATTTTGTCCCCAGTTTATTGCTGTTATTTATTGCAGGTTGCATCCAGGAGTCTACAACATTAACCCCCCCGAAGTGCAGCATTCTTTCAGCTTCAAAGGATCATCAGACATCCAGGAGCTCAGGGTGTGCAAAAAGCATCCCCAAAACCACATCTTGTCGCCAGGATCATTACGCATTCAGAGTCGGGAATATAAATGATCTGTAGATTTCAGACAGTTGATGTGATGGTCAAAAATTATTCTGGATGGATCAAAAAAAAAGTAATAAATACAGTCTGATGAAGCTCAAAAGTTTTTTAAAGCACTTGCTTTTCCAAAAAAAAAATGCACTGCACGTAATTTAATTTACAGTTTCTCACCAGGCTTCTTGTGAAATACAATGCTGAAATCTAAAACGCCTTAGGAAAGTTGTTTATTCCGCAAAATTCCTTCGCAGTGATTCACTAAAATCAAGGAATAGCTGGTGGCAGCACTCTTGTATCTTTCCGACAAATCTTCTATATTAATCTTCCAAAATGTTTTCCAAGTCATTGAAAAAAGTCATTAAAAAACAAAACACCCAAATCTGCTGCTACTAGGTATCTAACAACCACATGAAAGGTTGTAATCATTTCCCATCCACAGCATGACCAGACCAGTTTCTTGTCCAGTGAACAGAGTGGTGTGTAAAGATGACTCTCGTGCTGGTTTAATGCTGAAGTGCTGCTGCAGAGGGATGGTTCAGGAGAAGAGATGGGAGGGAGGAAGGGGGGGGGGCGACGACACTATGGGGAGTGCTGTGAGAGACAACCATGCAGGATAAATAAGCTCCTCCTCTGGGACACTGGGGGAAACAAAGGTTAATTATAGATGGCTCACTGAAATTCCTACACACTGACCAGCATCATTGTCTAATTGTGTACATTTCTATGATGTATATTTATATGGTACATTATATCACAAAATGTTAGTCATTTTATAATCTCATGATCCCTTCACCTAAAACTTCTCAAATGTCTATGGATGCCTTTGCTTTAGGTCTATTGCTTATCCTAATAATCATTACAGTTCTTAATATATATTTTATTAGGTCAGTAAGTGGTTGACGACAGGTGTGGCATGCTTATACGCAAATTGGCAGTTTTCTGAATCAGGTGCGGTTCCTGTTGGGTAGGAATGGGAACCTTCAGCCAAAATTGCCCTTTTGTGTACAGGATTGCATCATTACACTGTCAAAAAGATATCTGGAAATAAAATAAAGCAGCTCTCTTGTTTCTTATCACATGATCTGCATTTGTGTGTGTGTGTGTGTGTGTGTGTGTGTGTGTGTGTGTGTGTGTGTGTGTCTACATGATCCGTTTTACGTTACATTCAGCTAGAATCAGTGCTGGAAGTTCTGCTTGTTTTGCGCTGCATGACCAACGCTGAAAAAAAACTGTAGGATTCTTTAGCAGTGAAAAAGTGTTAGCTCTTTAATTCTGTATATTTGTATTATTCTGTAATATCTGGTCATTGTTGAAAATAGCATTCCATTTTAGGAATTCACTCTGTGATTTCATTGTTTTAAACTCAGTGAGCCCACCAACTGTTTAAACTCCAAACGCCATTAGCGCCAAGGTAATGAGTTTACATTTCAAAGGAGCCTTTGTGTACAACGGTGACATGGTAGTGCCATGGGTAGCGCTGTCACCTTACAGCAAGAAAGACCTGGGTTCGATCGCCTGGCTGGGTGGCCAGAGTTCTTTCTGTTATGATGTTCTTCCTGTGTCTGCATGGGTTTATGTGGTCAGGCAAATTGCCTCTAGGTATGACTGTGTTTGAGAGTGAATGTATGCATCTGCCCTGAGATGCACTAATGACCTGTCTAGGGTGTTTTCCCGCTTTCTGCCCACTGAACTGGTATAGACTACAGCACCACCCGCAACCCAGTAATAGGATGAAAATTAGCAAGTGGGCTTGTGAACAGCTTGGGAATTATAGTTCATATGGGGATCTGTTTTAAAACCTAGTGAGCTGCCTTGTCGCCCACTACCTAAATAGGCAGCTGCCTAAGTAGAGAGGATTATAACTGAGATCGGACTTTAAAAGGTAGATTATAAAGATGCTTTAGTTAGACAGCGACTTGCTTACTAAGCTAACATTTAAACTAATTTGTTGAGGCGACAAAACCCAGCTAATATCTGCCTCTGTGTACTGAAAATGGTAAACTTTTTACTGTCAAACTTGCATACTTTTATGAAAAGGAAAACTTAATGAGAATTATTTACATTTGAAAATAACTTCACTAGCTGCTTCCGTCTGCCCTTTTAATTTTTTTTTTTTTTTTGTGACAGAAGTTAGTTTAGTGTCACACTAGATGTTAGGAATTGCCTTTGTGGATGAGGCAGCACACAGAGCTTCCTTTAAACTTGGCCAGAATAAGGTATCTCAGTAGACATCATTTTGAGGTAGCTAAGAATTGAGACATCTTTCTTCTTGGAAGTGTGCGAAGGATGACACAAACTGCTGATATTTAGCTATGTAGAGAGCTCACTAGGTTTTGAGACAGACTCCAAGTTTAGTCTTAGTAAAGCGAAAGTAAAGTGAACAGTGAACATAAACCTGGGACGTTCCAGTCACTAGACCGGTTTCCTAACCACAAGCCCAAGGCTGCCCCCCCCCACCCAGCTTCTGTATACAGTTTTAGAATAACATTCATAGACACAACATTCAACCTGTTTAACATATTTTGAGGTTATTTAAATAAAAATTGTAAAATAGGAAACATATCAATGCTCTGATTTTACAAGTTTTCACAAGTCATTTTGTGCTTTTAATATTATGATGATATATAATATTGTGAAAATATGTATTTATGTATTTATTAGATCACTTTCATACATACACCTTTCAATTTCCTCTCAAGGTTTCTTCCTTTTGACGTTTTTCCTTGCCACTGTTGCCACCGGCTTGTTCATCATGGATAAAATTTCTAAAAATTCTATAAATGTATAACCCTTTTCATTATTTCTGTAAAGCTGCTTTGGGACAATGTCCATTGTTAAAAGCGCTATACAAATAAAATTGAATTGAATTGACCATAGGTGCTTGTGTGTATAAGAAGCATGAGATATACATGTCTTAAAATATTCCTTCAAGCTAGTAGTAACTAAGATTGTTTTTAATTCTTTATTTGATTTTCAATTACCAGATTATCTGCACACCAGCCTTTATCATTAAGATACTTTTTCAAAATCAATTAAACAGGTTTGGACATAGAAACATTTTTTGGACATAATGTAGACTGTATTTAAGTAAATGCAACTAATTGCAATTATGACTGATAATTCATTCGGCATAATGGATGTGTCACTTAGAAGTGAATCAGCACATTTGTTTGGTTTCCATAGAGCGATAGAAACAGTAGAAACAGACTCAGGGCATGGGTTTAAGTCATGTATAGGCAGCAGCATTGCATTTCTTTTCATAATAATGACCTTGAGAATAACTTAATAATGATAATGCTTGACAGCTGTGAGAAAGATCTGTCCCAGTGGTCCACTAAAAACATAATATGCACATATTTGTATTTAAACAGGAATAAATGTTCAACGCTGAGGTCATATAAATAATTAGAGCTAGACCTTTTATTTCCTGCTTGGAAGATAATAGCAAGACCCAACAGAGATTTTTACAACTAGCTTTGCCAGCAAATATGTGTTAATAAGAATCCACTGGGGTGCTAAGAAAATATCTGCTTTGTGTGATCTAAATGTAATCTCAGAACCTAGACTGAGATTTCTCTCCTGGCATGGCATCCATCGCTGAAGGCTTCCCCTGCTTTCTGCTAATGAGAAAGGTTTGTGACATGACGAATGAAAACCGCAGTCCAAACATACCGTCTGGGGCAGGCATATCCCAGTAAAAGTGGCAGCTGTGTGTGGAAAATAGTGATTTCCATAAACTCACACCCCAAAGTCATTCAATCCCTTCTTTAGTTTATTCCTTTGGTTATTATGGTCAAGAGACTATGGGGACAGACCATTCTCTGTGTGAATACTGATTAGGTCTTGGCCAAAGCCTGAGGAGCAGGTAAGTGGGTTGTGAAACACACTGCTGCCTTCAAATCATGGAGACTATAAACATATCTGAGAGGAAGGAAAAGCCTGCAGCTGTGCTTGGCTGAGAAACTGAAGCCTTACATCTGCTGTGTGTGTGTGTGTGTGTGTGTGTGTGTATGCGTGTGTATGTGTGTGTAAGAGGAGCTTAGTTGGTCATACTCACCCTGTAAACATGGTCTAATCATTTAAAATGTGTAAGATTTTGCAAAAGGGGATTAAAGGCTAATATTTGGGGTTGAGATGGGGTTAGTATTCATGTCTTCTCTGGCAATTTTCTTCACATGAAATGCAACAACATTAGTCTCACTTGTTCGATTTGTACTTTGTTTGGATTATGAATGATTATGTGTTGTGGTTTTAAAGTGATGAGTTTGGTCCACTACAAGAAGAATGCACTATGGTGAATAATGCTTTAGAGTTACATTTAAAGGGCAATTAAAAGGGAAAGTCATTGATGATCAACTACATTTTAAACTTTGACCTGGAAAAAGAGATATTTTCCAAGTAGTAGCAGCTAGAACTTTGCTGCTCAGTGGCAGTGGTAGCTCAGTGTTTAAGCTTTTCTAGACCTTTGATTGGAAGGTGGTACAAATAGTACAAATCCCAATACAAAAACCAAGCTGCTGCTGTTGGGCCCTTGAGCAAGTCTCCTAATCCTCACCAGTTGAGTTGTTTTAAGTTGATGTACTCTGGATAGGATAAGATATAAATCTGTATAATGCTGTGATTATAAATACATTTTTATACTATTTTCTTCCAGTTTTGGTAGGTACTAACCACTGCCTAGTTGGAACACCCACAAGAGTTGCTGTTTTGAAGATTTTGTCCTATGTCCGATGCTCAGAATTCTACACTTGCCCATTTTTCTACTTTTAACACATCAATCTTGAGAACTGACTGTTCACTTGCTGCCTAATATATCGTAATTGTGTACTCTAGTAGAAATAAAAACATTATATGATAAAACAAAAACAGCAGATGTTGATTTGAAACAGCCGGTTGTGTTTTTACTGTACAGATTTTAAAGCCCACTGAAGCACATGTAATAGGGCTGCTGCTGTTAAAGCACCTTTTAAAGTGATCACATGCATGCTACACTTAAACAAACTGTATTTGATCTTAGACAGAGTTAACATTATGACTGTCTGGTGCAGACATTTGCAGTTCATGTTTATTGACCAAAGTGCAGGATTTAGGCTCCAGGCTTCCCCGATGCCTGGGTTTTTTTTTTTGCAGTGTGAATAAAAAGCTCTTCTGTTGGCAAATACTGTATCTGTATCTCTTGTACAACTGAGTCAGTTAAAAATGCAATGAATTGTTTTTATAAAATGAGGCAGTTAGTTAACATATTTCTCTAACTTTATTTGTGTAAACCACTGTGCCAGCTATTTCTAGCTATGCTTACACCACCTATTAGCTGTTTTTGATTATAGTCTAGATGTAGAATGTTACAAAAACATATACGTTACTAGAAGGATGCTAGGCAGCTAACTATGCTAACTTGTTGCACCCGGGTCTGTGGCTGTACTGAAACCTTTTATTAGATTTTATTAAATGCTAGGAAACGATGTATATGTATAAATTTTGGGACTTTTGGTTTTACAGTACAGCATCGACAATATATTGGAAGTGGAATTATTTCACCCATCCATGCAGTGAAACACACATAATTAATGAACACTAGGGGGCAATGAACACACTTGCCCATAGCAGGGGGCAGGCTGAAACCACAGGTACCCAGGAAGCAGTTGGAGGGTGTTCAAGGGCAATGCTCAAGGGCACTTCTTCAGTCATGTCTTTCCCGTTGTGGGGTTTGAACCCGGGACCTTCCGGTCACATGATCACCCCAGGACCTTCGGGCTCTAACAACAAGGCCACGGCTGCCCCTGTAGCTAAAGAGGGCGGCCACCCGCAGGGGCAGGGTGTCATAATATACACGCATACACAATCATTTGTGATCTTTTATTAAGCCTTTTTAACCGTGGACATTTTCATAAAGCAGTTTTACATATATCTGGATACAGATATATAAAGGCTCTAATCTTAATCAAATAAGTCTATGATAGAAATTTCTTATTTTTGTAGGCTATATGTTTCTACATTTAAAATGCAGGTTTCAGGTAAATGCTAAAAAAAAAAGAGATAACATTTTTCAAAGAGCTGCTGATGTGTGATTTGTCATTAAATTGATTTTTTTTATCCAGTTTGCTTAACACTGGACTAACTGTAATGTCTCCCACTACCTAAAATGTGTTTGACACCTTTGCAGATCTTCTGATACAGTATCTGCTGCTCCTGTAATTCCCAGAACTGTAAAACATATTTAAAGTATTGTACTGCATTGAACACTCTATGTCATTATGCAAATTACAGTCACCAGCCTGGATTTGTTAAGGTAAATACTGAACTTACATGTACTTTTTTCCAAAACATGTGAATTCAAACACGTTTCTGAGCTCTGTTGTAATAACCTGAGATTTAGTCTACACTGGAAACGGACACATAAATCAATCAGAGGAAAAGTAAAAGCCTCAAGTGTGCGTCTGTCATCATCTCTCCTCAAATGACACACTGCTGTGAAGGAACATGGCTGAAGAGGGAGTTTTCTTTTGGGACAGCTTATGGGCTACTACATGATATTCCATCTTGCCTGCAAAGACAAGTCTTTTTAAACAGCATATTATCACTCATGAAGGTGTGCACACTAGCTCTTTTTAAGTTTTTTTTTTTTGCTGACACTTTTTCATTCCAGGTTTTTTTGTGTGTGTCAGGATGTGTCTATAACTGATTCTGCAAACAGCCAAATCTAAATGTGTGAGAAGTTTGGCTGCAATGTATTGGATTCCCGTGGCTCAGCACTGTGTAAATTATTCAGTGGTGGGATTCTCGTGGTTTGGAAGTTTATTCATCTAAGCTCCATCGCATGCCTCAATTTTCACTTGCTACTGGTTGTATAAGAAATCCTTCCCAGCCAAAGATTTATTTATTCCATGAGAATAAATATTTAATATTTATATCAGAATTGGTATGAATTTTTATTATAAATAGAATTATATTATGAATGTTAATATATATCTAATGTATATACAATTATAGATCTAGTGCAGTGTATAATGTAGAGAAATTATGTGCTTCTCATTAGGTATCTACATGTCAACACTTACATCTACATACAAAAAGTTATTTTTAAAAATTGTTTACATTTTTTTTGAAGACCTGAATAAATGCACTATAATCCCTAAACTAATCTCGTCCTTTACTATATAGCAACCGGTGCATCTGTGTGCTAAACAATTCTAAAGGTTATGTCGCCCTGCAGATCTGTTGTAATGAGAAAAGAAGACCTTCCTCAACATTCTCAACACCAGAGACTGAAAACCTTTCAACAAACACTCATATATATAAGATATTCATAGAAGCATTTGTCCGGTTTGGGAAGCATGTAAGTAGACATGCACTCACAGACTCTCAAGGGGTTTGTGAAGATGGAAATGAAATTAAAATCAGTTTTATCCCTACCCCCATGTTAAATGTGATTTAATGTTAAAAAACTTCGATTCATTCGACACAATATGGATCAATACTAAATATATTTAGGTTTCCATACCCTCTTTAGATTAAAAGGTTCACTTGAATTAACCAGGCTTGCTGATCTGCAATCATATTCCCTCCATACACATATGACAATATAGAATTACACTATAACCTGATCAGACAAGCACAGCATTATTTAATATGACTGCTGGTAAATGTTGTGCTATGCCATAAGACACCAGACATAATAAATAATGGGACTCAGCGACTGGCAGTATGGCTGCTAATGCTTACTTGTGAAAGCAAAGCGAAGCAGCTAATCAATTAAGGAAGTAAGTCAAGGAGAAAGTCCACATCAGCTGCTTTATACCTGCCGACGCATTAGAATGGGAGAAGTCAGGAGTCACTCTACAGAATCAATATCTTATACAAAAGTCTTTATTTTATACAGAAGCCAATACTTCATGACTCCTTTAGCTTTAACTGGAGATTCAGAGACTTAAAGAAAACTCACCTTGTTTAGCAAACCTTTTTTACAAGGTCTTATTTATTGGGACACGTCACAGATTATTATACAGTTATACAATAGACTGGTAGACAAAACAGGGTTAAAAATTCTTAGTTTTGGGAACTATGCTGGTTCAGTGGGTAGCATTACTGCTGGGTACGCAGATCCAGAGTCCTGGGTTTGATCCAAAGTTCAGGTTTCTGACTGTTCAGAGTTCTTCATGCTCACACTATGTTCACATTCCTCCTACTGTCCAGAAAACAGCAAATGAAATGAATGAAAGTGAACTATTTGCCTACTGTGTTTGCACACAGAGGAATGTGACCTCCGCATTTAACCCATCCGT
>JAOVVF010000004.1:18444764-18466088 GCA_028565595.1 Duopalatinus emarginatus
CTATTTTATTGTATCTTATTTTATTGTACTTTATTTTGCTTTAACTTATCTAATTGCCCCCCCCCCCCCAAATTATTGTTGTTGTCATTGTTTTGTACCCTAGCTTTGGGCAATAAGAATGTAATATTTGTTATGCCAATAAAGCTTGTTAAACTGAAAATTGAATTTGAGAGAGAGAGAGAGAGAGAGAGAGAGAGAGAGACAGAGAGAGAGAGAGAGAGCGAGAGTAGGGTGTAGGGGGTGATAAACCCAAGGTCAACAGGTAGTCAGAGAACTCAGGTCACTTAGAGATCAACAGATCTCCAACAGATCACGGCGTATTTTATTATTTTTACCACTCGTGGTCACAGCAGGTCTATTTCTAGGCATTCCCTCAGCTAAATATGTATTTCTGTCGCCTCTTACGTAGCGCTATTACCGATTACGCATCGGTATCTCCGGGAACGTCATTGACCATATATGGGCAATTTTCAGTGCTTAGCGGAGATTCCCCCGGCACGAGCAGTGGTCGTGTTTTAAAACGCACAAGGAGAAGAAAACAAGTGCAGTACCAAATTATAAGGATTTATTCATTTAAGTAAGCATGGCAAGGCTGTGCATAAGCCTGTGTTTTGTAAATAATAATAATAATAATTTCATAAATAAAGCCAATGCAAAGATACAAATGTCTGATCTGACAACTCTGTCTTGTAAATAATAATAAAAAATAAACACTGCTACTACTCCTACTTATAATAATAATAATAATGATAATAATAATAATGATAATAATAATAATAATAATAATAATAATCCATTAATAAAGCTAATGCAGAGATACAAATGTCTGATCTGATTGAATACAAACAACCAAGCCGTCTAAAATAATCTGAAAACATCTATTCAGAGAGTAAATAAGACCTATTCAACAGTGTTTCAGTTATGGTGATCGGGAGGAAATAGCTCGGCTTGTCAGTTCCGCGGTTAGTATGACTGGAATGCGGAAAAGAGCTGAAATTTCCTCTGAAGTGCTCCGCGTGCCTCAGAGAGACGTTTCGAAACGCACGAGCCTGCCTTTTTCAGTCGTCGTGATTAAGAACGGAATCGTTTCTATTGCACCACCACCAAGAATGTATCCCAGTAAAGATCACGCCTTTCTGCTGCTCCTGGACGTTGCACGGAAGACTAAACTGTGTAAAAGGTCATGCACAGAGATCTAAAAGCAGCATTTATATATATATCATATATTAGGAGTGTTTTTTCTAACTGCAAAATGTATAGACGCACTCCACTGAAAAGCCTCTGCAGTCCAGTACATGGTTTATTCACCATTTTGGTGCAACATTTAGGTGCATAAATAAGACCATTGCACTGTTAAAATTGAGGTTATCAGGGGTTTCTTGGGCATTTAAGGGGTTTCCTTGTACAATGGCATTTTATAAAAATCCAGCTGCTCCTGACCAGCGCTACCAGCTGGCAAATATGGGTCTACCAGCTTGCTTGATTACTATGACCTGCATTTTGGCAGCTGGTAGCTGATCCAACAAGCTGCCAAAATGCAGGTCAAGGTGGCCAAGCTCATTGACCATCTATGCCAGCTGGTAATTACTGGCAGAAAGGGAACAATTCGTAAAATAGTCTAGAGTATTTATTAATCAAATAAGGCAGACGATAAGGAAGCTGGTAATGAATTACCAGCTGGCAAAGATGGTCTATCAGTTTGACAAGCTCAGCCTGTTTTTAAGCAAGCTAGTTTGGCAGGACGCTGGATTTATAAGCAACGTTTTGCTGTAGGAATCCTTAAGGTTTCAAGAAAGGAAAAAAGTGTAAGGGTGTGCATAAGGGTGTGCATAAGCCATTAGTTATATTCAGACAGCAAACAGCATTATGTGCTTTACCCACACTGTGGACACGTAGCATGCTGCTTTCTAGATATTCTCCAACTATGCTCTTAGGCATGATTCTCAAAACTGTGCTCTATTTACAGGATAGGGTGTCGTTTCAGACATAGTCTTGGAATATCTAGGTAAGCAGGCAGGGAGAGAAGGGTGGAGGGTGGGAGGGAGCACTGGCCCTTCCCAGAAAAACCTACCAGCTTATGCTTTCTTTACAAAGAGGCACAGACATAGAGACATTCTGCCTGGCTCCAGATGATTTTTTCCACCTCTTTCCTGCTCATAAAGCCTTGATCTGTGGGTGATCTGTAATGAGCGTGTGCCACCCAGCCTGCTTCTATTTCTGTACTCCAGTCTGACTCCCACCCTGAGGTCGGCAGGTACGAGAAGTCTAGCTCATACGCATAGAGCCCGGTTCCTGGTTCCCACCCACAGAACGGGCTCTTTTACAGCCCAAGCTCTCTTACAAATTTTGAGGTTGTGCTGGAGGCATGAGTGAACAGTATGGGCTGCTTTTATAGAACTGGTGCCATACTTCTGCACACTCAACCGAATTGAACGGGCTGTAAAGAAGGCCCCTACTTTCAGGGCACCATGTGATGCCTTTAATCAAGGCATCTTTGCAGCTTTATCTCACCTCTATAAAGCAGTAGCTCATGCCTAATTAAACATAGCAGTTACTAGTTTGGAGCAGATGTTGCAGCCAGAACAAGGGGATGACTGAAAAGATATTCAGGAAATGAATGCTCAGTGTGTGTTATCAGTTTCTTTTGAATAATGCATTTGAGTGTTGCACATTTACTTGGAAGAGAAGCAAAGAGGTATGATATGTTTTTGACTGATATCCCTAAAAATATTTTTTGCTTGTCATGGCAACAGATAAGGACGTCTGTTCAAGAATCCCAAGCAGGTCACATCTACTTTATTGGAATTTCTCTGTAAACACAATATGCACAGGCTCATTTTTAACACTTTATTGACTCTAGATAAACCTTTGTACATTTTTTCCATAGAAAACATATATTAACATATATATGTTTACCTACTTTGATTTTTTCAGTACTCTTGGGTTTGTGCCACAATATGATATCCTTTTGAAGAGTTTGCCTATTGTGCTCCAACATGAAAACCTTTCTAAACTCTTACAACGTATACACCCATGACAAAACAAGCAATCACTGGATGGGTTAGGGGTTCTGAGATCATGCTGTGTTTATTTTAAGGTGTGACGTTTACTTTGACACCGGAGTGGATTATATGACCTATGGGGACTGGGTAAAGTTTGATAATAATAAGTGCTCTTGTACACCAAACCCATCGAGTTTTAAAGGTAGACAATGGCTTGCAGTGTTTTCCACCACTCTCTCCAAAGTGGTGGAAAGAGAGTGTACGCAGACGCTGCCCCTGAGGCGTCATACTGAAAGCACAATAGAAGTGTTCATGAGCAGCTAAACTCACAGAATGTAACTGAACTGCAAGACTGTATAGCGTGGAGCCTCTCACACTGATCTGCAGAGAGAGAGAGAGAAAGAGAGAGAGAGAGAGCGGGGTGGGGTGGGGGGTGAAACTTTTCTTTCTACACTAACGATTACTCATGCCTCATGCCTGAAACCATTTGACAGTCTAAAGAGCGGGGACTTAGGAGCTATTAATAGCCTCCTAGAAGTGGCTATTTTTAGTCCGGCATGGCTATATTTACACTTCAGGGAGTGGTGGCCTTGTGGAATAAATATAGGAGCGCTCAAGTCTGTAAGAAGCTTACCAATGTCCTCAACTGATTTTCTTTTCCCTTAAGTGGTTTCCCAAAATCAGCCTGTGTCTCCATGCCTCAGCTTATCATTGCACACAAGCTCTTTAGTTGCAAGCAGGCCATGCAAGGCTGCTGGAGTAGTGGCTGGGAATAGAAGGCAGAATGCAAAGTGTGCCGAAGTAGCCCAAATTACAGGCTGGCTTGGCCCCCACCCCTTTCATCCCAAAGCCTTGGCCTTCTTTTTTATGTCAAGAATGCTTCTCCACCCCTTACACTAAACACAGGCTATTCTGTTTGACATATACCAGCATACAGTATCTAAAGAAGCATCTCAGCAAATCTGATCTGGATTTAAAATGACTTGCAGTGAAAACACACTTGAACGGTTCTGTTTGTTTAGCTTGATAATATTCTTAAACCTTGGCATATTTGTATTGCAAGTAGGTGTCGTCTTTGATGGACATGACAAAGCACTTGGCATAATCAAAATGCTGTTAAGGCAACAGTGATTCCATTCAGGCAGATTTGAGCACAGGGTTAAAACTGGAACAATATATTTACAGGTACACAATTATATAAGGGATGGAATATACTGTATATGCACTATGCATGTATGCAAAAGAAGGCAGATAGCACTTTACACAGAGTGTTTTATGCTTCCCTGTGACACAGTATGATCAAGTGTCACAGAGGGGCATGCATTGGCCTTTACTCTCCCCTGGTAGTAGCTGCAGTATACCACCCCGAAAAAATCCTGGAACACCTAATACTTGGTAGGTACGTGCCAGGGCATGGACTCTATGAGCTTGTGGAAATATTCTGTATACAACAAACACCATACGTCCTGCAGAACAGTCCACAATTCTGTCATGTAGGATTTCTGTGTTCCACAGCGCATTGCATAGCATCCCAGATTTGTTCGATATCATTGAGATCTGGTGACAAAACCCCAAATTCAGATGAGTGTTCCTTTAACCATAATTTGCTGACTCCGTTAGAATAAGTGCAGGACATGAAGGGGTGTATCAGAAAGGAAGCACACAAAGTGTTCACCTTTCAAAGACATTCCTAGATATACCAGGGGTCCTATGGAATGGCAATTAAACAAACCCCATACCATTATGTAGCCACCAACAACTTGTATTTTGCATAGGCTCATCTGCATCTCTGTGTATTACATTTTGAGATTCTTTGCTAATTTATGCTAATGTCATAACCATGTAAACACATACACACACATGTAATTTTAGTGTCACATAAAAAAAAAAAACCACAAATAGTTTATTAATTTTTTAAAACTGAAACATTGTTCCCAATCTGTGCCATGTGCTAAAGTATATTTGTCAGTGATATCTGTGGTGTGGTGTACTGTCAGTGCTTGTGATATGATACAGACTTGACCTCTTCATTATGGGATATTTCATATTTTTGGTCATTTCCTGTATTATTGTGAAAGTGAGCTGTTAAAAATTCCGGCCTGTGATCCTATATTTAAACTGACCAAAGTGGCATCATTATATGATTATATGTAGCCTAGATTACTGTGATTTGACTATACTTTCATGAGTTATTGAAGTGAGACCATCTTATTTACATTAATTCATTTGGATGACAATTATCCAAAATGACTTATAAATGGAAGAGAATGCGCTCCAGTCATAGTTTAACATTGGTAGCCATAGTTTAACTAGTTTATCCAGTAATGTTAAATAATAAAGGTGTACCTTTAAATACCAAATATTTGTATCATGCTTATTGTCCACTCCCAGATTCCATTGGGAGTCTAAATTGGTGCTTTATTAAAGGTAAATGAACTTGATTGCTTGGTGAATTAGTTACTGTAAGTCTAGGTTTGTTTTTTATTCGAATCCAGCCAGTGTTAGTATTGACTGTAAGACAATTATATGTATGGTGCACCTAATGAGTGTGATGCACACAGGCATTTTCCAGTTAGGTTAGATTTCACTTATAGACATTTCTTACTTTGATTTTCTAGTTCTAAGTATTTAACTTGAACCAATTTCCAGACATTTAACCAAGAGCATTAAAAGGTTACTCCAGACCCTTTGACTGGAAGTGTTTATACAGTCTATAATGCTAACTGGATCAGACTCATGAGCCATTATTGACTTAAATTTTATTAATGCATATTTTACTTTTACACTCTGGACAGCCAACTATATTCTGGATTGTTTGCTACAATATTGGCTTATTAAGTACAAGTCCTGACACACTTTAGGCACATTCTTTATGCTTTTATTCCGTAATTGGCTTTCCATTATTACTTTGTAGAGCACTGGGAGTTTTCCGCCTTGGTTATATTATACATGTGTACTTTAGTAGCTGTTTGACCACTGGGCAGGCCATTGGTGATGCGCCTATCTGCTCGTAAAATCCATTACGTCTAATTAGATTGAGCTATTAGCGGCATTTCAACTTCGCTGAACATTGATTAGCCAACTGGAATACAATATTGCATGAAGCACGCAATGCATTTTTAATGGTCAGAACAACCGTACAATAAATGGCTGCTCGTTTCGAAGATCAGATATACAACCACAGAGCATAATTTGTTCTGGCAGTGTGTGTTTTTCAGAACAGATAGAGGTATTAAGAGATATGAATCATGCACGGTGGCTCATCGCTGTGCCATTTAGACCATGTACACTCCCATTCCAACAACACGCTTTTCTGGCCTTGTGAGATTATTATTATTATTATTATTATTATTATTATTGTGTGTGTGTGTGTGTGTGTGCGTGTACAGCATAGCATGTATGGTAATTTTTTTTTATGGGAAATGGAGATAGTTTGAAACCAAATAGTTAAAGAGGTAAAACTATGTCTATAATTATGATGCATAAAAACTGCATGAGTAAGATTTACTGTATACACATGTAGATACATAAAAAGGGGAAATGAAGAGAATGGTAGCAATTAAACTTAGCACAACTCCTGGGAGGTCTCATTAAGTGTGAAACGCAATTACCATCCTTGGAAAAATGATTGTGCTACATTTGAACTCAGCCTTCAAACATCATTTATAGCAGAGAGATCAAGGGCAAAAGCTCTCTCGTGGCTCCAGTGGGACGAGTCTAGGCAGACCTTTGGTTCTCCAAAGTAGCAAGCACAGCATGATAAAATATATTGTTATTGTTTTATTCACATTCAAGTTGCATCTGAATTACGCCAATTACTTGTATCTTGTATGCATATGGTAGGTTATGCACCTTGTCAACAATCTGAACTTTCAATGATTTTCCATCATATGCACATTGTATACTTGAACTAATCTCAGAAAGACACTGCAGACATGTCTATTATATAAATTCAACAAAAACCCTTTCTGATGAAACTCTAGTGAACCTGCTAAACCTGTGGCAAAGACTATTGTTTGGCCCTTTGTGCATCTGCCTTTGTTTGGGGCCCATGTGTAATTAAAAGGTATGTGTAAAACCAGTGGGAGTGCTTGCTTAGGACTGGTTTCAGTGAGAGACAGGGGGTTTGCATTAACTCCTGCCCGCTTCTTAAACCTAGAGTTGAAAGGAAACCTCAAGTGCAGCCAGTCTTAACCTCGACCATCCCCACGCCCAGCCACAGTCAAGCGGCAATGGGATCAACCGTGACAGCATTATGAAGGTCAAAATGAGACAGTGGGCTTTACGGGGTGTGGTGATACTCTGTGATTATAACCAAGCAACAAAGAGACTGTTGTGTTGATGCTTGCAACCTGGGTGCACACTAAGTGTCATGTCAGGTTTGCAAAATGCATTATTTTTCAATAACGCAAAGCAGTAGCATATATATCTATGGGTATATAACTAAAAGAAGTACAGATCAGTCATTAAAACATACAGGCAATATCTGTTTTTGTTTCCGTACTTTGATTTAAATGAAAGCTCCAGTCAAAGAATTCGTACAGCAGGACAACTGTTAGTACAAGAGCTCTATGTTCAAACTGAGGTCTAGTGCGGGGGCCGTCATGAGACTTAGCTAAAGATTTCTGGCTGGTGCATAAAAGCACAGAAAGTAAACACTTCTTCAAAAATTGGGCCTTTCCTCGAAAGCCTGTTTAGGTTACAAAGTATACAGTCATATCACAGGACTCAGTATATAGGCAGAAGGCATGAGGAAAGGCTCCATGAATTATTTACAACTTCAAAAGTTATAAATACTGTAAGTTACTGGCTCTTTCACAAGTAGATGATTAACAGGTCATGGTGCCTTAGAAAAGGGAGTTTTGAAAAATGCACAAATATTTGAGAGAAATAAGGGTATGTGTTTCTGAATGTAGTATTAATAACCACAACAAAACTGACAAGAAAAAAAGGTTACTGAAAGTAAACATTTCCCCATAAAACTAATTTTTAAAAGCAGTGACTTGTAATGCCCCTAGGCTATAAATTAGAAAGGTGTGCAGTAATGAAAATATATCATCTTCTTACGTGCATCATGCTTGTGTCCATTTATTTCTTTTTTACTCAGTGAATCAACCCTTCAACCTGTCAACCTGACAAAAACCAACAGACATGTCCCATTGTCTTTTTCAAAATTGGTGTCCAGCCTTCCCAGCTGTACTGACATCTGTTTTTTCCTTCGGAACATGTGCCACTCTATGCTCTCTGAATGAAGCTCTCCCAAATCCTATTCAGAGGCATTTTTTTCCAAAATCACACACTAATTACCGTCTTTGTGTCCTTTAATGCTCCAGCTACCGGCTAGTCCAATTAATTGCAATTAGGTCCAGACAATGGTGCATATAACATAGTGGTAGGTTATTATAGCTTACTGAGATTTCTTAAAGTCTTTATTAGATATTGTCAGTAAGTTTGCTCTTCAATATTATATGCTAACACACATAGTTATGTTTGAAATGCGTAATGGTAAGTTCATGATGTGCTAACGGGCTAATAAGTAACCTCCTAAAGGAAATTAGGCCAAAAAATAACACAATATGCAGAAAAAATATGGTCAGTTCCAAACACATAATCTGATGTTTCTGTGACGCCAACGGCAACTCTTGTGTGTTTCCGTTAGTCAAGTATGCGTGTGCCACTATTAGCATCACAAAGCCTGAGCTAAATCACCCCCTGAACCCCACCACATGGCTGACTCACCTAAGTAACCCTAAAGTACAGTCTCGCCCACAGTGACCCCTCCTCCCAACTAGTCTCTCTCGCCAGCCTGTTAACACCCTCCTTTTTCTCATCATGCTGTCCTTATTTTCTGCCCAACAAAGAAAAAAGGAAAGGGGAGGGTTATGGCACTGGAAAGACAACACATGGCACCAACCTCAAACTGTCGGTGCTGTCCAGAAAGTGTGACGTTGAGGAGCGAAAAGGCTATTTTGCGCCTTTTAAAAGACACATTTAGCAGCTTCCCAGAGGCTTGGCAAAAATATATGCTATTCCTGTTATGTCTGTATGGTCTTACTAAAATAAGAGGGCGAAAATAAGAAAAGCCTAAAATCGTGGGAGTAAAAAGAGTTGGCCCAGACAGGGCAGAGCTGTGAGTAGCTGGCTGGAGAGAATGATAATTTGTTTATTTACAGATGGGTGCAAACACTCCCACAAATGTGCGTACAATATCTGTGTGACTCAAAGGCCCCAAAGGCTGGAAATAGCGTCTGGACAGAGGGGAAGCATCCCCACAAACCCATCATAACAGTTATAACCCTGCTGATGAAGCAGGCTACCGGAGATAAACAACTGCCCAAAATGTGACTGTCTGATCCCAAACACACACACACACGCCTGGTGACCCTTTAAGCCCATCATTCATGCGCCTTCACACCCATACATTTAGCCTAAATTTCAGAGTGGTGGAATAGGGGAAATGCGCATTCCAGCGAAACAACCACAACAGTGCAAGTTCTGCCTTTGGAACCCTTTCAGCTCCAAAATGAGGGCCGTGGTCTTATACTGAAAGGTTTAGTCATCATTCTCAATCAGACAGAAACCAAGGCAGACCCTCCTAAAACTCTCCTCCAAACAAAAGAAGGATAGTTGGATATAAATAAAGCATGCATTTATATGTCAAAAGCGAGTGTTTCGGTAAGAATAGCGAGCTACTCTTTCATTATCCATATCAAAATACATATTCGGTCAGACTCTGGTTTCATTGAAATGTCAGCACATTCAATGTGCACGCTGAAACAATCCTCATTTCTGACATTAGGTTACTTACTCCCTTTTCAACAGCAGAGTCTGTAGATTTATAGAGAATTTTAAATAGATGGCCCAGATCCTGAGAACTTTCTGGAGAAGTCTCTTTGCAGACTTGATTGTCTGCCTGATGCTGATGTGATCTTCGTGTATTCCACGCAAATGGCCAAAGTGAAACCTGTGGGATTTCTGCAAATTCAGTTGCATTTACACATAAAGGAGAAGCGGTGAAAATGGTTTCAGCCTACGGAGTGAGACTGAGAGAGACATACTGAGAGACGTATTTGAATGCTGACCAGTCATTTTTTTTTTGCCTGTTTACGTATACTGCTTTCAGTAATGCAGAAGTGACACCGGTGCTTACGCTTCAAAATCTGCAAGACGATCCTTAAACAGCTGGTGCGGCCTGGTGGTGTGGCCTTAAACAGAGTGGCCGTTGTGTCTCTAGTGACCATCTTTCGTAAAGCACTGACACACTTTTGACCTCAAGCATTTATACACATAAGCATGACATAAGAATGTGTTAGCGAAGTTAACATTGCTACACATAATTATTTATTTAAATAGTATTAAACATATTTTCATGCAAATAATTGAATTGATGATTTGTAGCTAATTTTCCTACATTAAATTGTAGATACATTATACAGTATAACAAAGTTTAAGAGTTTATTACTGGTTTATTACTAGTAACAATAAAGGTAAACAATACTGATGTACATCAAAAGAACATCATGGCATTCAACCTTGCTTGTAATGCACAATCAGAAGAGCAAATCTGTAACATCTTATGAACAGTAGTTTCGTTACCTTCTTTACATATGAAAATTCAATGCAGGATATCAATGCTATATGCGGTAACTAGTTGTATAACCATTACATTATGGTAGTTATAGGACAGAGACACATAAACCAGTGGGATATCTATAATTAGAGAGAGAGAGATTTGGCCTCAGGGCAGCCAGGTCAAGGAGCAATCTAAAGCCTTCTCTTTCTGAAGGGATAGAGCCACTTACTGTCATTTACTACCATCACTCTACAAACACACCTGCTGCTTTCTAACAGCAGGAAAAACCGATCCTGCTCACACGCTTCATTGTAGAGGCCCTCAGTCTCGTGGCCAGTAGGCATGTCCTGACATGAGCATGCAGGCGGTTAGTGCACTTCAAACACATGCTGCCCCATTGGCTTCAACTACTTTCAGTGTATTGTATAGTTTATTATGCATAAAAAGCAAACAAGTTGCTTTTCATGGCATAAAAGACTTGACTTGACAAGCAAAGGTGGGTTTAATTTCTTTAAGCAAATGGCTTTTTTAATTCTTTCTCTTGACCTATGCTGCATTTGACTGAATTTACAAAAAAATAAAAAATAGAAGAAGACGTTAGCTTAACTAGAAACTCCTACTCTGCAAAGTCTCCTCAACAAGTTCAGTAGCATCACAATTTAAATGGCTGATTAGCTACTTCTTAGCGTTGAATAAGTTATACTAAATAACGACATTTGATTTACACACTGATATACATATATACAGTTTTAACAAATATCATTAAAGTTACCAGGCTAGCTTGTTACTAATACGTTTATTTATCCTATATATTAATATAATGTACAGGATATTATAGTAGTCTGCAATTCAGTACTTCACTTAACATGTTTCTATGTATGTTACATAGATGTATGTATGAATGTATATGCATATATGTTTACATACATGTATTGAACTACAACTGTTTATATTCAATTTTATTACACTCATTCTTGCACCCTGTTCTGTAGTAACACGAGGCTACTATTTGCACTTCCGATAGATTCTATCTATTCTATCAATTTAACAAAAGATGAGAATGGAGGTGTTAATGTTTCCTCCAACTTTGCAGCTTGAACGTTTGGAGGTTGAAAATGATGTCATCCTCCAACGTCTTATTCCTGAGGTAACAAAAAAAAAAAACCCCACAGATTTGAAATGTTACAGAGAAAAGTACATAGTTTCTTGTATTGAAAATTTTTCCAGGGTGGGAAATGTCAAGTACTGAAACTCAAGACACTTTGAATACATGCTACATAAACATCTACTATATTCTTACATCTTCATTAAAATGCATTAACATAATTTTAATGTCCTTTTTTATCTGTAGGTTATAAAACAGTCAACATACAGGTTCATAATGTATGAGAATAAGCAGATATATATATATGCATAAAAATTATTATGCTCCCATGCATAAAAAACATACATGTTACAACCAGAACTATTGTCTGTTGGGCCATATCACCAAAAATGAATTCACAATGTCTGATGTGAGAACTTGTGCTGTGCTACTGTATAATTGTGTAGCAACAACCCAGAAGAGTAGTCATCTTGCTGCATGCCACAGAGACAGAGCAGAGTCACAGCTGGTGGGTGATTCACCCCTGACTGAACAAATGTTCCTCTCCGTTTTGCACCCCTACACACCCCTGCATGCACACCCCCAAACCAACAGCTGCTAGGTAGTTAGCTGTGGCCTGGTTTCTCGATGACATTTCTCATACCTTTTTCTTCTTGGCATCACATCTGTCTTTGGAAATCTGCAACGGTTCACAATGAATAATTTAATTCAATTGTTATTATCAGAGGTCATGGCTTACTAATTGTTCTTGTTCTTTTTTTTTTTTTTTGGGGGGGGGGGATTCATGTACTCTTGTGCCTGGAATGTGGTGTAGTCCAGGCAAGAACATTTCGCAGATGATTATCTGAGGCAAAGCCTTCCAAAAATAATCAAATACTATAATTCTAGCAGAGCAGATTAAAATCAGGGACAAAACATTCCCAGCTGAATCACAAACAGTTTGTCTAGTCCTGATGCTGGTACACTAAACAAATACTTGACTAATGATTGGGAGTCCAGGAAACCCTGGAACATCCAGACAATTCCACATGAGAGATTTAGTTCATGCACATAATGATTAAAATATTAGACTTTTGAATGTGCATGATTATATTTAGCCTATTTATGGGAGCCAGTGTCCCACTGATACATTAGGAACATTATTTATATGCTCACTTGTTGTTCAGTAACCCATTAAAGTCAAGTGACCAGGCTAATAGCTACAAAAATTCAATAATACGTCTTGGTGTTGCTTAATGGACCGGTCTGCATGTAGACTGGCTGCATGTAGAATTTTGCCTCTACAGACATGCAGACATTGCATGTGAATGCATGGACGTGCACTGAAACAGTTAAAACAGTTAATAAAATCATGGGTGTGTATGTTGACAGAGCAGGATGTATGGGGGACAGTGACGAATAGTAAGAGTGCTTTTCAGGTGTGGTGAAGGCAATAATGACTGGTAACAAAAACTATACCGTGACCCAAGGGAAAAGGAAAAAGACAAATGATCATAATCTGTCAAATCTTTGACTCATTTGACAGAAATAAGTCACATCTCAAGGGAAGGCACTTACAGAAAAACGCTGCACAAAGAAATTATTTGCAAAATATTTGCATGGATTTGCATGAGTTTGCATGGCTCCAGCCAGATGGTGTGTAGCACCGCCCTGACTTTCAGTCCTGTCTGCTACTCTCTGTCTCTGTTCCCTCCCAGTCTGAGACACAACCGTGAGCAGGGGCTGTTACTGTCTCGTTTTTTGGAGTCAAGAGTTGCGGCACACCCGGGTCTGTCTGTGTCTGGAGAAGGATAGAGGAAAGAGGAGGGTGGTTGTTACTGTATGTCATATAGAAGCGATCTACGGCACACCCTGACCCTGACCCATAGTCTGTATCTGTGTAGAAAAAAAATAAAAAGATACAGAGAGAAGAAAGTGAGAAAGTTAATCAGTCAGCACTGAGTCAGAGGGAAAAACCCAGACGTGTGGCAAGACAGCCAAGAGAGGAAAGATTTTCTGCACAGGGTAAACAGGACTCAGACCTCCTTATTAAAAAGAATTCTGTGTTTTACACAAACGCTGGCTGTCTGCATTTTTCCTCCTGTCCCACCATCTCAGACAGATTGCTCATACCTTCTAGACAATGTGACATTCCTTTCTGCAAACAGATCAGTGTCTGGATTCTGGGTTCTCCCCAAATTTCCTTGCTGTTAAGGTAATAATTATTCAGTGCTTAGGCAAAAGTCCCTACCAAAAAACACATGGCAACCCCCTGCAATTCTATTTCAAGAGCATTTAATCGGAGGATGATGCCTTTGTGTTCAGCATTTCTCCGATGAGCCATAAGCTTTGATATGCGTGAAAGCAACAGCTGGACAACAGAGCGTAAGGAGAGTCTGTCTGAGTTGAATCACACTAGTAAACATCATGAGAGCTTCATATGGACTGTCTCATCCGCTATCCCCAGACATGAGGACCGTCTTATGTAATTCCCGGGTGACTCATGCGGTTAATTATAGGTATCTCCATCAGGGCAATAAAGCTAAAGTGAACACTATCACTCAGAATAGATGTAGTGCACATGTCTGGTCTGACACATTGTGATGCTAGTGTACGCTCAAACGCACGTTAATGCTGACCCACGATTATTCAATTTTAAAGTCATATGAAAAATAATGCAGTGAATCATAGTACGAAAACTTTGAAGGCCCTAGAAAATCTTTCTTTTTTTTTCTATAGGTCAACATTTGAGTCAACAAATTTCCAGCAATTTGAAAGCAGCATTTAAAAGAATCAGAAGATGAGACTATATTTTTCAGAAGCAAGGCTAAGCTTGCAAAGAAAGAAAATGTTTCCTTGAAAAACAAGCCATTTATGAAACACAAACAACTTTTTCAAAAGAGCTGTTTACTAAAAATGGTAAGGCATCTTTTGTATGCTTGACATTTTGATGTGCCAAATGAAAACTGTTCAGCTGTACACATTGTCTGGAGTGGAATAAAAGTTAAGGATGATCCTCTGGCTTCAGTGATTCTCTGACAATATGTGGTTTTCTCAGAGATAAGCGTTGCTTACCTTTATAGAAAAGCTTCAGTGCAACATGAAAGGAAAGGACCACGGTGCAAACTTTACAATGATTCAATGATCACTTCAAAGTACTGCCATTAACTTTCAGGTTACAGAGAAAACTAGCTGATATCATCATTTACAAACATCTGCTTAGATAAATAACATGAAAATCAGCTATCAAAGGAGAGTGAGTAATACATGATGCATTGCAGTTTGAGTGAGGAGGGGTTCATGGCTGTGAGTGTTGGGGGTAATGGGACTTTTTATCATTATTCATCATTATTATATTTAGAGGGAACTGAGTCATTATTAGGGACACTGAATCCTGAAGGGTTTTGCTTATCAGACACAGTCAGAAGTTTCCTTTTCCTCCCAAAAACATCTGGATCAAAGTGATTCAAAGATACCAAGGAAAGGAAACCAGCATTACCTGTTAGGTTACTTTTCCCAATACTACTATGCATACATGAATGATAGCTCACTGATCGAAAAGCCACCTTCTGTTTAAATGGCCTGAACTGTATTGTTTTGGATCACATGAAAACATCATCCATGACTGACTTTACGAAAACGGGGAAGAGGTGCATACAGTTCTGCCAGATTTTTGTGATTGCATAACCGGATAACAACTGAATTTTGCATTTCATCTCAATTGAGAGCAAACATCCACTTTGTTTGAACAAGGTCCCTGAGCATCTAAATTTAAGTTTATGTGTTTTTCTCTGCACAAAGTTCTATTAGGATTTGATTCCAAAATCAGTTCATATTTTTGACACTCTGAACTTTGCAGCTAGTTTCTATGTCTTCATGGAATCTAGGTGTATTCACAGAAGTATAATTTCGGACTAAAAGTATTCAGGTGTGGTTCGGGCATCCAGAAACCCGAGCATTGCTTTGTGTCTCGAGGTGTGCCACCTCACACCCACGCATGCAGAACTCTATATTATCCAACACACAGAAATGATGAATCAGATGCCCATGGTATGCACTGCTTACGGAAGAGGATTGTGTACATATTTGTCTAGAGTGTGGGCACGATTTGTTCTCTATTGTAACAGCTTCTACGTAGGCACTCCCTCTTACAGCCCTCAACCTCTGATGTTGAAAGGACAGCTAAAAAAACAAAAACAAAAAAAAAAAAACAGGATGGATTAGGTGGAGTCTGTAGGAGGACACACCAGGAAAAAAACGTTCAGTTCTTGGCCTCTACACTGTACAAGAAACATTACCTTGTGGATCTCTGCAAATCTATCACACTTACTTCTAATCCATTAGTGGAAACATAATCATGTAATATAACCCCCAGCTCAACTTTAACAGCTGTGAATATTACCTTATAGTCATGCAAAGTTTTACTGAACAGACACTTAATATCCAGATGCTCCTGGTTAACCCTACCCGGCTAGATGACCCCATTTAAAAATAGCAGCACAAACACTAAACGTCATTATTTGAAGAACTTTAAAGCACTGATGCCCTAATACTTGCATGCAAGTAAATAATTTGACAGACCTGCTGTGACTAAATGTTTGCTAGTAATACATGACTAATAATCCACCTATAAACATCCTGGGCTTCTGCCTGACTAAAAAGACCTTCTGAGTCATAGCGTATCTCCAGTGTTGTAAAAACTTCTTTCTACAACCAATCTTGTAGGGGCATCCCCCTTTTTGGTCTACAAGCAAAAACATGTTGGTTCTAAAAAAGGCCTTTATTTTCTTATAAGTGGCTTTGAAATGACTCTTTCAGTTTCGCTGTAATTTCACATTAGGTAATTATATGAGGAGAAATACCAGTCAGATTGATGACAGTGTATGAGAATACCATTAGACTAAGCAGAGGTGGATGGAGTTGGAGGGTGGTTGGGTATATGGATAGGCCGGGACAGTATGACCTGCTCAGTTCAGTTTGACCCGAGTTCGACCAGGGGTTTCTGTTAACTGACTAGTAATAGGCCTTATATAATTGCAGAAGATCTGTTTTGCATATATTTACCACCAGTTACAATTATTATTATTATTATTATTATTATAGAACTTACTGCAATTATTCCACTTCTATTATATTTCTTTTATTATTCTTGCAATGTTTTGTTTTGCTAGTGTGTATTGCTGCTCTGATTCTGTCACATGAGCTACATGATGTTTAAACTATCTATAACAATTGCACTCATTGTGCATAATTATGTACTAATTATATATTTACATTATATTACAGTGGGGCCAAAAAGTATTTAGTCAGCCATTGATTGTGCAAGTTCTCCTACTTAGAAAGATGAGAGAGGTCTGTAATTTACATCACTTCAACTTTGAAAAAATGAGACAAAATAATTCAGGACATCACATTGTAGGATTTTTAAATAATTCATTTGTAAATTATGGTGGAAAATAAGTATTTGGACAATAACAAAAGTTCAGTTCAATACTTTGTAACATAACCTTTGTTGGCAATGACAGAGGTCAAACGTTTCCAGCAAGTCTTCACCAGGTTTGCAAGATTCGAGTCCCTCTCAGTGTAGTGTCTTACCGATGGTGGCCTTTGTTACTTTGGTCCCAGCTTACTGCAGGTCATTCATCAGGTCCCTCCGTGTAGTTCTGGGATTTTTGCTCACCGTTCTTATGATCATTTTGACCCCAGGGAATGAGATCTCGTGTGGGGCCCCAAAGTGAGAAAGATTATCA
Organism: Duopalatinus emarginatus; assembly: GCA_028565595.1. Lineage (NCBI taxonomy): Eukaryota > Metazoa > Chordata > Actinopteri > Siluriformes > Pimelodidae > Duopalatinus > Duopalatinus emarginatus. The sequence goes on from JAOVVF010000004.1 coordinate 18,462,174, forward strand.
ATGGTCTTGTATGTCTTCCATTTTCTTCCACCTGCTCCCACAGTTGATTTATTCACACCAACCTGCTTGCCTGTTGTTGATTCACACTTCTCAGCCTGGTGGAGGTCTACAATGTTCTTCCTGGTGTCCTTCAACAGCTCTTTGGTCTTGGCCATGGTTGAGTTTGGAGTCTGACTGTTTAAGGCTGTGGACAGGTGTCTTTTATACAGATAACGAGGTCAATCAGGTGCCATTAATACAGGTAACGAGTGGAGGACAGAAGCGATTCTTAAAGAAGAAGTTACAGGTCTGTGAGAGAAAAGAAATCTTGCTTGTTTGTGGGTGACCAAATACTTATTTCCACCATAATTTACAAATAAATTATTTAAAAATCCTACAATGTGATTTTCTGGATTTATTTTCAAATTTTGTCTCTCATAGTTGAAGTGAATATTGCAGACCTCTCTCATCTTTCTAAGTAGGAGAACTTGCACAATCAGTGGCTGACTAAATACTTTTTGGCAACACTGTATATTATTATATACTTGCAAGTATTTATCTTCACTTGACTGGTATTTTGGAGCTAATCTAACCCCAGGGCTGCACAAATAATATTTAATTATGATCATGATTTTTGGTTGTCTATTATTTAATCACAATCGACTGCAATAAAGGCAAGCATATCTAAAGTTAGGCTTATGTTAAATATATGTATGTGCTTGAAATAATGAGCTTTAATGCTTAATTTTAACAATTAGTTAATGTGGTAACACACTATGGAGGTATATGTCTTTAAGGGAGATTTTTTCAAATGTTTAAACATACTCAAATATACAGTATAACTTGTAGGTTTACATGTGTCATATGCAGAAGTGCGTGAAACATTCCGGTGGTGCTGTTACAGTGAAAAACAATCAGCAGGAGTTTTAAGAATTAAATGCTGACTTCATGTAAGACGTGAATGAAATTTCCCCCTGCATTGCGTTTCACTTTCATTACTGCATTGCCACACAAAAATAATATCACTCTAAAATGACAGCACTGTGTCACAGTTGAGGGCTTTGGCGGAAGGGCAGAAGGGCTCCTCCAGGAGGTGGTGATGGCAACAGAAAGGAACACTGCGTATAGTCTTGTTTTAGATCATTGGTTCTTCATTTACGGCATTTGGCAGACACTCTTATCCAGAGCAACTAATAAGGTTACTGGTATTATAGGTAGGCCAAAATAGTGTTAGGAGTCTTGCCCAAGGATTTACTGGTGTAGCACAGACTGGCTGCCCAAACCAGGAATTGAACCCAGGTCTCTCACATGGGAGCCAATGATGTTACCACTTTGTCACACCAACACTATGTTCTTACTATGTTGATTGTTAAAGCCAATAATCAAGCCAAGTCATTCCGTAATTAAATGGTTGCACTGAAGTTTTACAAGTGGTTTCTCTTACCATGTATAGGTGATGCATGTGACACAGGAGCATTATTATTATGCCAAAGTGTATTTGCAGCTTATGATATTGTGCAAACCCGAGAGGATGTACATATAATATGAAAGAAGACATTTCTGAGAACTGAGGTCCATTTTACAAGATAGTAGTAAACTGAAGTGCCAGGAAATCCGGTACAAGATGAGCCTGTCCAACATACATAGACTTTGTCGTTTTTGTCTGGCTGGGACCACTGGTATGCCTACAAACGTCTATGACAGGTGAATGCTATGTGTGCCTTCTTTCTGATGAGTTATACCCAGACATGTCCTGCATTCATCCTGATGGGTTTGGGCTCTCACCACAACATGTTCTGCAGGAAGTATGGTGTTCATTGCCTACAGAATATTTCCACAAGCTCATGGAGTCCATGCCCCGTTGGGGACCTAACAAATATAAGACTGGTGTACCAGTTTTTTTGGCACGCCAGTGTATTATTAATTCATGATAAAATGGAAAATGAGACTAATCGGGGTAAACACACATTTTATCTCCAGTTTTTTGTAAATTTAAAAATGCTTCCAATGGTGTTCATGGACTAGCTGCATGCTAATTAAATTTCAGTTGGGTTTTCTCTGACCACAGGGGGCCCCCCTGCAGTGCATGCCTTGCATGCCCCTCCCTTACACGACTGGCTCTTTCCTGTCATCATTTTCTCTCCACTGATCTCTTTTCATTCTGGGATGAAATCTTCTGCATAGCTTAATCAACCATTCATCCAATCAAAAAAAATCCACAAAAGTTTCAGTAACATTCCTGACTAAAGGTCGACCCAGCCATGGCCATAAAGTGTATCTGTGGCAGACAGGACAGTTTCGAGATCAGTTTGCCCTTTTACCTCAGTATGATTAGAATGGGTACCTTGCATGGAAATGCGATCCAAGATCAACAGACTGGCACACTCCCTGCGCTACAGTATGAATCTAGGGCATTGTTGTCATGAACACTGAGTGTGTTGAGCATGCTCCATATGAAGTGGCTCCGGGAAAACCAAAGAGAGCGCTCATGGTTTCCTTAATGCACATACAAATCAATGGGCACTGTTCTAACATGTGAATTGGGCCTTTTTGCCATGGCTGCGCTTGAATTATAGAGTCAAGTGGTTTTTATTGTCATTTCAACCGTATACAGTGGTGTACAGTACACAGTGAAATGAAACAACATTCCTTCAGGACCAAGGTGCTACATAGAACAGTAAACTACACAGTACAGCGTAAAGTGCATGTGTGCAATGACGCAAGATGCAAGATTTACAATAAATACATAAAACACTACAATAAATACGCAAGATAATTTGCAGTACAGTGAACACTAAACAATAAAGCTTGTGGAAAGAAACTGTTGCACTGTCTGAATGTGAGGGATTATTATTTTCTTCTTATACTGTGTTAAAAACAAGCAGTTAACTTAGATTCTGCTTTCCCACTCCACATGTCGTGTTTAAGACGGCACACCCAGCACACACACACACACACACACACACACACACACATACACTTCTCCAGCTGCTGCAGCAGGAGCACTGGAGAGGAACTCCTAGAGAAGGTTTCCCAGCGCTGTCAGGAGTTTTTCCTGCTTCAATTCAAATAAATCATCCTCCCAGCTTCCCAAGGTTTTGTAGAGGCAGCATGTGGGAAAGTAGTCTCCAGCCTGGAGGTAAGGGCACTCTGGGACACCCTGTGCTGTCAGCACAAAATTACAAAGTTGAACTCTAAATGAAGGCTAATACAATGCCAAAACGTTGGGCTGCATTGTATGTATAACCCAAGCCCTGTTTGTCTTAAAAGTGTATTATGGGCATGTTCCAAAAATAAGAGGGAGGGATTCCCTATATCTGTGAAAGGCTAAATAATCTGCTGCCTAGTTCCACCTACAGCTATGGTGAACTGCACTTAAATATACACTTTTAACACGGTCGACAGCCCCATTCAGGGCAATTGACTGTCATTAGTGTCGCCTTTGGGCAAACAGTTCACAATGGTAAACTGGAGGCAGACAGCAATGAAGACTGTAAAGAATGCTTGCTAATGAGAATGTTGGTGGATGAGGACAAACTCACAGGGATGACTCAACTCTACAGTTACTGCGGCATCATGTTCGAAATCTGAAGGCGTTTTTCGGCTATTTTTTTCTAATTGTGTAATTAAGGCACAGTGCTCATTTTGACTTTGTTGAACCAGCTTTTCAAATAAACTTAATAAGATTTATTTCTGTTCTCCCTCATATTTTGACAAGTTAAGCTTCCAGAACAGGACTGTGTGTATAGTAAACCCTATGCTTTTGCACCCGCTTCACCCTCCACCCCTCCTCCAGCTTATTGCTCTTTCACTTTGAGGTTGTTTTAACATCATGTCCTGAAGGTGTGAAAACATCAATCTTACCAGCCTTTCCTTTATTTTCCCACCCAAAACTGACTAATCTTTGAGTACCCCCCCCCCCCCCCCCCCCCCCAA
>JAOVVF010000004.1:18470333-18487212 GCA_028565595.1 Duopalatinus emarginatus
ACTGAGCAATGACAATAAAGTTGAATCTATCTATCTATCTATCTATCTATCTATCTATCTATCTATCTATCTATCTACCTATCTGCCATGGGTTCAATGGGACCCTTGGCACATCTACAAAATATACATATATATAGTATACAGTAATCCCAGAAACATTAAACATTGGGCATAAGGCAGGAATATCCTAAATGTGTCTTTTACATCTGAGTTGGTCTGTCAAGGGCATTATGCAAACACACAAAGTCAACACACACACACACGCACGCACGCACGCACGCGCGCGCACGCACGCACGCACACACGCACACACACACACACATCTGGGGATTAGCACAGGCAATTCATCTACATGCAAGTTTTTGGGAGGTGAGAGGAAACCTACATACATATGAACTGGGAACCTTGGAGCAGTGAAGCAGCAGTGTTTCCCACTGCACCACCAGGCCACCTGTAAAGCTTTAAATATACTTTATATTGCACTCAGGGACCCCAAAGGAAACTCAAAATGGCACTGCTGCATTGTTTGAAATATGTGACAGATGGATGAATTTTACTTGTCCCAAAAGAAATCCCTCAACTGACTGTGACTCCTCATTGTTGAAAGGCACAATTACACAACAAAATAATACTGCACATATAAATTGTCAGTAATTCCACAAAAGTGATTGATGCAATGTACAGTATGTTAAAGGTCTAACATTTTATCACATCTGTTAGCCCAAGGAGACATTCAGTAATTCCAGGATCTTTGTTGTCTGGCTATTTTGCATTCCCTTTAGTGGTAACGTTAAGGCTTTGGCACGTGGGGAGGGGGTGGTGAGGGAAGCTCGTCCTTATTCAGTAATCCAGCCTGTTGCCGGGAGCTATGTCTGAAATGTAGTGACGGTGCTCCATAGGAATGCTAAAGCATGCGTTCCTCATCTACTGTCTGGAAGAATGAGCTCAGCCAACCCACAGTGACTGGTCACTGTACACGGGTTAGTCTGTACTAACCTGGCTCCTGTATTCAGCCACACTGACCTTGTGATCATGTCAGTAAACACATCCTGCAGTTGACTAATGCCATAATGGTAAACTAATCCCAACACCCTGGTATTCTTCAAAAGAAATTATATGATAGAATTCTTGGGAGTGATAGCCACCCAATTAGTTGATTTTATTCTGTGCCTTGTAAATCTGGCAATTGTGTTTATTTCATTCACCCCATTAGAATTTCCTGATTTCTGATTTGCTGGTTGGACAATATAAACAATTGAGATGCATTTGTACTTGCCTGTAAAAATGAAGGAGGAATATATATTCTTGTTAAAATGTTTTTTTTATTATTATTCTTGCTGTAGTTTGTTGTATTAATTAAGGGCCATTCCTAAATAAATAGCTAAGTAGCTTGATTATATCACTGTTAGCTAGCAAGCACAAATTTGTTGCTTTCAAGCATTTTTGCTAACACTGATATTAGCACTCAGACGACATCTTTCACATAGATAACATGCTTCACTTAAAGTAGTCAGACACAGCTATTAATATCATGCAATGATTTTTAGTTGCCAAATCAAAGCTAGCTATCAGCAATCCAATTACAGCCAGTGTTTGTTGAAACTCCCAGGGTTCGGGACCGGTGCCTTTAGATAAGTAGGCAGTTCAGGCAGTAATGTAACAACTTCACTGCCCAGATTGCACCTGCACAGTGCAGTCAGCAGCGTAGCTCTTGATGCTAAAAATCATTTATGTGAATAAGAGCACAGCATCCTAACTAATACTAATACTTAAGTATTTCCCAAACAAAAATTTTGTTAGATGTCTCATTCCTTTAATCCGAGCTGGTACTGATGAAGGATATGGTTGGGACAGTCAGCCAAATTTGATAATGCATGCTTCTGCATGCTTCCCTTGTCATCGGTTTGCTGGCACGACTGACAGAGACATGGTCTTCACCAAGACAGGATATACTAATTGGAAAACCGCACTGGAAAAGGCAAAGGAATTTCAGAATCATGCGTCCAGTCATTGCCATTTAAATGCAAAGAAATGGAGGGAAATGAGACACAGAGAGGGCTGTATGTAGAGCTTTGTTCAGTAATATTTAAGAACAGACACGTCAGATGGACATTAGAACTAGGAAAACAACTAAACACTGTAGCCCACTGTGTAAAAAGGTGCACACCCAAAATTACTAATTACCCAATCTCCAGCAGTCTAGCCTGATTTTCAGACAGCTAGTTAACTTGTGCTAAAATTACTGTTAAACGTTTTCATGAAGCAAGGAATGTTTGCGTAGTTAATGACCAGCTCTGAGATTCCTAGTCATGACGTCAAGAGCTGCAAGCAGATAGGGTCATATCATATAACTGTCCTTCACCACTTACCCATAACACATGCAACCTGTGGTCTATGTCCTCCCAGTGATCATACACAGTTATTTATGGCATACATGTTTCTAGACTTCAGTTTAACTATGCAGTATTGCAGATTCTGCATCAAGATGGCCATTAGAGACCCATTATTATTTGATTTGCATATTAGATAGTAGAATTTGTGCATTCTCTTGCAATTGCTCTGGATGGATACTTAAATTCCTTTAAGAAAAAAATGCTGTAGGGCTTAGAAAGCCCCTGCAGCCTACAGCCATGACAAAAGAACAATATGCCTACTTATTACCATGCTTCACAGAACTAAATGTGCACTCACACACCATGTGGAAATTAAAGCCCATGTGCCGATTAGTGCATTCTTAGGTGCATGCACAGCAGGTTGCAGAGTTTGTTCTTCAACTGCTGCACAGTGCACAAGTGAAAATAGAAATAGCCCTGCAACATTCTACTTAATGTATCAAGTTTTAAGATAATTTGCAGAATGCAAAGGGCATCGGATTGTCCTTTCATGCACACGTGCATTCTTTTGCCTTGCCTTTTCACTTGTCTGTGGCTTGTAAATAAAAGTTCAGAATATCCTGGAACATTCTGTCTCATTTGTACTCTCAGCTCAGTTAGCCAATCACAAGGGTAGGTGTGTGTCAAAACAACAGAGCAGGGAGGGTCTTTTTCCTGATCCAATCCAAAACCATGCACATGCTCATTTCTCTTGCACAACATAATAAGCAAGTTTACGTCAAACGTGTGTCTGAGAGAAACGGATTGTGGCTTTTAAGTTGATATGTGAAAGGTGCATGAACCCAGAGCTCTGTTTATGAGACGAGCAGCACACCAGAAATTCATCTGAGCAGAAAAACTAAATTGTATAACAATCAGTCGGATTTTTGCAGCATACTGCACAATTAGGCATAGAGAATATTACACTTGGAAGGATTCGTACTGAACTTCTAAAATCACGGCCTGTACCTTGCAAACTATTTTAAAAATCCTCCACCCTAAAGTCAGGAACAGAATCTTCTGCACCCACCCATAAACTGATGTGATCTGATGAACTGAATGGAGCAGCTTGCACCCGTCTGTCATCTCTTATTAAACCTGCCACAAACACATTTTTCCGAGAGTACATATGCATTAGGCAGATAGAAACACGGAGCACCGATGACAATGCCAGTGTTGTGGCAAGTACATAGCCGACTAGCATGACTGCAGTTTTCCAAAGAAATACAGGGAGCTGAAGAAAAAAACACACAGACAGAGGGAGAGAGAGAGAGGGGGTGGGTATAGAAGGAAGGGAGGGTCTGGAAACTGCTGTTATTTTTCTCTCTCCAACTCTTTTTTAAAGATATGCTTCATATGTTCCCTTGTTTTTGATGTTTGCGTGTGGAAAATAATAAGGAAAGGCATGTTTGTGCCTGTGGCACAGTATCAGTTGAGCCAGCAATACACACACACGCACATACACGCACAAACAACAGCACACATACAGAATGTCCAGGAACATGGACTTTTTTCCTGTAAAAAACACTTTCCAGCATCTATTATATGATTAACACTTCCAGATAAACTTGCTGAATAAGCCATATGGTCTGTACATGTATCACTGAATAAGAGCTTTCCAAAAAAAAAAAAAAAAGAGAAAATGAGGAATAAGTGTCTCAACCCTTAAGCAATTCTTAGCATTAAATTAACACCTGTCTTTAAGAGGGCAGGCATGTTTTTGCATGGTGTGCAGGGCCATCATTGCAACACTGTCTACTTGAATAACATGAGCTGGCAACAAGACTATGAATCAATACCTCAGACACAGAGGCTGAAAACACGCTTTGCACTACAGCCTAGAAAAACAAAACCAAAAAAAAGTGCACAAGCACAAAGATGAAAACAGAAAACATCACTGGGTTAATGAAATGCCAGCATAACATGTTGTGCTGGTGTTTTCTTCCTGGAGAAGAGGGGGAACAATACATGACTCATCACGTTTAAATTACGTATCATGATCAGGAGGTTCTGTGCGTGTGTGGGGATGGGGGTGGCAGGTGAGAAGGTGTATCAGTACACAGTAAGATACCGGAAAGCACTGGTTGAGCAGAGTGTCAACTGGGTGAAAGAGTGAGAGAGAGAGAGAGAGAGATAAACAGAGAGAGGGGGGGGTATCAGTCATTCACTGTCAGTGTGCTCTTTTTCTTCCTTCCACTCTATGGATCCAATCCAACATCTATCATGGGTCTACCAAGAAAGATGGAGTGAAAACATATCGTAATACTAATAGCATGTACTGAGATCTGTTTATGATGCTAGGTTACATGGTAGTGACTCCGGCAGGGGTGCTGCAAGAGGTGATTGGGTCTGTCCTTTATTATTCTTTTTTTAAATTAGCACTGGCACGGCTTGGGCAAGTCAACACATTTGTGGTTTCCAAGAATTTGAAGTCAACACTATTTTGTGTTGTTACAACAATCAGCATTTTAATGCAGGGGAAACAAGCAGACAGTTTATTGAGAGTAATTCAAGTAATTAAACCTGTTCTTTTCACAAAACTATGGTTTGACATCAGATTACATGTCAGTTGTACATACCAATTTTAGTTGGCAGGTCCCCCATGGTAGGGTTGAAATGCAGAAATATGTCGGAGCATGCACTCCACAGGTGTGCAGAAATACTCTGTATACAATGAACACCATAGTTCCTGCAGAATGGCCAACAATTCTAAGATCTAGTGACCTGTCCGAGACATTTATAGACCCATGGAATGGGTTTCATGGAATGCCAGCTAAACAAACCCCATACTATTATGAAGCTTCCATAGTCGTCTGCTGCTTAATATACACACTGGTGGCCACAACCAATTACACACATAGGTGGCATTGCTATGTATTTTTCATAGGTTCAGCTGCAGTTTTTGCACTATACACAACACTCATTTTGGTCCATGATACAGACTATTATTATTTTTATTATTGACATGACGTCTACACTCACAATGCAGGTCTATAAAAGTAAGTAACCATTCAAATCATTCAGACAATTTTAGAAGTGTTCCTAAAATACACACTGGTTGCAGAGTGGCCCGTCTCTGCTCTGCGTTTGCATTCGTTCCTTTTTAGCAACCTTCGATATTTTTAGCTCTCTGTTTCCTGGCTTTCATTACAAGACGTATTGTACTGTACAGTATGACCTCCTGGCTCCAGTCAGTGCCTGCAACACCCTTCATGCATACAAAGGATAGTTTAAATAGATACTCCACTAAATATGTCACAGTGATCTGCAGCTTTCACACAGAATGTGGGCGTGTTGTTCTCTGAGAACCACAATGCAATTTAGGGTCAAAGCAGTTCACTAATTACATGCAATACATAGAAATTAACATAGGACTAAAATAGCACTCCGGTGCATGTTGTGGTTCTTTTCCACCTCTCTGTGTGGAGAGAACTGGCTCCGCTTGGAAGAAATAAATAATTAAATACAAGAATGCCCCCTTGCTTCGCATTCCTGAAAATCTTGGGATTTTTTTCAGTCTCCTCGGTAGACACCTCTCCTGCTGGTCTTTCTGGCAAATGTGTGTGTTTCTGGTAAAAGGGCCTCAAGGGACGTTTATTTCTCAGAATCTGACAAAGCAGATGAACAGACAATTCTTTGCAAACAGCATTCATACAAACTCATGTTCTTGTACACATCACATGCAGGCTGTGTGCATTAAATACTCCAATCCTTCATAAAAAAGCGTGCAGAGTGCAGAGAAAATCTTTTAGCACATCACCATATTAGGGCGGTCTCCAGTTGCATCTGGCTTAGTAGAAATCTGTGTATCAGAGAAGCAGAAGAGAATTACTGGAACTGTAGAGGGAAAAACATGCTGGAGTTCAGCAAGTTATCATGAATTAACCCATTGTACTCATAATAAATGTATAGTAAACAACAGATTTGTTCAGATAGTAAGGAGATATGGTGGAATATTTGCTGTTTGATGTTGATGTTTTCACTACACATTTGGTCAGGTGGAAATGGTAAAGCCACAAACTCCTTTAACCACAATTTCTCATCTCCCGGCGTGTGTGGTGGTGCATTGTCCTGTTGCAAGAGGCCAAACCCATCAGAATGAATGCAGGTAAACACATAAACAGGTATAACATGTCAGAAAGGAGGCATATAGTTTTCACCAGTCAAAGATGTTTGTAGACGTTGGTGGGGGGGGGGGGGCTGGAATGCCAGTTAAACAAACCTCACACCATTAGGATGCTAATAAAATTGGAACCAATTTTTTTTCAGTACACTTCCAGTGTATATCAAGATGGAAGCCCCAGAGACAGGGAAGCACAAGACCTTGTCCAGTAGTTCAAACCCTATTGATGCCAGAGCACAGCCACCCAGGAGCAAAAGGAGCCAGAATTGGGGTCAACTCCCTCTCCCCATCAATCAAAGCAAGTCTGGCCAATTGTAGACACCTCTAAGTTCATGTATAACACTTTCCACCAAGAGTGTTACACTGCCCTGTGGGCAAGCATGGGCAACAATTTTTAAAAAAGCGCACTTTGCTCGCTTCAGATGTCTCAGAGGAAGCATGTCCGTGATTCATAGCTGCCATATTAGGCCATGCCAACTTCGGACTTAAATCCAAATACAGATAAAGATATTTGGAACACTAATCAGATACTGATACAGGCGGCATTAGGTTTCATTTGTAAAGCACTATACTGTACATGAGATAACTGGGAATGTTATCACAATACCCTGTAGGTATTTAACAGGGTCTAAGAAGGTTTGATTTGTTGGGAACGTTTCAGCAATGATTTGAAGCACAACAGCTGCAAATAGTGATTTGCTTCACAATGATATTTAAACATTGTCACCTTCACAGCTTCCCATCATGGCATGAAATATGTATTTGTTTTAAAAGGGTGTAATACTGTTGCTTTTGCATATAAATACATGGAAAAATGGCAAATAATAAAAATATAAGATTCTTAAAAAGGTTTCTCAATACATGATTGGTGGCAAATGTGGTAGATGATGTAGGTACTACACCAGGTTGCAACATACACTTCCTGTAGCACCAGTGGGCCACCTAATGTATCTTAACCAAGATCTTTTTTTTAAACCACCTTTTATGTCTCATGAGTTTGTGAGCAGTAGCAATCATTAGACTGTCATGGGGTGCCTTGAGATTACTGGTAGATTGTTATTCTGGCTACCTCGGTTGCAGTAGTGGAAACATTTTTACTGAATAAGGCCCTTTGCAGGGTTGGGAAATTTAGTCAGTGCAGACAGTTATTACATGCTTTTCCCTGAGTACTGCAGGCCACGCCCCACCACAGCCACTGTTGACCAGCTCAGAATCCATAGAAACCATACATGGCAACATCAAGTCACGTGACAACAGCATCAACATAGACAGGATTACTGTGGAGATTACCAAAACATGGTTGCAAAAAAATGAAATGGATAAAATGGAAACTAGTGCATGTGAACAACACATGACGTGACTGCTGATAGATGGATGGATGATCTTCACTTACTGCAAGTGTTTACAAAAGAAGATCTGATGTGCCATGTGACTGTTTTTCACAGTCACATGGCACATTTATGAACAACAAATGAGACTGATGTCTGACATAAGGCTTTGACATTTACTGAGACCCTATTATTCTCCTTGTTTTTGAGTTTTCCTCTAAACCGCCCAAACAGTCTGAGTTAAGTTGAAAAGGGCATGAGTAAAGCACATGTCATATTCATGGGATCAGCTGTATGCTCCTCTTAATCATGCCCAAAGGGCAATGTGGGCTGCCTCCTGGGTCTGACCACACATCAAAGCCACAACTGCCTCTCTTTGTTCCTTAATCAGCCTGCTTGGGTTTTTTTCTTTCACTGTTTGGAGCTATTTCTAGACCCAAGACAAATATAGCAAGGGGATGCTGCTTATAATACTCATTTCACAATAGGCTTGTGTCCAAAATACTCATGCGATGCTCAAGCAAATAAATTGTCACATGCCTCTTGCATAACCGTAAATCTGACTGGCACTTACACACAATATATCATTTATTCTCATTATAGTGTCCACACATCATGTCCAGACCTCTGTGAAGCTGCTTAGCCATAGCCATAGCTGCATCAGTTCTGTGTGGTGTATTGATAGTTGTAAAGATGCTGTGGCTTCATTTTGTTCCCTTTTGAGTGCCTATTTCCTGTAAACAAATGCAAATCCATTTGAATTTAAATGGAACAGCAAAAAAACTATGTGACAAGTCATATCTCATGGAAGAAATGTCCATGTGATGTTGGGGCAGTAAAGTGTTCCCATAGGGACCACACTCACCCAAACAATGACACACTCACAATAAGGCCATCATGGAACACCAATCACTGAATCTGGCACTTGTCATGCACCTGTAATAGTACCTGTGAATTGCATGGTGCCAAGCAGCCAGGATGAAGATATAACTTCACAACTGCATCATAGTTACCCAGGACAAAGGGCAACACCAAAACACACAGCGCAGACAAACTAAACACAGAGCTGGTATGCTCCATGGTGAGCTGCAACAGGAAAATAAACAACCATTTTGCTCAATCTAGGTAAACACATTTAAAATCATGCTTTTTATGTAACTTAACATTAACTTTAATGTAACGTAATGTTAAGTCCTTTATTTAAGTTCTGTATCTTTTCTATAAATGGTTGAAAAAACTACTACAGAAACAACAGATGCATTAATATGGAGATGGTTCCCCTTTCACTCTTCTGAGAAGGCGTTTTACAAGATATTGGAGTGTGACTGTGGGAATTTAGCCTATTTATCAGCAAGAGCAGAAAAAGGGGGCCTGGTTCACAATCTCTGTTTTAGTAGGGGTTGAGGTCAGGGCTCTGTGTGGGCTAGTCAAGTTCTTCCACACCAAATTCACCCAATAAGGCCTTTATGGAACAGAGAAGGGCCTTCCCCAAACTTTCCACAAAGTTGGGAAAAATGTCTTGGTATGCTGAAGCATTAATATTTCCTTTCGCTAGAACTAAGGGGCCTAGGGGTCTGCAAAACAGCCTGCCTACACCAAACTTTACAGCTGGCACAATGCAGTCAGGCAGGTTCACCAGTTGATGACCCCTGATTAAATCTGCTGTGTTCTGTGGAACACTTATACATGACCCTACAGTGTTGCAGCATATTTTTCAGCAATGTTCATTACTACACATTTCTAACTTTCACTGAACACGCAGAATACTTCTTATATCTGTTTTCTACTAGCTATATATACACTGTATATTTTAACATAGACTTATACCGATGCCTGTGCACACAGAGTAATGCTGCATTTGAGGTGAAATGAAATGAAAGTGAACTATTTTGCCTTACTGTGTTTGCAGACCTCCACATTTTAACCCATCCATGCAGGGAAGCACACACACCAGTGAACACTAGGGGGCAGTGAACACACTTGCCCGGAGCGGGGGGCAGCCCTAAACCACAGCACCCAGGGAGCAGTTAGGGGAGTTAAGTGCCTTGCTCAAGGGCACCTCAGTCGTGTCTTGCCCTGGGTGGGGATCAAACCCATGACCTTCCAGTTCCGAGGCCAGTTCCCTAACCACTAGGCCATGGCTGTAGCTTGTAATTTCATTTTACCTGCAACCGGTGAAAACCACCACAAACGCTTTTACTTCTCAACCTGGAGGTAGTCTACTAAAATACAAGCTTTCTCCCCATCTAAGGACTGATGGAGCCACATAAGCATGGCTACGCCTATGGCTAATAGTGTAAAGTAATCCAGTATTGGCTTTAGATCAGTTGACATACAGACATAGTAGTTGGTGAAATCTATAACACTGAAGAAACTAGTTACAATTTTAAGAAGATAATTATATAATATGTATGTATTTGAATCAAATGCTCTTTGCACCATCAGTGAGGCATCATCCATTACTAAAGTCTATGGAAATTAAGTTAATCCATGGACAATGTTCTCAGACTTATATTCGTTACCATGATCTGTTTCACATGGGTTTTCAGCTTGGTTTGGTTGCCCTCTAATGTGACTTGGTTGGATTTGTATATGTGCACAATCAATATACAGCACATGTGAAGTTTCCTTCTAAGTTGTTGAATGTTCATTTTAATGTGATATAATGTATGATATTTAAACGGGTTGTGATGCCAAGACCCCACATTGCTTGCTTTGTACATCAGAGACACATGATGGGAAAGTCAGTATGAATAGAGCTTACATCTGGATCATGGAGAGAAAGTCTGGGAAGGGTGAGTCAACATTGTTGCTATGTCTTTAGGCATCATTTGAAAACAGCTGTGCTTACATATAGGTCACTGAACAGGGAATCCCTAGTGCTAGTCTGAAAGGAGACCAAGTGAAGATAATGCTTGTGTAAGTGTGTGTGTGTGTGTGTGTGTGTGTGAAAAGAGTGCATGACGATATATGCTTCTGCCACGTAATGTTTTGTTGACCTCTCCAACAGTAACAGGTTATGAAGTTGAGTATGATCCCTTTGGGCAAATACCTTTACTGTACACAGACATGCATAATAGCACATTGTTTACAGGGTAACCATGTCAGTCTGAACATGATGTTACTAGGATATAAACCTGTAAATGTACCTTTCTTCAAGGTCCAGAATGTTGTCAGACAACAAACGTCCTAATTAAGAATCATATTAGAGGTTGCCAGACATTAATGTTTAGGTCCTTCTAGTCTTCCAGAAAAGACATTATTTATCTATTATTATCTAAACATTATTTAGACTGGGAACATATTTAATATCTGCATAATATCATTATGTCATTGTTAGGGACTGTTTGGAAATAAAAGGGTTAAAAGCTCGACATCCAGACACGATTGTTTTCCCTGGGTGACTAGGAGCCCAGTGAGCTCAGTATTTGTTGAGAGCTAACTCAATTACAAAGTGACAGCTTAAAATTGACTACATGTACAAAGCTGGGATTTCTGGTGTATGTTCGAATTAAATGAGATGCATGTGTGTGTGTAAGATTTGTAAACACGAGTGCCTATTGTTAAGAAAAGAAATTATAAGTGACTTGGGTCTTCCCTCTGGACCTCTGTACTTTACACTCTGTTCTGATGTGACACAATGTTCCAGAGAGAACGTCCCATGCACTCCACAGGAAAAAAAAGGGTGAATTTTTGCTATTTTGCAGCTTTGTGAAAGAAAACAGAGACAGAACATAGCATTACCAGGTCATTATAGAGTACACTGATGAGTAAATTGACACTGTCATTAAAATTATCTGTCATTTGTCACATAAAACATCACGGATGAAAAGAAAGTCATTTACAAATACATTTTGCTTGATTCTTTCTTAGATACAGGAGCAGAAAGGTAGCAATTGAAAGGAAGCAGCTGGGACTAAATTTCATGCAGGAAAGTGTAAGGGGAAAAAAAAAACATATATATCAGTGCAGCAATGTAACATTCTGTATGCTGAGCCTTAAGAGAGATCCTAATAAAGGTCTCAGTCTGTTTGCCTGTGTATGTATGCTCCTGAGATGAATATGGCCTGTGTCTGTATGTTTTGTATGTGTGTCTGCATTCAGCCTGACTGAACTTATTGAACTGGGGATTTGGTCTGTCTGGGATAGCCTCAGCATAATTGGGCCAATGCTGGCCTGGCCTTGTTTACAGTCTGCAGACAAAGGCACTTAGCAGGGACTTTCGAAATGTGGCTGGGATGCCACACTCCACACACATGTCTGACACTCAGGACAGACATTAACCCTGAGATCACATGGATCACATGCATATATATATATACACACATACACACACACACATACATATATATATATATATATATATATATGTATATATATATATATATATATCCAATTCTCCTCATGCTAGAAGTTTAAATGTATGTGGCAGGATTGCTTATTTTCAGCTTGTAAGAGCATACCATGTCTTCAGCTGATAGTGGTAAAGGGAGTGATTATGAGGGGAGACAGTACTGAAAATCAGAAACTGTGGGACAGACATAGGCGTTGGAGTCTTGAGGATCTAGAGATGAAATGGGGGTGGTGGGTGCAAGAAAAACTGGCGGCTGTGTGCTAAATGGTGTCCTTGTATCCTCCATAATGCAATGGTTTTTACTGTAAATTACACATTCAAATTAGTGCACATGATGTGAGAATCATTATTTTCCATATGACCTAATCATGTGCCCATCTGTCAAAACTAGTTGTGTATAAAACGACAATTCATAGAAGTAGATTGTGATAATGATAATCAACATTAAATGACATTCTCTTAGTTTGTACAAAGAATATGTTCGTAATACCAGTTACCAGTTTATTCCTATCAAAAGCTAGCACACAAGTGTATACATGGCAAAAATTCGAACATAAAAAATAGTTTAATTAATGGTAATTGGTGAGATGAATGCAAATTCAGCTCCCAGAACTTATTTCACATAAACAGCTAGCAGAAATACTTTTTAAAAAGTGCTATACTGAAAACATCCACAACAAGAATTAGTTTATTTAAGATGGTTTGGGGGTTATCATGTTTGCTGAAGTTATTAGTAACATGTTTATATAGTGGCTCAGTGCCACAGTGTGATTGCTGCAGATCGGTTAAAAATAGATTTAAAATAAAATATATTTAGATGAATAGAAAAGAACACACCAAACAGTAAAAGTGCATGTTTTTCTCTGACAAGCAGGGACAGAACTTGCTATGAAAGGTCGACAGCTAGTCATCAGGGAGACAGTTTTCTGGGCTGTGATTTTTTATGATTAATAAATATGAACTGTGGTGTGAGAGTGTCAGACAGGACAGGGAAGTGTGAATCTCACGCCAGTCGTGTGATAGGCTGAAAGGCTGTAACGCTAGACCTTCTTCGTACAGGTCCTGATAACACGACCCTCTAAATTCCCAGCCTTAATCATTAGAAGGCTATACCAGAGACTGATAGTTATGATAGCAGCCACTGATAATCTTCCTCTGGAGATTTCCCCTGAGAAAGTCTGGAGTCAGTAGCATCAGGAGATTAACATGACTGGCCTAATTACTCAGACCTCCTGCTGGGGTAGTGCACTGACAGCTGGGAGTAACTGTACCCATGAAGATAAACCATTATGAGAACTTTGACAGCTGGTCTACAATTAACTAGCCCTCAATCACTGCAAAAAAAATGATCAAGCTGTCAAGATTAACTCAACATCCTGTTTTTATATTCTTTCGCACACACACTATTGCTGTAATGATGCTACTCTTTATGTCCTTCACCACTGAAAACATTATTATCAGATTATTTAGTCATTTCATTTATTTCCAAATTATACCAATAAATTGCAATTTGCATAGCATAACTTTATTGTAACATATACAGATCAATTTTAGTGTTTAATTTCTTAGCTACTTCACTCAAAATCATAATCTTGGGCTTTCTGAATCTTTCTAGCTAATGTCACAAGGTGAGTTAAGGATGCTGGGGCAGCCATGGCTCGAGGTTAGTAAACCAGTCTTTTGTCCAGAAGGTTGTCAGTTTAATCCCCTGTTCCAATAAGACACGACTGAAGTTCCATTGAGCAAGGCACCTAACCTCCAATGGCACCATGGATAGGGTTTCCCACCACTCCAGGTAAGTGTGCTCATTGCCCCTAGTATGTGTTTACTAGTGTATGTGAACAAACTACTCAGATGGGTTTAATTCGGAGGTAAAATTTCTCTGTGTGCAAGCACAGTAGGTCAATCACTTAACTAGCCACGCACTAATATTTCGAAAAAAAAAAAAAACTATTTAGTGCCAGAAAAACCTGAACACAGGTCTACAGTGTGTTGAGGCTCCACCCAATACCACAAAGGTAGTTTCCCAGTACAGCAGCTCAGTCTTCCAAGGCCTCTATGCCTGCCCTTTATCTATGCTGTTTCACTTCCCTGGAACAGTACACAGGTTTCTAGGAATTGGCCCTATTTCACTTAAGCTCACATGTCTGTAGCTCAGCATAATTTATTATACACATTGTAGTCACATGGCTGCATTCTTCTGTGGATTACATGCGCAAACTTGACCTTTGGAGACAAACCAAAAACAAAACACTTCTCATTTCTAGCCATAATACTAATAACATGTAAATACAAGTTTTTTTTCCCCATGTGTTTATATGCATCTAATTAATTTAGGTGTGCATGCATTTAGCATACTATGTGTGCACATTTATAGTGTTTCTGTTTTAGTGCACTTTAGAGAATGATCATTCCTCTTTCAAATATTTTTGGCTACTTTAATATGTTTTATTTCGAAGCTATTTAATTAAGTAACTCAAAGGCACACACTGCATACTGGTAAAACCGAAACCTAAAGCTAAAACCGAAACATGCACTAAATCATGTGTCAGGGTTGCTTTAAACTCACGTGCATTTCTTAAAGCTGTGCAGAAATGTCAGCAGGCAGCTGCCTGACTCCACGTGGCCAGTGGGGAAAAAGGCATGCACAGTGGCTTAGCAGTGAGGCCCAAAGCACAGTCGCCACCTTTGTCAAGATGAGATAGGAGGAGGGAAGAGAGGCCATGGGCCCTAAAAAAAAAAGACCACCAGCCTCTGAGAAGACGTTGACCCCAGGTTCACAGCTCCATGTTAACCCCACCTGTTTGTCAATAGGGTTTGACGAACCCGTCTGAATGTGTGCCTCTGGCTTACAGCAGGCTCTCTGCAGGCAGGGAAAACTGCCACCTGGGACCTGGAAACAGGGGGAAAAATTGCATTCCACTACACCGTGATAAGATAAGACTCCTATTCTGGGTAACACGGTGCATGGAAGCTGCAGGGTAAACGGTATGTGTATGTGTCAGGGTGTGATTGTGTTTAAAATGGGTGGATTCTGAAGAGGAGTCTTAACTGAAATAATTCCTGTCCAGATGTCAGAGATCCACCAACAGGGTTTTTTCTTGTAGCTGGAAAGACAAATGAAATGACTCATGGAAAAGCTTGGTGGAAATAGCAGGCATGTTTGATTAAGAATGTAATCTGATAAAGAAAAGTGTTCCATACTATACAATAGCAAACCTTAGACAAACCAACAAACTAGGGAAAACAGGAACAAGTCTTTTCAAAGGTCAACAGTCACTAAGCCTAGGGTCAAACAGAGAGTATGTTAATGAGCTCTCACAGGTTAGCGAAGCAGCTGCGAGTGTGATTCTTGTAACTTTCTGTAATGTTCCCAGGGGAAGTACTTCAACCACAAACCTAACCTCACACCTCTCAGGCACCTGTGAGACTTAGCACAACAACAAGATGCTGATTTCATGTATTTATGATACGATCTAAAGAAAATGTGATTTGAAGACAAGCGTGTATTCCTCACATGACAAATCAGCAAAGTTCAGGCTTTGATAGTCAGCAGAATGGTCCAAGAAAGTGCAAAATGATTACCTTTTGAACTGTTATGCTTAGATGGTCTGAAAAGATAAACCAGTGACTAAGCAAAGTCATTTGAACATTTCAGGTAAAAATGGTTCCATTGATGTACAAGTGTATAAAGACTCATATACTCAGAATGGACTGTTTTTTTAAGGAGCTTGTCTACAAAAAAAGACTGGCACAAAAGAGTGTGTTTTTCTTGTCAAAATGATGTGTGTGTCTGTGTGTGTGTGTGTGTGTGTGTGTGTGTGTGTGTGTGTGTGTGTGTGTGTGTGTGTGTGCCGTGCACATGTTACCGATGTGCCATGTCACTCTGACCAGGGAGGTTCCTTTCTTGTGACAGTCCGCTCGTGCTTCCTGTCACACACAGGAAACAACGTGTGTGTGTGTGTGTGTGTGTGTGTGTATGTGCCAGTTTTTGAAGAACAGAACAACTCTTACGCTTGTTTTTTTGCTAGAAGTCTCTGTCTGGATCGTTCTGCATGAATAGCATTCACACACCAAAAACAACGTACAGACAGAATCTTTATCTAACAGAGCCACATGTATTAGGCTATATAAATTATGCCTAATTTAATCAATACCTGACTATTAAAAGGCATCATGCAAAAGGGTTAGTGTGAAAACTGATACAAAAACACATACTGGTATGAGTATGAAAGCTGATAATGCTTACTGTCTGAATTGCATGTTGACAGTGTCCTGAGGATAACGAGAACAAGCTGATGTAAGACTGGAGGTGTGATTGCAGAGGGGTTACCCCATCAGCTGTAAGCATAATTCTTGTAAATTTCTGTCACGATCTCAGGGGAAGTACTATTACTGTGCCATGAGGCCTGCCTGTTCTCTGCTTTTCCTGTTGATTATGCATCAATATACAGCCAGATTCAAGAGAACTCTCAAAAAAATTATTGTAAAAATGTACATTACACAACACGGGTCACAATTCCCACTCACACAAACAACTATAATTTCTCTAGAAACTGCTCTCAAGAAACTTGTTTTGGTTTTCTACACTGAAGTGCCAGAAAAGCTGGTACAGACATGCCTATGAAAAATACACAACTGCTTATGCATGGCATCAGTTTCATCCACCAGTGCATATGTATAAAGCATTATACATATTATA
>JAOVVF010000004.1:18511267-18529687 GCA_028565595.1 Duopalatinus emarginatus
AGACAAAATCATTTATTGTATGAAAATTTTGCAAAATGAGAGGAGTAATAAGGGGGAGGGGCAGAGGGGCAAACACATCATGTAGAACTGTGTGGGTGACGAACAGAAGGGTATCAGTGGCATTGTGAGCTTTGAGTGAGCGGCCCAGGGCTGTGTGTGAGTGTGTGTCATTCTGGATCAGTGAAAGAGCAAATGAGTCACCGCCAACCCCACAGTGTTCAGTCCACAGAGCATTGCCTTTACACCTCACTGCTGTACTGTACACACATTTCTCCCTGACACTTTCTGTCTGTCATAATTTCACTATCTGTATTCATCTTTCTCACATAGCTTATTGCTATGCTGTAAAACTGAAACATGTCCAATTCAAAGCACACCTTTTCACAGAAAATGTTTTCCCCCTTGTTATGAGAGTTACTTGCTACAGTAATGCAGAGAATTGTGCTGCTTTAGTTATAAGATGAAAAAGTGTTTCTGAATTCTATTCAGGGATTTAAATTTGACCTGAAATATATTTAACCATACAGCCATTTATAAGCTTGCATAAAGCATCAGGGATGTAATAAGTATTGCTAACAGTATTGTTTTCCTGTAGTCTTTTTCACACTTGCAGATTTGCAAAGCTTGGATATGCAAGCTCCATCTCAAGGGTACAAACACACACACACACACACACACACACACACACATACACACACACTACGGCACAGCAGGCTGCTCCTTCCAGAGCGTCTGCAGCAGTTAAGAGCAGACGTTTATTTCGTTCCACCATCTTTAGTGTATGTTTATCTGGGGGGTGGCCTTTTCACACCTCTGTTCCAGAGAGAAGTAAAAAAAAAAAGAAGGCTCTCTCTCTCTCTCTCACACACACACACACACACACACACACACAGAGAGAGAGACAGGCACAGCACCAATATCCTCCCCCTAAAACAAGAGCCTTTAATTATCTCCCCCTGACCCCAGATTCAACCTCTTGCCCCCTGCTAGTGATTCAGCTGTGCAGGTGTGAAAGCTTGAACTCAGAAACACTGAGTCTGAGGAACGAACCTTCTTCCCACCGGCCTGAGACATACAGGCCTGATAAACCAGGGGGGAAAGCAACATCTGCTCTAGAGCTTGTGTGGACATTTTTTGGGAAACAAAAAGCAACATGTGATTTTTTTCTCATGCAACTTGTTAAGAAATAACCTATAAAGAGCAGTTAAAGTTAGGAAACAGGTTGAATAGACATTAGTGTTTTTTGTTTTAATAATTTCGGTAAATGCAATTATTATTCTTCTAAAGTTACAGCTTATGATTTAGGTATTCGTATGGAGTAATTACAGTGAAACTAACAGAAAAACTATGCAGTAGGTAATTGTCGGAGTTATAGTCACTGCAAAAATAATGATAGGTTGAATACTGGAAAAGTTATCTAATATTTTTAATCATATTACTGTCATTATATAACAAAAAAAAATGATTCAGTTCCCTCCAACTTTATTTGTATAGATCTTGTCTTCAGCAGCTTTACAGAAACATGAAATCTGGATTTTACAATAATATTAATTTTATGCTTGATGAGCAAGCTGGAGGTAACGGTGGCAAAGACATGACTCCTGAGTTGGCAGTAGTAGCTTAATGTTTAAGATTCTGGGCTGCTGATCAGAAGGTTGGGGGTTTAAGTCTGACTCTGCACCAGGTCCCCAACTTCCTAACAAGCTGGGATATGTGCTGCAAATTAAGGCTTCTTCTTCTTAAGAGGAAGAAACCTTGAAAGGGACCAGACTCAAAAGGGAACCCATCCTTATTCAGGTTACACAGATATATGTAAATATACAAATAAATAATCCCTCACTATATGTTTTGGCAGCTGTTTACAGCTGTTTGCTTGACTGAGCCCTAGTTTTTCCAATAAATGTAGACCAAAGCAAAATTCATGGTGTCTAGACTGTCCATTATGGTGATTAGACCGTTTATGTGGTTCATCCTCAGCAGCAGTGATGATCAGGTGATAAGACTCCAAGCAGATAGGGAATCAGGGTGGATCATGCAGGTGGCAGAGGTAGGTCAGTGGTTAAGCAGTTGGCCTTCTGATCAGAAGGTTGTAGGTTCAAATACCAACACAACTGCAGAGCTTGTGAGCAAGGACCTTAACCCTTAACTGCTCAGTTGTATTAAATGTGATAAATGTCAGTCGCACTGGATAAGGGCACCTGTCAAATGCCC
Organism: Duopalatinus emarginatus; assembly: GCA_028565595.1. NCBI lineage: Eukaryota > Metazoa > Chordata > Actinopteri > Siluriformes > Pimelodidae > Duopalatinus > Duopalatinus emarginatus. The sequence continues at coordinate 18,513,479 of JAOVVF010000004.1, forward strand.
TAAAGGTAAAAGACTAGAGAGCAGAAGGTGCATTAAGACTATTTCTAGAAAGACTCAATTTCAAGCAAATTTAACTTCTTTCTGAATAATAAATGGTTGGAATCGAAATGAATAAATGATGCACCGATTACAAGCTTGAATTGACATTTTTAAATAGGTTTAATAATTGCACATAATTTTAAATTGAGTTAAATAAATAGAAATGTTACTGAATGTATATTGAAATACTAGCATATATGCAAGATATTTTTACTTTAACTCAAGATTTTTTCCAGTGCATGTGTTATGACTTTGTAAACATATACTGAGAAGAAATGCATGATGTGTGATGTGTTTTTGGATCCAGCAGCATGTCCTTAGATTTTAAAGTGTTTAGAGCTGCAGTTGCACTAGACCTAGAATTTCTCCCAGAATTTTGAGCACCACCTCCAGTGACAATATTCCTATGTCTGTGATAACACAAATATTTTTTTCTGATTGTAACATATTAAATGAATGGCTTATTTGTGTGGGGATTTGTGTGTGTGTTTTTGTGTGTTTCTTAACAGTCCACCAGTGCAGGGTTATTTATTACACACCTTGGTGTCTGTAGTCTTTAGCCTTTCTCTAAAAGCATGCTGTGTGTACTGGAGATGTTGATTAGCATTCAGGAAATATACCATTAGCATTATCTAATTGCTGTTAGTGACTAAACCGAGACTGCTTTAACACCTTTTGTCCATCATCATTAAATGAGAGCGGTGATAAGAGAACTAGAAGACAAACAATGACCGAGATAGGAGGTGAGAGAACAGCCATGAGAAATCAAAGGCTTTTTTGTGAATCGTCTCACCTCTGAGATCAGAAACAGTAGTTCTATCACTCGCACCTTCTCACAGCAGGATTACAAACTGCATCAGACATCATTTAAGCATGCTAGAGCGCATCTATAAGACAGCATGTTAAATAATACTGATGGCTCTGATTCAGACTATTTCCTCTTCTCTGTGTAATGACACACATTTTGCACTGCTGTTAAATGAAATCTTGCAAATGTGTAAAAATTCAAATTCAAAAGGGAAAAACAACACTTTAAATGAGTGTGCTGTTTACATCCTACCACATGGTACTCATTTATCTAACACAAAGCTCACGCACTAACAACAAGAGAATAAAAGTGACTGATTTGATATTTTGTTCTCACAGGAAATGCTTTAGATGTCCAAAATTTTGTGGTAGACACAAATAATCTGTGGGTAATAAAGCACTGGTAAATGAGTCAAAAGTTCATTCAGAAATTACATAAAATGTACATGTATTTAATTAGCAGGCAATAAATAAATAAATACATAGATAATAAAAAGAAACATCATGCAAATTATTTTAGAGGTTTTTTGTTTATGGTTGTGAATATTTAAAAAAAAAAAAAAAAGCTTTTTAAAAAATAATAATAATAATGGGATTAGTGGATAAAAGTCCACTATGGCTTCAGATTTCTGTTCACAATTGGCAAAAAAGCAGCCAGATACTATTGTACTATTGTAGCACATTTGTACCATGTTTTGATGTGTTGCACAATATGTTCTGAGATGCTTTTCTGCTCAGCACTGTTGTATATATTGGTTATTTGTGTTTTGACAGTCTGACCTTTCTAATTGCTGCTTACTGAATCAGCATACATTTCAATACTGAAAATACTCAAACCAGCCCATCTGGTTGACCAACCTAACAGTTCTAATGTTTTATTTATTACTATTAACTGACTCTCTAAATTTGATACCTTGCATGGCCAGATGTACAGATGTTCCTAATACAACATGCAGTATTTGATAATAGTATCCGATGGCTACGTTTTTTAATCAGCAGTCATAAAAGTGTCATGTGACTCCAATGTCGAGCAGTAGGAGGCACTTTTTTTTTTGAGTGTGCAAACTTAAGCTTACAGGAAGAGAGCATAGGTAAATAAATGAAAAGAACACACTGTGAGTCTGAAAGTCATGACCCAGGTTAGTGCAAAAGGAAAAATTCCCTGCTCTATTGTTTTGGGAAAGAGGTTGGCAGGATGCCTTATAAAGAGGCGAACAGCGGAGCATGACCACATATTGAGCCGCAAAAGGTCAAATAAACTAGAAGAGCATGACTAATGAACATGTGTGGAAATGGATAGTCAAAAAGCCACATACACCTGCTCTACAGCGTAGGAGTTGCACAAAAAAAAAAATCTTTCTATGTATGTAAAGTGCACTAAGAAGCAAAGAACTTAGAGCTATTTGGAGCATTACATAAAGAAAAGCTCCGTTTGAAGTTTTTCAATGAGGCTTATCTGGTGCACATGCAAGGACCTTTAGATTTTAGCTGCACTGTTGCAAGAGACACTACAAACAGTTACAGAACACAGAGACTTGAAAGGCCTGCTCATGAAATGCAGTTCAGTTTTTCATGAGCAATTGAGCAAAGTGTATGAAATGACAGAGTAAACAAAGATATTAAACCTGGTCAGTCAGCATGTACACCCTCTGCCTTCTCAGAATCACAGGGCAGGGCGTGAGCTGATGGGAAAAAGACTCACACGCCAAGACGAGGTGTCAGATCTAGCAGTCTGTTTAAGAAGACAACTAGGGGAGTCCTGACACCTCAGGGTTAACACTTTGACTGCGGGTCATGGGAGAGGCATCAGCGTGCAGGGAATTTTGAAATAAAAACAAACTTGTCAAATAATATGTACACATACATTATTTACCTTGCTGAAACAATTGCATAGCTTATTGTGTCCAATTATGATTAAATAATGTAAACCGGGTAGTTATACTGCTCACAAACAAGACATCACATGTCATAAAAAGCCAGAGTTTATAAAAACATAAGGTAAATTAAAAAACATGAGGTCAAACTGAGTGAAACCAATTGAGTGAAACCATATAGCTATAGGAATGTGATAGGACAGGAGTGATGAGAGGTAAAGGGAGTGTACTACTACCCACTACACTACCATGAACACCAGTCTATACTGGTAAAACTACATAGCATTCACCTGTCAGAGCCATTTGTAAACATCCCACGGAATGCCAGCTGAACACACCCCCTCTAGCTGCTACACATTAATTTAAACAGTCTGTACCAGTTTTACTGACACTTTAGTGTATATGTGTATATGTATGCATATGCATATACATCTGCATACATATACACATATACACACACTGTGTGTGTATTCTCTTATTCTTGCATTCTGTTATTCTGTTCTGTAGTGATACAATGCTACTATTTGCACTTCTTGTAGATGCCAACTGCATTTCAATGACTTGTATTAAGCAATGACCATAAAATTTAATCCATTTATCTATCTATCCATCCATGCATGAAGGTCCAGGACAGAGTGTGGGAACACACACTCCTGGAAGTGCTAGAAAGTAACACGCCGGCCTGAGAAGAGACACAAGTCCTTGTTGATCTAACTGATAGAGGCATGTACAGGTTTATGGTGGGTGATAACCATCTCACTACTGCTCACCAGGGCCGTGCAGGGGTCACAGCCAGCCATGCTTCTCGAAGGAAACAGCAAAACAAGGTTTTTCGGAAATTTGAAAAAAAGGTCACATTTCAGGAACATGCAATAGATATATTTAGTAGGAAAGATATGCTAGCGCACATCATGAGATTGCTGTTGTGCAATGTGTTTGTGTAATGTATTGCAAGCATGGTTTTTCTTTAAATTTCTTTAAATCACACCTACATGTGTATGTGTATGTACGCAGCGTTGTGCAAAATTCCTAGTGTAAAATATTTCAAAATATCCAGAGAATGGCAATAAAAAGCAATAAACTGCAGAAAAAGGTTCTCTGTCTTGTAGAACCTTACACAATTCTTTTGAAGCTTTTGTGGCTCATGATGGTTCTATAGGATAGTTCATAAGAAGTTCATAGGATAAGAGATACTTTTTCTTGCTCTGTTCTACTGATGCAAGCAGCAAATCCAAACATGAGACAAACTACTTAATAAATATGTTCAGCGCCTAACTTCTGCACAACACTGTTTATATAATGACCTCTTGTTTAACCTCTTGATGAGAAACACAAACATCTAGTTCTGAACATTGCTAAACAAATGCAACAAGCGTGACATAAAACGTCAGATATCGATATGAATGCTGTGCACGTAATCACAAACTGTTTCATTGTGCTATATAGAACACAGGGCCTTGATGAGAGCAAAGGGTTGATTAAAGCTACATCTCTGTCAGCAGCTGAGAGAGAATGAATGGGTCACAGATCAGCGTTGGCACAGCGTGTTCCCTGGACAGATCACAGATAGCACAGCAGCTGATTATAGCATGTGACAAATAGCAGGCACGAGGCCTTCATGTATCTGATAGATGCAGGACATACAGTGGCTTTGAACGGCATATTCTGGCTGCACAGAGGACCACCCATACTGCCATTTCAGGACAGTACAAACGAAGAAGGTTGTCCAGTCTGATACTTTAGCTTGTGTGTTTAGATGTCTGCAGCACCTTCTGTCTGACAGCTGCACAAGCATTACTGCAGGCTAACCTCAAGGAGATTCTTCAAAGAACAAGACATTCCCAGGACCAATCCTGACACTGGGCCTCATTTATCAAACAAGTAATACGTCAGGGGAAATTTGGTATTTGTGAAAGTCCAGTTAGTTTGGAAAAATGTTTTTAATCCAATGAAAGATCACATGTCTTCATTTATAGGCTTGAATTATAATATAACTGACATGTTTATGCATAATACAGATTACACTTTCATTTTTAAGTAGCAAATTTATTTCATTTTGTGCACACACAAAATTTATGCAAAATTTATGAGCCTCAAATTCATATCAATGACTTGAAACAACTCCACAAATGAGGACAAATAAGACAAGTTATGCATTAGGACAAAAGAAATGGCATACATTAATAGGAATCAATAAAATTTTGTCAGGGCTTATGGTCAAGATCAAAACCTGATTAGGATAAAATGTTCTGGAGGTTGAGAGAACATCAAGATAAACAGACAATGGACTTGAAACCAGCCTCGAAAACAGCACAAAGCTTTTATTTTATGCATTGTCCTTGATCTCCAATTTCATACGTTTGTGAAAACCAGCTGAACAGACCATTGCATTCCAGACAATAGCAGGGCAGGTTAAACTGTAACGGCATTCACATTCCTCAGGCAGAGACCCAGACTAGACGGCTAGTGTGAATGATGCACATCCTGTTTGCATGTGCACACGTAGGACACATACAGTACAATACATCTGACAGCAACTTTCTGCCTTTATTTCAGACATCAGTGTACATTTTTTACATTCTTACGTGTTTCTTCACACTTTGATAAAAAAAATGTCACCAAAGTGCCACCTCATCAAGTTCCAGTAATTCTTTCCATAAATACTTCTCGGATCTTCTGGTATCGTGCTCCGTTTCATTGGGAGGTAGCCATTGCATTCCAAACTTATTACTGGATAATTCCAAGTGATTACAACAGACAAGGTGTGTAAGAATGTAACTGGGCATGTATTAAGACAACTTAGTGGCTTATTTTTCTCTTGCACGCATATAACAGCCATCATGTGCATGAGTGCACTTAGAAATGAGGAGGAAGGAAGTAACTGATCTGTACTTTTGATGCACTGTTGTGCTACGATAAGTTATGTCCTGCAGTCTTCGGTTTTTGCAAATGTTTCCGTCTTTTTAACATGCATGCAATGCATGTTAAAGTGTGCAAAACAAAGGTTGAACAATGATCCAAGTAAAGAAAAAATGTGCGGTATGAAAACTATTTTCAAAATAATGTGAAATCATCTATTGGGTATGCCTACGTGCTGTATTCAAATATGGTTACTACTTAGAGACAATCATCACTATTATTATTATCTAAGCTTCTGATCGTACTACTGGGTCGCAACAGGGTGGTGGTCCTTGAGCATAAGGCAGGAAAGCACTATGGACTGTCACCAGGGCAGACGAAGAGACACATTTACACCTAGAGGCAATTTCCAATCTCCAGCTCACCTGACAGTGGGAGAAAACCCACAAAGACACTGGGAGAACATAAAAAGGAGAACACAAAAGGGTCCCTGGCCCCCTGCCTGCAAATCAAACCCAGGCCTTGTTATTGTGAGGGGACAGTACTGACCCACTCCTCCATTGTGCCAACACTAAAAATAATGCCTGTGGAAAACCACTGCTACTTCTGTGGCACATGACTCAGGTACAGAACAGGACATCAAGCTCCTTGACATCAGATTGTGGAAATCTGAGTATAGGCAGGGTTAGAAAAAGTACAGTGAGGTTATGCTTAAATGGAAGATTAGGTAATGTCTCAACATCTTAAAACATTCAAATCAGAAAAAGCCAAAAATGAACTCAAAGTGCAGTTACAGTTGCTGTCGTATTTACAAAAGTACTGGCTCGGGAGGTTGGCACATGCCTTGTTTCACTTCAAAATATGTGCTGTGGCCAGGGGTGTTGAAAAAGTTTGCATACAACGTAATGTCCAATTTCTCTTGGCTCTTGAGGGCGCTAGGCATCTGCTTACCTTTGCCTAGTGCAAAGATCACCAATGCATGCATGGAATGTGAATCCAGCCCATATAATAAACTTACCTATGACTGCATGGCTGATAAACGAAATGGTGCCGGTTTCATCAATTTATTATTACTTTATCTTTGGAAAACTACTTTACTTTGGATTAAAGGGACAGAGGAAGCCTTAATATACATAAATTCATACATCCGATATCATATGTGCAAATATTAGTTTTATATACATGATTTGGGGAAATACTGATTGGCTTGAGTAGGTTATGTTTATGCAGTTGCTTTTAAGGTTAGATACATTTCCATATAAATGCAGCTTCATGGCTTTATGGTAGCCACACATTCATTTTTGAGAAACTGAGCTGTGCATAATCAAAGTGAAAGTGATCTCATGGTCATGTAGATTCCCATTTCACTAAAATGGCATAAATAGTCTATAAACTGTAATGCTGATACAGTGTGTTAATATGTAGTCATTACCAGAATGGACTTCACCCGGCAGATCTGATCTTTCCTGAGCAACATTACTGCACACTGATCAAAGTTTAATATCATATCCAACCATCTTACCAGCACTGACTTATAAAATGCTAATTGCTTTATAACTCTTTTTAAAAAACCATGCCATGATCATAATTGCGACAGAATGCTGCAGAAAAAAATGGATAAAAAAAAAAAAAGTTAACAGTTAATGTTGAAGTGAAATGCAGAGGCTTGTCAGTGCAGTCCCCCTCGTCAACCTCATCGACCACGAAGATGAGTAAAATGAAAAAGATTTCAGAAAATACAGGATGAGTAATGCAACGGTATAGTACTGCAGAAGAGCATGATGCTTCTCAAGCAGCAGGGCACTTATCTAATCCGTGACTCGCACACGCTCAATAGAATAAAGGTCAGGCGAGTAATCATACTCATATTTTTCTCTCTGAGTGAGAAGAGGGTGGGAGTGGGGGGAGTACGAGCTTTTTGAAGCTAAAGGTTACACGGCACACACACAAACGCACAGGAGCACACGCTGGTGGGTGGCACATGTGGGCGGGTGAGTAGACAGAAGTCCTCCACGTCAAGGGAGATGCTGCTATGGTGTGAAGAGCTGTGCTGTCTGTTTCTGAAATGCTCACAACAGACATGAAGAAAGCAGAAATGGGTCAACTCGAATGTAAGACAGTAGGGTAGATACATGTGCACCTTGATGATTTCTGTGACCTCTCATTAACTCATTAAAGTAAAACACTAAAGAAAGAATGTGAAGCATTAGAGATGCTGCATGAAGGTTGTATGCAGAGTCAAAATGCATGCAAGTGTGTCAACATGTCTCAGTCAACAACATCTAATTTTTTACAAGGATTTGTTCGCTGACATTTTGAATGCATTTTTGGTTTTTTTTACTTAATGACATGGTTGACTATAATATGGTTGAGTGTTAAGCATGGAATTAGCTAATTTAGCCATAAATCAGCTGTACACATGTCTAATTTGTTTAAAAGCAGTCACTATTACTTAGCAGTCAATATCACAATTCTTCCCAGAATTGTCAGGAAAATCAAATGATCTACTTTCGCGGACATAAACAAACATACAACGATCAGCTATAACATGACACTGAGAGGTTAAGTGAATAACATGCACCTGTCAAGGGGTGGGAGCAAGTAAACAATTAGTTCTCGAAGTTGACATGTTAGAAGCAGGAAAAATGGGCAAATGTGAGGATCTGAGGGTCAGATTGTGATGGTTAAGATGATTAGGTCAGAGCATCATCATAGCAAATAATAAGATTTACTTCAAGTTCAAGTTCAAGTTCACTTTACGGATGTATATGAGGCATGTTTGGCGGAAGGTAGCTATAGTGTAAAGGTAATGCAAAGCTATATGTACTGAGGGAAAAGGATAAGACGAGCATGGTGAATGGTGCAGTCTGGTGAGGTAGGAAAAGCCAGCATTAGTTAAAAGATCCTGTTGTGGATCCTTATCACCTGGGGGTAGAAGCTGTCCTTCAGCTGGGATGTGTTGGCTGGATTGCTACAGAGGAGGGGGGAGAACGAGGCATGAACTGAGTGAGAAGAGTCTGTGATCATAGACTGTGCTGTAACTGTTGTTGTAGATAAGTAGATCTTTTGGAGTTGTAAGAGATCTTTGCTGATGCAGTACTTGGTGTCCTTGTGTTAAAGTAACTGTTGTACTAGTGTGCTCAGTGTAGTGCACCCAGTCAGGCCTTCTATTGTGCATCAATAAAACCCAGTATGGTGGCTGGGATTGTCCAAAAGCTTGTGTTTTTATTTATTTCTCTAATGCATGTGTGTAGTTTGCTGTAAAGGGCATTTTGTCTATGTCCAAAAAGGTCCTTTACCTTTATTACGTATTTGACACTCCTTTAATGTCGCTGGTGTTGTGGGCGGTGTGTGGTTAAGTGTTGTCAGTGGGTATGGGGCTAGACATACTGTTAGTCTAGACATCCTGTTACAAAGGTGAAATGGTGATAGTCCAAATTATTACAGCACTGATAATACAAATAGATTTGGCAGGTGTATATATATATACATACAGTAATCAGAATTATAGTTAAAGAGGCACAAACATGGATGATTTTTCAAGTAAATTAGATAAAATTGAGTTCATGTGCATTCAAAAATAAGAAATAATTCCAAAACCTATAGAGAAAAGTTCCAGGTGAGTTGTTGTTGCATATGTAACAGTCTTAAGTAGGTTGTGGTTTCATCTGGAACCATTTATATCTTGTTGTTTACCCTCTGTGAATAGTTTTAAAAACTAATTATTCGGTGTGCTAGATTCTCATATTTAAATTGGATCACACCCTACCACAGAACTGTATTCTGTTAACATGCTGTGTATCTTGGAAACAGATGTTTGGACATATAATGGTGCAGTCCAGTCGAACATGTGATATGAGGGGAGAGGAGTTCCAGGGAAATCCTTTTGTTTTTCAGACTGATTTTAGCTGAAAGTTTATAAAAAATCAAGCAGCAGGAAAGTAGAAACTTATCTTAACTCTTGAGTGGAACAAAGACTTGCACCACTGTAAATTACATCATGTATGTTTATTCCAAGAGATTATCAGGGTGGGTGAATAAATGGTTGCCTACCACACAATACATTTAAGCTTTGCCATAATGGTACACTGTGACAAAATTTGCCACCTATTCAATATTCAACCTTTTATTCAACCCTGCCTTGTAAAGTGCAACAACGTGCCCAATGGACAATGGGTCCATAAGTTAATCTCTAGGAAAGATCCCCAAACTCCCATTTTAGTGCTATGTGCAGTTTATCCAGCAGTAGTGGGACCTACTGGGTAGTTATGATTTATCTTAAGATTTTGTGCAAATGGAATAACTGAAATAAATCTCAGATTTGTGTAAGTTTGATGAACAATATACTCTGTGCTTGTTAAAATACATAAAGTTGCAGATGGTCACTTGTTGACATCAGAAACAGAAAGCACAGTATGAGGCAAACGGCTTGCAATGCTATTTATCAGCAGTGAAAAACATCTACCCAGAAAACAGTTCAGGCATTTCCCTGAACAGCCCCCACAGTTTTCACCCTTCCTCAGCTGCTGCCCAGTGATGTGTTCAGGCAGAGGACTCGTGTAACAAAGGGGGAAATCCAGCCACAGAGCCCACCAAAAAAAACAGGAAAAGCTCACCTCACCCACCTTAGCTAAAGTTCAGTCTAGCCTCAACATACATCTGTGATCAAAACATGACCTAGTTCCGTGGATGCCTTTGCAGGAACAGCGTCGAGGAATTGAACAAAACATTCCAGTTCAGGAACGCTTTTGGGGCATGTCCGTTTCTGATTATGGTAAGAATTTGCTGCTTAAAGTGAACAATGTGATCCAGAGGCGCCTGAGTAAATAAGGAGGAGCGGGAGGGGCTGTCAAAGAAGCGCTGACTCACAGAGTAGAACTGTGCGCTGTTTTTGGAGTGACTCAGCACAGTCTCCCTCAGGTGATGAAACATGTTCGCAACAGGCCTTTTTCTTGATCTATTTACCAAAAAACAAATCACTGTGCAAATAACAATAAGTTATTCCATGACAGTTATTACATGACATTATGTCCATTATGTCCAACTAAAGTTGACTTGGTTCTGCATTACATCCTGGTTGAATTTAAGTTTACACAGGTAAATAAATAAAATATCATGACATGCACTTGCCATGATTATTTAGGCCGTCCCATATTAGCTACCCTTGCAAGTATCTGTTGCTTGCACTGAGCTATTATCTGTCTGATATAAAAATAGTATCCTGCTCAAATCACTCTCACTTCCAGACACCATTTTCCAGACACCATGAGGAAAACAACACACATCAGTATGTTGGGAATCCAGGCAAGTAGCAAGACGTCTAGCCTGTCTGGCCCATTGGTTTCCTGCAGAGGGTGTTTCAGACAGGACCCCAAAACGTGTCTGGCCACCTCATGAGTCAAAGTCTACTGGTGAACTGATGTAACAACTCTGGAATTTACCTCAGCCTGTCCTGGCCGCCTGCCTCTGCACCACAAAGACTAAACAACATAGACGAGATAAGCAGGGCACATCTGTGATACATGGGATCATAGTGACATCTGCTGGCATGTCCGGACTGGAGAAAAAGCACTTTATTTACTTGTTAAATGAAACCATTTTAGTTATTTCTGATTAATTATGCACAAGATTAGATATTATGCGTCCAAACAGCAATGCTAGTTAAAATGACTGTTATATGTTGCATTGGTTTGATATAAGCATAGCTAATAAATCAGAGCAATTGGAGCAATTCATTTCTATATGCTATTTTTATTCTTGTTATTAGAGGAAGAGGGTGTGTTTGGGAGGATTAGCTGAGAAACCGTGCTGAGTTTGTTCTAAGTGAAATCTAATGAAGTTCAGGATGTCTTCATTAAGTGCTAGACATCCTGCAGTACTCCCAGTTTCCAGCATGCCATGTAAACATCAAAACAAAGCAGAGTGAGGGAAGAGCAATGTTTCCCGGCAGGGTACAGGGAGTCCTGTAAGGGTGGGTGTAGGTGGCTTGCAAATTCCCATCAGTGCAGATTCAACTGAGTAAACACACACACACACAAAGAGTACACACATATATCTGCAGGCTGACCACTTGCCTTGCTGATGATGCATTCTGCAGTCAATCAGATTTGTGTACATATCTATGTACATATGCATCTTAACCAATTGGTGGGCTTGTTTTTCCTGAGGTGGGTGTGAAATTTCAGGAACTGTTTAGACCTGCAACTGTAGATCCAGCTCATAATATCACTACCACACTATTAGGAGTTGCGCAATTCTGTAGCATGCTCAGCACAAGAGCAGTGGATGTTTAGGAGAGGGCAGGTAGTGTTAGAGGACAAAGCATGTGTGGTTATCTGAGCCAAAAGTACATTGACCTGTTAGTTGGTGGATAAACGTTTAAACATGGTGTACCTAGTGTACCCAAACGGAGTCCTGAAAACATTAGCTGTACCCCTGAGTCATCAGGTGCATTGGATTAAGCTGCACCTTGCAAAGACCTATGTAGACGATTTCCTGTATTAAAGAAAGTCTAAAGTGGGTCTGTTTAAGAATATCATGGGTCTTCCTGGAATATGAATGTTTGCGAATACTTCACCAAATCCACCTTGATTAAATATATTGCTATTGTCATTTGGTTTCATTTGTCTGTGCATATTTGGATTTTGTCCACATACTTTGTGGGAATGCATGAAGTACTCAGAACCAGTAACTGCATGGTATCAGTTATACAGAGAGGCTAATAAGGCATACTGAAGCTCAGTTTCCAGGAGGGGCTCCCTTGTGACTAGGGAGTGTGGTGCTTATTTGCTTTCTGTTTCCTTGAAAGCCACCAGCAGGCTTCACATTGGAGGGAAAAAAGATTAACAATACCACCTGCCACCAATCAACAGGCGTGGAACGGGTTTTCCTTTGCAGGGAAGGCGCAAATCCCTTTGTGGGGGGAAAATCATAGAGTAAATGAGATTTTCCAGACCTATCCTGCTGTTTTGTGGGTCCCAGTGTGCTTTTGTGGCTCTTTTTTTTTTCCTAAATACCATCTTTGACTTAAAAAAAAATCTGTACAGGAGAGATAATGAGTGATAATGGCACAGGTCAGGGCTGGTACATGCCCTATTATGAAAAGATATTGCTGTTGAAATGAATGTCAGGAAAAGGCCAGACAAGTTATTTTTTTGTCAGTGACACAAGATAATGGTTGATGAGTGAGTTTAAAACACAATAGAGCATTTAATAGAACAATTCACTGCCATTACCTTCAACTTTACTGGCTGAGGACCAAAACATAGTTATACCATCAGTACTGTTAAATACTCCACGTGGTTCCTGTGGAGAAGCTCAAAACAAGCTTCTGTTTTTAAAGGTGACAGTAATCTGATTTTTCCAAAAGTAAAGCCTTCTGTATAGTAATACATTCTTGCACTTTTCTGACATGTACACTATATGGCCAGAAGTATGTTAACGCCTGACCATGACCTCTTTGTATCCTCTAGCATTATAATTTCCTTTTACTGGAGCTAAGAGGCCCGAACATGTTCCTGCATGACAAAACCCCTGTACACAAAGCAATCTCCATGAAGGTTTGCCAAGGTTGAACTGGAAGAACTCCAGTGTCCTGGGGATGAATTGGAACACTAACTACACTCCAGACCTCCCCATCCAACACCAGGGCCTGATCTCAGCGATGTTCTTATAACTAAATGAATACAAATCCCACAGACCGACGAAATCTTAGAGAAATCCTTTCCAGAAGAGTTGAGGCTGTTGTAGTAGATAAGGGTGGGGGGGGGTGATAGAGGGACAAATTTGGAATAGATGTCAACAAGCCCATATGAGTGTCTTAGGCATGCATTCTTATACTTTGGGATATGCAGTGTGTTGATAAAACATGTGCATATGATTCCACTGTGTAGAGTGTATAACCAGATTGAAGCACACTGCAAATGGGGACAATATTAAATCGGTCTACTGAGACCAGACAGATTTCCTGAAGCTACAGGGCACCTAAGCTCTTTATGATCATCGAACTTGCACCACCAGACAGCTTTAGTCAAATTTTGGACTTGTTTTGACAGCACAGTGGTGCAATGGTGCTCCAGTCCCAAAACATGTTATGTGGATTGTAAATGATAAATTGCCCCATAGATGCAAATGAGTGTGTTTGCATGGTGACATGAAATAAAATGACATCCTATCCAGGGTGTATTCTCTCCTCTCAAAGTAAGCTCCAGCTTAACCACAGGTCTGTTACAGTGCTGACAGTGAGTAAGTTATTGAGCAGGTAAATAGGTGCCAGATTTTAGTTAAGTGTGCATTATGATCATTTCTGGATGTAAACATATTCAGACAACTGAATGTGGAGGTCACTGAAGCAAAACTAGCATACACAATCAATCTACTGTAATGTTTTTTGGAAAGAGGAAGGAAACCAGACAACCCATATAGACACAGAGAAAGATGTGAAACTCTGCACAGTAACCTAGACTCAGGATTTACATTTACATTTATGGTATTTAGCAGACGCCCTTATCCAGAGCGACTTACAAAAGTGCTTAGTTAAATTCTTGGAGTATCTGAAGCTAGTAAAGGTAAAGGATTCAAGAACTCAGACTAGAGTCCTACTAGAAAAGAGCCATGTAGTATCAATCGTCCAAAACTTTCTACATTAGTCAACTTGGGGGATGAACCTAAAACTGCATGTTGTATATATATAACTCTCTCTCTCTCTATATATATATATATATATATATATATATATATATATAACTATGACCTATGACCTATGAAACAACTAACTGATCAGTCTATTTTATTCCATTTTATAACACAAAAATGTGTCAAAACTTAAAATGTTCAATTTATTAATGAACAACACACATGGTTTTTCACACTTTATGGTAAAACTTTATGTTGGCGAATGTTCACAAGACAGCTATTCCTTTACCAGGCTCTCTTTTTATGATTCCTTAAAGTAAACAGTAAACAAGACAAAAGGTGCAGTCTTACATGTACCTACATAATTCAAAATGCAAAGACTGATCAGTGACAAAGCTCTGACATTGGATACTCCTTCCATAAATGTTCAACTAGCATGTAAAAAACCTTCAGTAAATCAATCAATCATTATTTTTTTTCTCTGTTAATTAACAGCATGTTTTGCAATATATGTAATATTGGCCTTAGATCATGTGGAGCATCTACCATACTGTGAATGACCTGTTAGTATCAAATACAACTACTAAGGGATGCTGCTAAGGGACATTATCTAATGCCCTCACACAAGATTTACCAGCACTTAAATATAATTTAAGTCAGGCCAAACCACACCTCATGGAAAACTCTGCTGGTTCACTAAGTCATTATTAAGTCAACCTGACATCAAAACGAACAAAACTTTAATAGCCTTTAATAGAAATGATGATCTTTGACCTAAGCCTTTACAAAAGCATTTACAGTATTGGTATGTAAGTAAGTGTGTCACATTCTTATGCAAATGCTGTAAAGGTATTAACACAGCCCACAAATAAGGGTAACGTTTGTGTTATTGTTAATATTTGTTAATATCAAATAATCTAAAGAACAATTATTTTTTTAGAGTATTTTTTCATTAACAAATGATTGCCTACCAGTTTAAAGAAAAACATCAGCATTGTAAGCTGGTCAAATATTTCTAAATGCCCCCAGATAGCAAACTGTTTTTATTTCTCCGTGCATAGTCATAGCATTCCTGCTCAGAGCTAGTGCATTCTGCGAAAGTGAACTCTCTTAACATGCACGCCAGAGGATGTAAGGCCATGACTTATCTCCTGGACCAGAGGCTACTCCTATGACGTCCATCGGAGTCTCCAGGGACGCAAAAAAGTGCATCACATGACTGCTGGGCAACATTACTGACCTGCAGCAGCAATATATAAACTCAACATGGCAACTTCACAAGAGTTAATGGTGCCTACGCATGTAAATAAGCTGCTTACTAAGCTCCGTTTCATGGCTTTCAGTCAGTGGGATGAGCGCTTTTGTCGTTTTTGTTGCAGATTCTTTACAACCTGACTTAAGTGACCATTTGAAGCCCACGTAATAGCCTAGGCACTCATAGTTTCTTGCCAGTCACATGGCCATTACCACACTCCCACGTGGGAAGTAGGGCAGGGGATTACACTCAGGTTAGAAGACTCGTCTCTAGTACAGTCTGGAATAACATGTTGTTCATGACCCTTCTTCTTGCACAAACACCCACACATGCTTATATATATACACGACTACAAAAACATGTCTATACGTTCACATGATACGCATCACCCCGGCACTCACTGCTCAGTATCGTCCTGTCACAAGTGTTGTCAAATTAACGCATGCTCATAAAGTCACTAAAATTGGCCACATGACACAAGGGACAAATTTGCATATTTATTTACTCATAATTGTTCACATATTAATTCAATTTAATTCAATTCAATTTTATTTGTATAGCGCTTTTAACGATTGACATTGTCCCAAAGCAGCTTTACAGAAAATAATAAAAAGGAATAATATATATTTATAGAATTTGTTTTGAAATTTTATCCCTAATGAGCAAACCGGTGGCGACAGTGGCAAGGAAAAACTCCCTGAGATGACAAAAGGAAGAAACCTTGAGAGGAACCAGACTCAT
>JAOVVF010000004.1:18559479-18593325 GCA_028565595.1 Duopalatinus emarginatus
GCCTACCTGTAATACCAGTAACCTTGTAAGTCGCTCTGGATAAGAGCGTCTGCCAAATGCCGTAAACGTAAATGTAACGAAACAGCAACAATATCTAAACTGTGACCATGTACAATAACTAGGAATACCAATATTATTAAACCTACTCAGACATAAAAAGGCTCAGATAACACCTGCTACCAGGTGACGCTCTGTGGTATAATCTTAATGTATGTTGCCAGGTTGATAATACACAAAAAGACAACGATAATCAAAGCACACTGCAAACACATCAACTGGAACTGCTCCTGGCTCCTAGAAGTAACCTGATAGAACCTAAAAACATTCATTCATCAGCAAGCAACACTACAGCAAACACCATCTAGGCGAGAAAAAAGTGTCTAGCGTGACACGTAAGTAAGTGTAGTGAGCTAAACAGACAAAACGTTCTATTCTGCCTTTATTAATGCTTTAATCCTATTTTACACCGCACAACTAAAGTCTTTTACAAATAAGCCCAGTGCTTTAGGGTGGATTATCGATTTGCTGCAGAAAGAGTCGTTTATTAAAGCTATGGCAAATGCAACCAGTCTTCATTAAAAGCCATACGATTTGTAAAGATCATTAATATACTAACTAAATGAAATGTACAGCAAGAGATTCAAAGACACGATAAAGAGCACCTACTGTGCAAAGACCCCAGCAAGAGGTTGAAGGACAGATGTAAGTGCTCCAGCTGGGAGACTGGGTGATTGCTGCACTGGTGGTGGTCCATCTTAAAAAACAAACAAACAAAAAACACTTTAAAGCCTGCATTTTTGTCTAATGGTGATGCACACAGTAAAACACAAGACAATATATGGAAAGGTTTGAAAATGTTGATAATACTGCTAACACTAAATATTGGTCACTTGAGGTGTATTTTAAATTCATAATCTGTAGGCCACAAACAATCTTCTACACTGAAGTGCCAAAAAAAACCTGGTACAGACAGGTCTATGCAAAAATAAATATTCTGGTGGTATGGGGTTTATTTAGCCGGCATTCCATGGGACCCCTGGTACATCTACAAACATCCCTGACAGGTCAACACTGTGTGTGCTTCCATTCTGACCAGTTACACCTGTTCATGTCCTGCATTTATTCTGATGAGTTTGGGCTCTTCTAACAGGACAATGTGCCACCACACACATCTAGAGACCAAATTATGGTTAAAAGTTTGGAATTTTACCATTCCCATTTGGAATGTCACCAGATCTCGACACGTCTGTGATGTTATGCAACTCGCTGAGAAAAACAAAAATTCTACACCTTGGAATACAACAGAATTATGAACTGTTCTACAGGAAGTATGGTGTTCATTGCCCACAGAATACTTCAGTAAGCTTGTGGAGTCTATGCCCTGTGTGGGAACTACCAAGTATAAGATTGGTGTACCAGTTCTTCTGGCACTGAAGGATGCATTCATTCCAAATTCTTATTCAGTGATCTGCTAACTACAAAGACAGTTACATAAAAATCCAAGAAAAATGTAACTGCTTGTTATTGACATATTGCACTAACGAGAATCTCAGACAGATGTAACCCGGAAAGCACATGCATTACTAAGGAAGGTCCCAAATCTTATGTTAAAAACACTCACAGTAGGCCAGATTCGGGTCTAGAGGATTCCTGGCTCCATAGTAATAGTAGCCCTCATTGTATGGAGTGCTGTGTGTCTCAGAGAGGGTGGCTGCCACTGGGGGAGGAACTCTTGCGATCCTGAGAGCACAGTTCAAAACAGTCCATAGAGACACAGTAATAAAAACATGAAGACAGTTTACAGATTAGACGAGAGCAATACTGATTACATTGGAGTGGATCTTTGTGCTACGACACACAAAACAACTCAATATAAACTTATATGTAAACGTGGGTTATAGTGCACACCTGGGGGCAACCATTTCTCCAGCAGCTCCCGAGAGGTCTTTGTAAAAGTTTTCACTGAAAGTTGCGATGCCACTGTTCCCGACTCCGATGCTGGTCGTGTTCCCGAGGTGCCCCAGGCTGGCGCTGTAGTCCAGAATGGGAGACTGGAAGGCCACGCGGGGTCTCTCAGGAGGCTCTCTCTCTACTTCATGTGTCCTCTTGTCCACGTCTGTTCTGATGGCGTCTAGCCCTACTCCGGGCTTGTAGGGCACATCCCGTCTCCTTCCTTCATGCTCCCTCCTTACAACACCAAACTGCTTAATCCTGTCAGGCTGTGGGAGACCAGGCAGGTACATGGTCATACACTGAAACAAAAAGCAGACTATTAATACGAGTCTAATAAAAGAAGAATAAGAGCAGAATGAGTCCTCCGAATACCAAACCATAGTTATTTAACTAAAAAGAGGAAAACCAACCAACCAACCAACAAAACAAAACACACAACAAGGAGCAAAACACCCCAAAAATAAATCAGGACTGTGTGCAATTTTAAAAAAAATAAAAATAAAAATAAAATTAGATGACCAATGCAAGTCTGCCATCTACTGTATAAAAAAAGAGCCACACATTTACCTCCTTCTGGTGGTGCTAAAAACACAATCACAGAGCAGGTATCAGGAACCTCACATCAACATTAACCGTCAGCTATTAAACACGTCATGTGCACAGATCAGTTCAGCAAGTCATGCCTTCAGATCACAAACATATTAAACAACGCTCTTACAAAACTGTGCTGCGCCTCACCGGCACAATGCTTTAACTTTGCATGCTTTAGCAACTTTTCAGACCCCAGCACAACAGAGGCACAACAGAATAACTCCACAGACAGCGTAATGACTTGAATACCTCTTTTTCTGGGTCAACAACTCCGGTAGCAGCAACTTTCAATCCGAGCTCCTTTTCCCTACAAGATAATTATAAAGAATAACATCAGATATAACAAACATTTTCACACATTTTTAAATGAGGCAAACACTGACACACCTTATCACTTACTAAGCTTGGGAACTATCACGTTATCGGTTAAAACACGACCCCTGTTATGGAGGAACACTAGATATTCAAGTGAAAACCTAATCAGTAATCCTCATGCACTGCAGTGCACCCACTTTCTCTTATTTCTGCGCTGTTCAGCCATTTGCTCCAGCAGCTCCTGTCTGTAGCGCTCCTTCCTTCTCTGAACAGCTTCCACTCCCTCAGTAGCCCCTAAATGAGAGAAAACACAAGAGAAGTCTTTTTAGTAGGATTTAGCAGGTCATGACATCCAAATCCCAGCAAGAATGTGTCATAACATCTACACGCTCATACATAACCGGGTTTTTATAAAGAGGTCATAAAGCAACTTATCTTACCAATCATAAGTCCTGTGGCAAAATCCGACATGTTCCTCTTGTGAGCAGCTCTGGATTGTGCTGGTGCTGCTAGTGGACTGCAGGACAATCAGGAACCGAAAATTAGAAACTGCTAAACAACAAGGACAGTCCAGTACACATCACACTCTGATCTGCCTCAAACTGTGCCATGGCTGTACATCCCACACCCGGCGGATCAAAGAAACACATGGGAAAGGTTTGATCTGCAGCACTTCCCATCTTTCGACAGATCGATGTTTCTAACCAGCGAAACTGCCTAATAAATCTTGGCCGTTCCTGCACATTCTGGCTGACTGCATCTCTTTTGCTTGTCGACGCCCTGATTAAGAAAGCCTGTTCATTATACTAGTCTTGACTGAAAGCCTGACTGAAATATAAACCAGTATAGACAATTGTTTCACAAGCAAGCGCTAAATAAAAGAAAAGATTCATCTGTGCATTGCTGTGCACATTACCTACTTAATGCACTTTACTATCCATGCTTAAACCCTGACACTCAAAAATCCAATTATTGTAATTGCTCTAAATCAGTACCTGGATTTAATCGGTGCCAGTGGAGTCCGTCTGTCTTCCTCTCGATGGTCCTCTTCATTAACACTAGGTACCTCCACTTCTTTTCTCTCCTGAGTAAACCTGTTCAGCAGAAACACAATCAGCTTAATGACATGCTCTGGGAACTCTCGTCTATTGCAGTGCGTTTTATCAAATGAGAACAGAATTGAAGGAACACCCCCCCACCACACACACACACACACACACACACACACACACACACACACACACACACACACACACACACACACACACACACAAATGTAACAAAAGAACAAGATGTTGATTGCTGCGACGCACCGATCAGCCCTGTGTTGGGCTTTTCTGTGCATCCTGCTGGCTATCGCAGGCTCAAGTCGATGTTTCAGCCTCCTTCTTTGCAGGAGCTCGAGCTCCTCTTGTTCCTCCTCATCAGAGTTTAACTCCTCCTCCGAGCTGTAGTGCTCCCTCCTGGACCTCCTGTGTCTGCGTTTGGAAGCGTCCTCCAAACCTTTTCGCAGGGGGGTAAGGGCTGTGCTGGGCACAGGCTCAGGCGGGTGGTCCCTCTTGGAATAAGGGAGCCTGTCTGGGCTCCTTCGCCCTCGTGGTTTTGGAGAAAACGATGGATGGTATGGAGTCGTGGCGATTAAATGATCTTTTTGTTCACGGGCCTGGGGTGAGAGACGCATTAGTACTCAATATGGAGACTTTGTTCTCATTTAAAGCGACAACCAATCAACACAAACCTGTTGTGCGTAGGTTTTTCTTATCTTCTGTACCTCCTCCTCTCCTCGGAGTAGCGGACTGTACTCCTTAATCCTCTCATCTTGCAACTTGTCCTGATGAAATGAACACACCTCAAATTTAAAACCACGAGTAATTAATCTAGTCACAGAGTCTCAGACGTAAACCATGACCTACTTTCATACCGGTTACTTTAAAAACATCCAGAGCTATAAATTACAGGTCGAGCTGAAGTTAAAGGTAATTAAAACATAAGACAGCAAAGCATAACAACATCCATACATCAATCCATACAGCACACCCGAGCTATCAATCCACCTCAACAGGGGGAAGAAAACAGCGTTGAACCAAACAGCAACAGACCCCAACGCCGATGTGTAGTGCTGCTACCCGACACCAAATCACTAACAACGTCAACAGGTGTGAACAAACTCCAGTTCATGTTAAACTCATCACGCTATTGTGATAGGCAGGAGTTGTGTTATACATAATGAATTGGCTCCTTTAATTACTGCGTGCACACGCACTCACGCACACGCACACACACACACACACACACACACACACACACACACACACAGGAATGCACTCACTTTAGTAGATCTTCTCTCTCTTGTAGGAACAGACAGTGTTTGGTGTTGCGAGGCATTGACATTTTGCTTCTAGAATGCAAAATATAATAAAATAATATAATAAAATAATCATTTCTGATTTATATTTTACACACAAGAACGAGGATACAAGCTTTCTCTTCAGTTCGAACTTCAGAAGTCATCCTCTCCGTCTTCTACCATAGCGAATCCAACTGGTCTCGTGTGTGATAACTGTTTCTCTATAATCCCAATCCGGTCGCTACCCAATGCGCGACGCTGCTCAAACAAACCCCATTACCTTTAGTGCTGCAAGTTACGATTTTGTACGTCTACAAAAATTTCCTCAACAAGCTGTACTTCACAACACCAGTTTATACCCAAGTCTCAGCCATACCCTACTAAACAATCTCACCTGGATACTTTAGGTTTGTACCCAAGAACTGCTCGACACCTTTATACCCACCTACACAGATATAATGATTCACACTCCCACCCAGAAGACGAGCCTGGTTCCACATGGTGTGTCCTACTCGTGTCATGTAACAGAATTTTCTCATCACGATCATGTCTAATTCTAGGTCTGGATTTTTCTAAAAAACGATGCTTACAATTAAAAAAACTAAAACGGAATTTAAATAAGCATTCACGTAAACCCTTCTTTGTGCTGTAAAGCAAATGTTTACGCAGCTCCCCAAAGAATTATAAATCAGGCTTTATCTAGGTCACGTCTGCTTTATTCTGTTGTGTTGTGTACATTCAGCGTTCCTAAGACACCTATGGTAACCTCGCCTGGGCTTGTTATTGAGCGGATAAGCCAGATCTCGAGTGGCAAAGCCAGGCGACACTAAATGTACCCTGCAAGGATACTGGATTATACTAGATATAGACAGACATCTAGGCTTCAGATAGAGACTAGCAAGATCCCTGCTTCAGTGCTTTTTTTATTTATTGATTAATCACCAGTTTTGTAGAAATGTTAGAAAACGACAATATTTCGTAGTTTTGGTTCCGGAATACAACCATCTACGAGTTATTCCTAAGTCACCTGAGTTTACCTTAACATCAGGAACTGAAAAAAGAGATACGACCTGGTGTGAAAATCAAACAGACCTGGACTGTAGTCATACATGTAGCTGAATAGGTTACAATAAATTGCCCTTAGGTTTAAAAGAGTGGCTTGTGAGGGACTGGGGTCTTATTAAGCGTGTATGCTCACCCTTATGCCCAGTATTACAGAGGTGTGGGTTCAGGAACCTGACACTTACTTAGTGCTAAAGACGAATGAACGCATGAAGCAAAGATCAGCAGAAGCAGAACGAAACATCACCTCAGAAACATAGCGCCTGTAATCCAAACGAAGCTCCTCCTTCAGCCTTTGCTTCTTCCTCTCGTACTCCTCTCCCAGCTGCAGACTTAAACCGTATCCTTCTTCTGAAACCCGAAGACAGACAAGCTTTATCATCTGTCCTATTAACCCTATGAAGATAATGTTAAATATGGATTAGGAGCTCACCTCTGTTTTGTTTGGGTTGGGATGCGGTTTTGCCAGGAGGCTCCGTTTCCTCGGCACCAAAGCTTGACTAAAGAAGAAGAGCAAAACGGAAAGGACAAAAGGTTTCCGTGAATGTACTGGCGTGTTATTTAACGATGAGTTAGGCAAGATTTGTAGAAATAAATATCACTGGTGTTAAATGGGTGAACATTTTTATTATTTCCACGTGTGTAGTCAGGACCAAGGTGCTACATAAAACAACAAATCGACACAAAACAACAAAGTGCACCAACGCTAGATGAGTTACAATAAATACAAGGTGGGGTGGGCAGTGCAGTTGGCCCACTTCACAATTCAAGTGGTAGTAGGGGCAATAAGGTGCAGTTATGGAGTTGTTACTGGGAATTGTAGACATGGTACACGTCTTAGCGGCAGCATAAGTATAACCGTGTTTAAGTGCTCCAAGATGTCTATCTATATTATCTACTTATTGTGAGTCAAGTTACATGTCTATAACCATCTGAATTTTCTTTGTAATGATGTGAAGGGGTGACAGAGAGCCGGACTGACTAAAGCGAGACAAAAAAAAAACAGGGATATTCAAATCCAAATCCCGGTCAGAGACCTTACTGTTCAGGGGCGGTCGTAGGCTTGTGATTAAGGAACAGACATTGGGATCTGAAGGTCCCAGGATCGAGCCCATGCAACTGCCAAGGCTCGACTGAAGGGCCCTTGAGTGAGGCACCTAACCCCCAACTGCTCCCCAGGTGCTGCCCCTAGTGTTCACTAGTGTGTATGTTTCACTGCACGAATGAATGAATGAATGCCACTGCATAGCGGTTGGTTAGAAAAGTATGCACTTTCACTTTTCTTTCACTTTCCGGGCCAGAAAAAAAAAATACCAATTTTTTTTTTTTTTTACATTTTTTCCAGATAAATTAGTTTGCCAATCACTTAAACTTTAAAAAACGAATCTGTGGGCGGTTTCTCACTTCATTAGTGCTGTATAATAATATAACTTACTGCACCTTTAATAAAACAGCATTAAAAACACACACACGCACGTGCTGACCGGAAGCCCCTCTTTATGTGCATTAAATCAAGCATACGTCACCTTCATTTCCATATAAGGCATGTATCCACTTTCTGTTACTGTCCTCCGTTTATCTTCCACAAACGCCTCAGTCCTGGCGGTCTCCATGCTCCTGTCCCGTGTCTGGGTTACTTCTCAGTCTGTTCACACGGTTTAAAGTGAATATATATGTTACTGTGAGCGCTGGTTTAAGAGACGCAGCTCCGCAGCACGACAGCAACCAAAACACAGCCAGTTCCCGTCGTTAGGAAAAAAAAACGGTCTCGTGAGGCTGGTTAGCAACCTCCGAGCCAATCAGTGCGCTGATTCAACCACAGTATCCCGGCAACCGCAAGAATAGCAAACGAGCGCGCGCAGCCCACGCGCTGCCTTACTTCATTTAAAAACAGTAAATAACGGACTTGGTGTAACGGCTCCGCTTCAGTTATTCAGCTAGCTTAACATCAGAGTCGACCGTGGACGCTTCTTCACACAGTAAAACATCCATCTACTCCGGCTTCAGTCACTCGGCGTCCTAACTAGTACAAATAGACATCTAGGGGTATTTCTTCTGTTGGTTACCGCAGCCGTGTGTCGTAAAAAAGCGCGACGTGCTAATGATGCTTATCGGCATTTCAAATTAAAAGTCCCACTTTGCTGTTTAGCGCGTTAACACGCACATGCACAAACACAAACATATACGGCCTTCTGCTAACTCATATAAGAGATTTAAACGCAAGCCCTTACTGTGCATATTGCTTAGCATCGGTTGGTTCCATGTTTTTAATGAACCTCGTATCTATTAAACGATCATGGTGTGATCACGTGTCGATTTGTAAATATAGAACTTTTAATTTGAAAAATCGTGTCCACCTCCGTATTTGCATAGAGATTACTTGAATGGAGCTAATGTATTTAATTACATTAATGTTATATAATATATAAAATGTGATATAATATATTTCAAAGACCAGCTAGAAATATTATTAAAAATATTTTTGTGAGCTCATATAAAGGACAATATGTCATAAACTCACTATAACAGAAAAAATTCACGATATTTATAGTAATTATTGCTTTAACCTTGAGACTTTTCTCAAACACACAGTAGCGTGAGTGCTATTGTTAGTGTTAAAGCTGTTTGAATTAAAATTCTCGGGCTTGTCGCCGCCCCATCATAGGTGCCGTTTCCTTAGTAACCAGACGGTCTCAGAGTAAAAGGGTGGAGGGAGATGCAGAGAGGGAGAAAGGGAGGGGGCGATGGTGGAATCATCCTCCACTCCATCTTCTTTGTTCTCCCTCCTGCTGCTTGTGGCCTAGTTAAGCAGCCAATATCAGAAATTAGGCCCTTAACAACACCATTGTTTTTTTTTTGTTTTTTGTTTTTATTCCTGCTTGTGAGACACGGTTGTGCTTTGTCAATCTTGTACATTCAGTACAATACAATTTTTAATAATTTTTTTGTTACTGCACCAGACAATTTGAATCATATTTTTCAGGAGATTAAGCTTCTTGGTTCACTGGACCTTCTCAGTGGTTGGTTCATTTAGTGTGTCCTGGGATTTTGAGTGGCTATGCTTGTGCCGTGGACACAGTAGACCGTGATGTACTGTAGACTCTTTAATTCTGTCTTGACAACATAGCTGACTTAAACCAATGGCAAATGTTTACTTGTTTTAAATATAATTTTTTAAACCTGAATTTATACTGCCAGCTTTGTTTATGAAGACTGGGGTTTTTAGTACAACTGAATCATGACTAATTCTGCAGACCAAACCAAATAATGTAATAATAAAGACATTTAAGAAGAAAAGCTTAATCTTAGTAGAACTTATTAACCACACTCTCAGATCCTGATGGGACTTATAATGAGTGTTTTATTAAAGACAAGCTAACTTGGCAAGTAAAACAATTAAGCCTATGGAGAAATATTGATGCTGATGATGATGATGATGAGTTATACAGTGAACTGTTTAATGTTCTAATAACCCTTAATAATACTAAGCTGTTCATTTGTCTTCACAGAATATAATGTCCTATATGGACGTCAGTGGAAACATTGTGTAACTAACATCAACCCAGTAGAGCAGAGGTCAGACGTTGTATAATCATTGTGCATGCTGTGTGGATATGCAGACTGGTGTAGTCTTGGATATAGACTCTCATTTGAATTGTTGCATTTTGTTTGCATAATTCATATCATAGTATAACGCACGATAGTGACTATCGATGGGTAACAGTATGGATGCTGTGTTTAACATTTCTGTCATTGTTGTCTATTTCACAGTGTCATTAATACATAGTAGAAAGCCCATAACAGAAAACAGAGAAGTAGACTAGAAAAGACTGTTGTGTTATTAATGTAGGCAGATTTTAGCATAGTTTACAGTACACCTTAAAGATGTCAGTCAAGAATCTGTAGCTTACAGATGGAAAACTGTATCAGCTGCTTTTTTTGGCAAATCGGAGCAAGGATTTGGTGTTACTATGGGAACACTGTGAATGGCAACACCTCATTGGCAGCTCCCCAATGCTGGGCTCTATCTGAATTATTTCCCTTAAGGGACAAGATCTTGGGATAGATTATTCAGGCAGCTTTGCCGCACATAAAACAGAGTCGGAAGAGCAGAAGAGAAGAAAGAGAAAGACACCAGAGCCCCATTTCCAATCTGGGCAGTATGGTGTAATAGAAATTCAGGCATAGCCAAGAGCTAATTAAGATTCAAATTGAGGAATGGCACAGCCTGGAGCCCAACCAGTCCCAAAGTCAGTTTTTTAGATCAGAGAAAAGGAACCAGCTGTGTTTAAATCCCTGTGGAGTGTACCATGTGCCACATCCTCATCAGGCTGCTGTTTGAATCACTCTCACACTTACTCGCTTATATTTCCTATTTTTCAATTCTGTCTAATTCCTGTCCTCTAGACTTTGCCCCAAAGACACCAATTGACTTGATGGACGTATTGATTCAGAGTAATTATCAGGAACATGTCAAATGGCCATGTTGAATTGCACGCGCACTTACATGTGCACAGCTCTGATAAATTCACGCTGTGAGTTGTTGATACTGTCCACATTTCATTGAATGCAGTTTGGGTAACATGAAGTGAGAGCATGCAGTGGAAACAAAGCCCCCCAGCTGTACTATTCTCACCCATCTGGAATGTAGTATTGATCATGCCTGAGCTGCTCATCAATTCAGAGTCATGAACTGCCTTTACATAACGAAGCTTGTTCTTATAGACAGATGGCCGGTTCTGCTCAGATACTGGGTAACTAGTAACTAGTTTTTGATATAGTGAAGAACGTTAAGCTCATTAATATGTGAGGAAAAACTGATTGGTTTATTCTTATACTGGATGCAAGGATGTAGCTGATTCAGCTTTTAAATGGCTGTATAACAATGTAGAAGTATCCAATTACAACATGTGTTGGACTACAGTAAAAAATAAATTAAAACGCTGTGCAGAAATTGCAAACGTCCCAAACACCAGGCTTTTATAGGCTCTGTTGTGCTGTTTTGTGGTAGATGATTTGTGCAAGCCTTTACAGAAAACTCTTAGATGTGTGAGTGTGAAGCCCACCTCCCCCACTGTGGCAGTGCCGAGAGACAGCACTGCACAACAAAGCCCGATTCACTAATATGGAGCTCCGCATCGAGAAAAGAGCATGTACTGCAGTAATAGATAGAATAATGAGAGAAGAAAAAGGAAATGCATGTGGAAATAAAGATCATTTGGTGGGGAAATGTATCAGCTTCTCTTAGTTATGTGCCCTGGCAATATATAAAGTAAAAATGATGGACAACCACATTATTCTGTCTCCATTTATTTTACTTTACAAAACAATACCTAGCTGACTTTATGTCTCAGAGGTTTACATGCCAAATATAAAGGAGTAGAATTTCCACTTTAGTTTCCACTAATCAGGAAGAAAGATCTGCTTGCACTAACAAAAAAATATTTAATATGTAGAGAACGAACATCCTAATCCTGGCTTCCTTTCTTGTTTTAACTCTAATACTGTTCGAACCATTAGAGAGACTGAGAGAATAGGAGGCTTTATAGTCACTCTAGTTATATACCAGAAATACTGGAACAGAATGTAAAAAAAAACTGGTACAGATTGGTGGTGGCTTCATAATAATATAGGGTTTATTTAGCTGTCATTCAGTAGGAGCCCTGGTACGTCTACAAATGTCTCTGATAGGTGAACATTATGTGTGATAAGGTACACGAGTTAATTTCCTGCATTCATTCTGATGAGTTTGGCCTCTTACAACAGGACAATGTGCCACCACATGTCCAAAGATGCCAAATTATGGCTATAGGATCACTCATCTAAGTTTGGGGTTTTGTCATTTGCATGCCAAGTCACCAGATCTCAACACATCTGGGATGTCATACAACATGCTGTCCTACACCTCAAAATGCAACAGAATTGTGGACCGTTTTATAGGAGTAATGGCGCACATTGGCTATGGTATATTTCCATAAGCTTGTGGAGTCCATGTCCTATTAAGGACCTGCAAAATATTAGACTGGGGTACCGGGTTTTCTGGCACTTCAGTGTACAAGTACAGTATACAGTATGGTGACTATGTGACAACAGCATCAACAATTCACCAAATGATATGTAATCGAATTAGGAAAGTTGCAATGCAAATGGGTAACAATGAGTGAGACAGTAAGAAGTATCATCATGATCTTGGAGGTATCTGTGTTTTTGTGGTGTGAATCGAGCGTGGCCAAGTGATAGCATCAGGGACAATGCAAAATAAATCTGTTAGCTCATTAAGTGTTCATTTGGTTAATGGCATACCAACGGCAACAGTACAACAAGCAATATAGGGCAGAAAACAGCAGTATGTACAAAAATATAATGAATTGTATTAAATATGCCTTTCCTGTTTTTTAGTCTGAGCAAAAAAGAAACCATGTAACCATGAATTTGAACCTTATACACCCTTTTCAGCGATCAAAATGTTGATTGATCGAAATGTATTTCTAAAATTGCTTGTGCCCTTATTTAACACCTGCCTTTTATCTGTTCCAGAGACCCCATTTTGTGACGATGTCCAACTCGGTGGCCTCCTATGACCAGCTGGTGCGGCAGGTGGAGGATCTCCGCAAGGAGAACTCGCACCTGCGCCGCGAGCTGGAGGACAACTCGCACCACTTGTCCAAGCTGGAAAATGAGACCTCCGATATGAAGGTGAGTGTCAACTTTTGTGTGGCAGTCAATCAGCCATAACATTGAAACCACTGACAGCTGAAGAGAATAGCATTGATCATTTTGTTATAATGTATTAGACAGCATGAGAGTCAGTTCCTGAAGCTGATGTGTCAAAAGCTGGAAGAATAGGAAACAGTAAGGATCTCAGTAACTTCTCCAAAACAGTAGGTCTTGTGGGTTGCTTTTGGTATATAGTGGTCAAAAGTAGTCCAAGGAAGAACAACCGGTGAACCAGAAAAAGGGTCATTGATGCTCATGGCACTGGCGAAAGCACCTACATGGACACATGAGTATCTGCGACATGGTGTAATGGAATAAGGTGGCCTGTTCTGATAAATCACATATTCTTTTCTTCTGTGGATGGTCAAGTGCATGTGTGTGTCAATTATCTGTGGTAGAAATGACACCAGGATGCACTATGGGAAGAAGACAAACTGACAGAGGCAGTGTGCAATGCTCTGTGCAATGTTCTGCTGAGAAACCTTGTGTTCTGGAATTCATGTGGATGTCTCTTTGACACATACCACCTTAATGAGCATTGTTGCAGAGCAAGTTAACCAATCTGTGGCAACGGTATTCCATAATGGAAGTGGCCTTTTTCAGTATATGCTCCATACCACAGTGCAAAAATGTTCAGGAATGGTTTAAAGTACTTGACATGGTGTTGACTTGGCCTTCAAATTTCCTAGATCTCAAACCGTTTGATCATCTGTGGGATGTGCTGGACAAACAAGCCTGATTCATGGAAGCTACAGAACTTACAGGGCTTAAAGGATTTGTTGCTTACAACTTATGGCCTCATATTATGGCTGATGGGTGTATGTGTAATAATATAAAAATGACGTTAAATAAGCCCAAATGAAGTTATGACCAGCAGAAAATCACCATTGCCTGTATTTGCTGTAGCACTGACCTACTTTTCATAAAATGTCTGGCAACACTAATGGGTCCTAGCCAGGCTTTACAACCTGCACACAGAAATACCCTCAACTCACAGAACAGCTTACATCAAAATGTTCCTCTATTGTATGTAGGCTGGCAGCGAAACCATTAGACAATCCTACTTCATTGATCCTAGGTTTTGAATTGTTATTCTCATTACTCTAAAGATTTATCTTGGATTCCAGTAAAGAGCCCCATTTTGAGCTGATGTATTATTACGTCTTACACCCTAATGTTGGGTTTGTCAATTACCCACTGACCCAGTTTAATGTAATAAATCATTTTAAAGTACCAAAAATTTGCAAATGAGTGAATACAGTTCACATATTATACTATATTATAGTATTATATATGATTATACTACTGGTTTTCTTTTAGTAAAAACATCACCCGAGGACTACGGCAGCTTAGCTTTCAGCTTAACCGTCTCTGACTTCAGCTATCCAGAGTTGGTGTTCAGAAATCAATTAAACCGTCTACTCCAAAGCATTAATCAGGTAGATCCTGCTTATCCCAGTCAGCCCTCCCATTCTCAGCAGTGCTGGGAGACATAAATTCTGTGCAGTAAAAACCTCTAAAGAGCTCATTATGATTCTAAGCTCAGGACTTCAGTTCTCTTAGCATCTAGATCTCACTGCAAAGTTAGTGTTAGACACAAATTCTGTGGGCCAGGGGAAGTAAGGGACAAAATGAGAAGAAATTTGTGCCAAAATGCATAAGACTTAAAATGTTTAAACCGCTAATAATCCCCTGGTTCACAATCACAAGTACAAAACATCTACAGATAACTATGCACAAGTATGACTTCACTGATGGGTTAATTAAAGCGAGGTAATTTAAAATCATTTCATTAAAGTTATCTCATATATAGATTATGGCTTTAGACTGTGTATTAGACTGTGTTTTAGGTGCCACAAAGCTGTCAGCTATATTATTACCCTAGAGTGACTAGTCAGTGTGTAATGTCCTTGACGAATTGGTAGGTAAATTGATGACCATAAAAAATACATCTAAAAAATATTAAATTTTTAAACACAGCCACGAGTGTATACAGAAACACAATTTTCATTACATACCTGTTAGAAACAGGAAATGTTTCATATTCAGAAATTAAGAATATACATTTGATTTGTTTAACTAGAATTCAACTTGACTAGAAGATATAATAGCAGAAACAGCTGGTAAACATGTGATTTTTCACCATCAACAGATAAGTGAATAAAATAAAAAATAACTCTGTAAATGGCAGTTAAAAGTCAAAGACATACAGCCATCCACTGTACAGCCCGACAGCTCATTTTAAGCCGTTTATAAGCAAATGTATCTTTGCTTGTTCAAGTGTGTTGAATGATTAAAAATGGTAAAAATGTGCACCCCAAGAGCATCGCAAAAACCACACAAAAGACCTAAAACTCACCCCCAAAAATACATATGCATTGGTGACTGCGGTGTATGTGTATTTCTACTGAACAGACTTTATCAACACCATTATCCCCCTTTTCTCTCCCAAGCATTCTAATTTATCTTAATAATAATGTTTTTAATAATAATGTAAAAATGTTTATGTGCATCATAGACATACTGCCTGCACTTAAAGTGAATAGAGGTGAACAATTTGAATGTAACCCATTTGTGCACTGAAACACACACACCAGTGAACACTAAGGGGCAGTGAACACACTTGCACAGAGCTGGGGGCAGCCCCAAAACCTGGTGCCCAGGGAGTAGTTGGGGGAATCAATCATGTCTTTCCCTGTGCAAGGATCGAACCCAGAACCTTCCAGTCACAAGACTGGTTCTTCAACCACTGGGCCACGGCTTACGATTTTGCATTTGTTTTTGGATATTTATCAGATTTAATTCTGATTATTTCCTGTAAATTGTGAACTTGGAAGCCATGGAGCACATTTTTTCCTAGACCAGGTGATAAGGAAAATCTTAGTGTTCTGTGGATGGCACTCCACTAACAATTGGTATTTTCCAAATTCTGCACTATTAGATATTTATGTGTCAGCCAATTTTACTAAAGGGCGTTATTAACTTATTATTAAACATTTTTCAATCATTAGTAAGAACAGTCCAGTCCAGTCCACATTTCTTCTGACTGATGAGATTTCAGATCAGTTTCAACACAACAACTTATATCAAATCAAGGCATATTCTTATTCATACTTTGTAATGCTAACACATGTACATTTGAGTGTTTAGGTCATAAATTGCTGTGTTCTTGTGAATAAAATTCAGAACAGAACGTTTGCCAGAGAGCCTATGTTCCTTCATGATAGGCTATAACACCTTATGCCAGCCATCGGCAAACTGATCCACAGGGTGGACTTACTGTAACTACTGGTCTAGGACCTTCATGCATTACCATTACAATTCTCAGAGTATGAAAAGACTTCCAGACCTGTTTTACTCTGACCTTAAATCAAAAGCTACCACTATTTTGCATGGGCTTCCAATCCCATGATTCTTCCATGGCACATGCCCAGATGCGGAGCACAGCTGGATAATCCCTGCTAAGCTTTTATTGTGAAGGTCAGTTGATTCAGTCTTTAGATAAAGCAGGAAGCCATGTGAATATCACACACATAGAGGTTACAGAGAAGAACGTATGCTGTACAACAGCTATTTTAATCATTTCCTTTTCGTAAAGATCAAAATGATCCTCAAAGTACAAGTTTGACCATTGAATGCAGAAAATAACAACACATTTCTTACCATTTTAGGAGGTTCTGAAGCACCTCCAAGGCAAACTGGATCAGGAGGCCTGTACTCTTGCATCGTCAGGGAGAGCGGATGTGCTTGACCAGCTAAAAGGTACCAAAAACCTTGATTTTTACTTAATTATTCTGTTCACAATATGACAACATTTTATATAGTTTTCATACATTTATAACAGGTAAATTCATTTAGAAGCTCAGCAGCTCAAGAAACTTATGGGATGAATGTATGACAGAGCTCCAGTACAGCAAGATTGATTATAAAAGTCTTTCATTTAAAATCTGTTCACAGAGCTGCATATGGACTTGACCAACTATTATGAGCTCAAGTACCAGCCACACAACCTGCGTGCATTCTCAGAGACCATGGCCAACCAAACGACTGATGGGGAGCATCTCCCATCATCCAGCATCAGTAGATCGAGGAGCTCTGTCTGCTCATCATCCCACCAGTGCTCCTCTGTGTCTGGTGAAGGTACAGCCATGCACCCCACACACCTCCACCCAGCTGTGACTGTAGAGGGCCGTGTCACTGCCCAGCATCTAGAGGAGCTCCGCAAAGAGAGGCAAGATTTGCACAATAACACTTTGTATGCTTATTGGTATTCAT
This sequence comes from Duopalatinus emarginatus, assembly GCA_028565595.1. NCBI lineage: Eukaryota > Metazoa > Chordata > Actinopteri > Siluriformes > Pimelodidae > Duopalatinus > Duopalatinus emarginatus. The sequence continues at coordinate 18,576,740 of JAOVVF010000004.1, forward strand.
TTTATATGCTGCTACCTATAATGAACCACACATGCATTTATAAGGTCAGTGCAAGGCAGCTTTGCACTATACTGGCATCTCATGTGTAGTAAGAGTTAGACAGTAGTTATTGTATGATGTATATTTAAAATCTGTATATATCTGATGTATAGATAAAATGTATTACACATTCTTAATATTTGGACTGTGCATAGGCCTGTGTATTACTTGCCCATGTTGTCATGCTTGTTTCATTTTGGTTCTTGAAGCATCCCACCATCAATGAAATAATGTTAAATACTTACTTCATGCTTCAGAAGAACTATTTCATCCACCTTTTACTAAAATCCATGAAATAATACTTAACCTCCACTTTAATAGGAACACCTACTCAGTACATACACTGGTATGTACTGGTACTAGAGTATAATACTAGGTACACCAGTATAATACTTGGTAGGTCCCCCACTGCTCATAAGCTCCACAAGCATGCAGGAACACTCTGTAGACAATGAACACCATACTTCTTGCAGATCAGTTCACAATTCTGTTCTATTATAAGCTGTAGGATTTCTGTGTTCCACAGCGTGTTGCATCCCAGATGTGTTGCTGATCTTGAGATCTAGTGACTTAGGTGTAAATGGCAAAATCCCAAACTCAGATGAGTGTTCCTCTAACCATAATTTGGCATCTCTAGATGTGTGTGGTGGAGCATTGTTCTATTGGAAGCGGCCAAACCCATCAAGATCAATGCAGGACATGAAAGCGGTGTAACTCCCATAACGTTCACTTGTCAGAGACATTTGTAGACGTACCAGGGGTCCCATGTAATGTCAGCTAAACAAACCCCATACCATTATGGAGCCACCACCAATCTATACCAGTTTTTCTGGCACTTTACTGTATAACTGTTGATTAATCTGGTTATTCAGTCAGCCAGTTATATGGCAGAAGCACAGCTCATGAATTCAGGCAGTTACAAGTCAAGAGCCTTAATTAGTGAACGCATCAAATATTAGAATTGGGGGGGGGGCAGCCATGATATGTGATCCTGGACCCAAAAAGGACTGGAACCTGATGTGCTATTTAGCTGTTGAAGCCAATCCAAGTTATGATGTGTTGTGCATGTCAGATCAAACTGGTCAGGCCATTCCTGTCTGACCTGTCTCATCAATAAGGTGTTCCTATTAAAGTGACCATTGTGATATAGTGGCTTTTTAAAATAATTCGAATATGTACTTTGGCTTTAATATGCTTACAATTATATGGTATATTTATAGGACCATGCTGCTGAATGAAATTGAGAAAGAAGAGAAAGAGCGACACTGGTATTATTCTCAGCTGCAGGGTCTTTCACAAAGGCTGGCAGAGCTGCCTCGAATCGACACAGTAAGAGATCCAGATGTGTGAAATTTATACAGGTCTATAGAGAATGTGTTCGCATTGTAACATAAATGTCCCTTCTTTGTCTCAGTTCTCCATACAAATGGACCTTATTCGCCAGCAGTTAGAGTTTGAGGTCCAGCAACTGCGCTCAGTCATGGAGGAACGTTTTGGTACCAGTGATGAAATGGTCCAGAGAACACAGGTGATTAAATCTTCAAAATATATTTCATTTATTGCCAGTAAGACATCTGAGAGTTGTAAAATGCTCTTTGTATATGACATATTAGTCTACGGAATATTTCTTCTCATACACTTCTCTATAGTAGTGCACAAAGTATTGTTAAAGGTATATAAGTCCAGTCACGGTAACCAACTATTGCTAATAAACATGCGTACTGGTTCTTAACTTAATGTAAATCAATCTCATCTCACAATATAAAAGATGTTTAGAGTCTCTTTGAACATTTCTTGAAAAAAAAACATGTTGTATGCAGATCCGTGTGACTCGTCTGGAGCAGCTGGATAAGGAGCTTCAGGATGCACAAGGTTCGCGCTGTCCCCAGGAGAAGATTGGACCATTAGAGAATCAAGTAAGATCATGTAATCGAGTAAGACCGATCCCAAACCATACATCTGCATAATGCCTGAGAACCTATATCATATTTTACTGGCAAGGAAGTCAAATAACTGGCAAGGAAGTCATGTATATATACTTTTTATCATTTATTGTCATATTTAATAAAATTAGAGTTTATTCAAAAGAATTCATAATGCATTGTTTTAATGCATTCTGCTTAATCAGATTTAATTTACATATAGAATTTTACTAACACCTTTTATTGGCTTAGTTTCAAAGGAACTCACACATATATAAAGTGAAAACACGACGACACCAGACTAACATTTCTGTGAAAAGTCTGACTTGTATAGAAGTGCTAATTAGGTGCAAGAAGACACAGGTGAGAGTGATGAGGAAAGATGTAATTGGATCATGAGACATGTCGGAGATGATGAGTAACATACTGTATTGGTGTCCAGTGTATTTTCGCCTCATGCCCGGTATTCCCATAATCCAAGGTGACCCTTGTATATAACAGGATATATAGCCAAAAATATTTATTACTAAACATGAATTGATTGCTTGATTGATTCATTTATTGGACAAAAAGGACCTATCCTAGCAGTGCAAATGACAATCATGGGTACCAAAATGAGTCTTCTGTTCAATACTGATAAATCAGTCTTGTTTATGCATAGATGCATGATCATATATTCAGGTACATTGCAAAAAAAAATAATTCCACTTATAAAGAATTAATTAAATAATTTTACAATGACATGACCAAATGTGCAACTCAATAAAATTAATCAATTGCAAATAATTAAATAGATGTTATAAATAGATTTGATTATAATTACAGATTATAAATATATTTGAGCTCTGTAGTCAATTCTCCACTGTGAGGTCACGTGATGGTCTGATTATTTCCTTGTATAGTTAATATTATTAAAATGTAGCAGCTTATACAAAATAGACTAATTGCTCTTAATGTAACATTAAGAAATATATGTAAAAATAATCAAAACACTTATAAATAAATAAATTGTCTTAAGACAGGAAGACTACCTAATACAGCACACTTCACTTTGTGATTATTTTGAGGATATTGCACATTGGTTCTGGGTAGACCTCAAAGGATCACATATCTCCCCATCCCATGCCTCTGCACAGGTTGCCATAGTGATTGGCTTGAGGATGAAAGGGTGAATTTGCTGCTTTGTCAGTCGGTGGACTTGCCCTGGTTGCCATGCCTAGCTACAAAATGCATGCAATGGATATTTTTTCTTGTATTCTAAGATTTCCTGTCTCTTTTTTTTTTTATTACACAAGAAACTGTAACCGAAAATGTTAAACAGGACCAAGTGGAACAAATGCATGTGTATGTTATTTTTCTTTTCTGCAGACTGTTGAAAGCCTTTCCAAAGCATCAATGCCTGAAATGGAAAATGGAGCAAGCACAAGTACTATGGAGGCACCTGGAGAAGCCGGGAACAAAGTATGACTCTAATGTGCTTTTCTATGTCATATTAGTAATACAAAATTATACTGATTCAACAACTATTATACATTTTTATATGTATTGAGTGTATGCACAAAACCTATAACATTAATCATTGTAACATGGCCAAGAGTGTATAAAGTGGCCTGTAATGTTAAATGAGAAAAACATGTATAATAAATGCTAATGGGGAATATAACTGTCAGAATAATAGAATTGCAGCACTGAATTTACTGCTCTTTACACTTTAGGTGGAGATGATGTTCTGGCTGTTGTCTATGCTGGCCTCTAGAGATCGAGAGGAAATGTCCCGGGTCTTGTTAGCCATGTCCAGCTCACAGGAAAGCTGCATTGCAATGCGCAAGTCTGGCTGTGTCCCTTTACTAGTGCAAATACTGCATGATGTAAGTCCCGGAAAGGCTCCTGATGCCACGGGCTGCAGCCGAGAGGCTCGATCGAGGGCTAGTGCTGCTCTGCACAACATTGTGTACTCGCAGCCTGATGAGGGCCAAGCACGACGTGAGATGAGAGTACTGCATGTGCTGGAGCAGATACGCTCACACTGCGAGAACGGCTGGGATTGGATTGAGAACCACCTAGGAACTCCATCACCTGGTGGTACAAAGACAGCAGGTTTGTGCAGATAATTAAACGAACCTAATTAAGTCAAATTGTTTAGTCAAAATTTGGTGCTGTTTGTTTTGCTGATAAGTGAATGTGTTAATTTGAACTATGCAGAAGCAGAACCCTTGGATCCACAGATCTGCCAGGCAATTTGTGCCATAATGAAACTTTCCTTCGAGGAGAACTATCGAAGGGCCATGAATGAACTTGGTAACTAGAATCTTTTTTTCATTTGGATTTAGATTTAGATCTATCAATATTCATCAATATCCAGTTATCATAATTTATTTAGTCATTCATGGTGTGAATGGCAAAACCCCAAACTCATATAAGTGTTCCTCTAACCATAATTTGGCATCTCTAGACATGTGTGGTCACACATTGTTCTGTTAGAAGAGGCCAAACCTATCAGAATGAACACAGGACCTGAACACACACACACACACAGTGTTTACCTGTCAAAGATGTTTGTAGATGTAATGGTCCTATGGAATGCCAGCTAAACAAACCCCATTCCATTATACAGCCACCCACTAGGATAGGCTAGTCTGTACCAGTTTTTGGCACCTTAATGTAGTCTGCTTTATTTTCTAGACTAGTATTTATAGTGGATGTTTAGATTTGTGTTTTGGAAGTGCACAGATACTGAGACTGTGTAGAGAACGTGCTGTATCACTGCAGAATGTTCATTGTGAGTCTGTTTCAGGTGGACTTCAGGCTATTGCAGAGCTTATGCAGTTGGAACAGGAACTGTACGGTATGCAGAATGAGCCTTTGAATATGGCCCTGAGAAGATACGCTGGGATGGCACTCACTAACCTTACATATGGAGATGTTGTAAATAAGGTAAAGTAAACCAGTACAGAGATTGAATGTACAGGAAAAAAATTATGATATTTTACAATGTAATATAATTTTTTTCTTTCCGTTCCAGGCCACACTTTGCTCTAAGAAGAGCTGTCTTCAAGCCATTGTTGCTCAACTGGCATCTGATAATGAGGAGTTACACCAGGTAAATCAAATGTTCCATTTAGTTACATTTATGTTTTAATGCCATTTTTTATTCATTAGTCCTTAAGAACCTTGCTCTATTTCGTTTCCAATAGGTAGTCTCGAGTATTCTTAGGAACCTTTCATGGCGTGCGGATATCACCAGTAAGAGAGCCCTTCGTGATGTTGGCAGTGTATCAGCATTAATGACCTGTGCACTCCAGGCCACAAAGGTACAATACAAGTATTAATGATTAATAGTTAAAAACTTGCATGCTACTTGTATTAAACCGTCTTCATTTCTTCTTACAGGAATCCACCCTAAAGAGTGTTCTGAGTGCTTTGTGGAATTTATCAGCACATAGCACTGAAAATAAGATGGCGATCTGCTCCGTTGATGGTGCTTTAGGATTTCTGGTCAGTACCCTTACCTACCAGTGTCAGACCAACTCCCTGGCAATCATAGAAAGTGGTGGAGGTATCCTGCGTAATGTATCCAGTCTTATTGCTACCCGTGATGATTACAGGTACCACTCTGAACTCTTGTTCGATTCATTTTTTATTGTGGTCCTTGTTTTAATTGCATCAGTAATATATTCCTGTTTCCTACTTATTTTCCTAGACAAGTCCTGCGGGATCACAACTGCCTGCAGACTTTGTTACAACACCTCCGATCACACAGTTTAACAATTGTGAGCAATGCATGTGGAACCCTGTGGAATCTGTCTGCTCGAAGTCCAAAGGACCAGGAACTACTGTGGGACCTAGGGGCTGTTAGCATGTTACGTAATCTCATTCATTCAAAGCACAAGATGATAGCCATGGGAAGTGCTGCTGCTCTGAGAAACCTCCTCACCAACCGTCCACTCAAATATAAAGATGCTGCTGTTATATCACCAGGCTCCTGCATGCCCTCACTCTATATGAGAAAGCAAAAAGCCCTGGAGGCGGAACTAGATGCAAAGCACCTGGCAGAAACATTTGATTCAATTGAGAAGCAAAGCCCGAGGCATATGAACATTAACAAGCCCCTACGACATATTGAAAGCTTGGCCAAGGACTATGCCTCAGATTCTGGATGTTTTGATGATGATGAGGCTCCAAATGTTTCAAGTAGCATAGAAACAGGAACGTTTTCCATGCTGTCTATGTTTTTGAATAACTCAAACTTCCTTCAGAATCAGCCACGCAGAAGGGAAGGAGAACCCGAGAGAGATATGGAGTCATTACCAACAGAGGATAATAAGACTCAACCTCCTGATAATGAAGTGACTATGGCAGCTGAAAAATTAGCAAAAAAGATCACCAACACTGTGGCTAAAATTGATAAGCTAGTGGAAGATATTACCCTGCACACATCCTCAGAAGATAGCTTCAGTCTCAATTCTGAGGACCATTTTGCAGATTGGAATTATGGGCCTGATGATCTCCATGAGGCACGAGCTAAACTGTGTTCTCCCTGCCATTTTTCTGATAATTCTTTCTCACACAAAGACCACCTAAGCAAAGCCAATGCTCTGTTACGGCTAAAAACAGTGAATTCAAGTATATCCAATGACAGCCTCAACAGTGGTAGCAATAGTGATGGCTGCTGCGGTAGTACTGATCAGATTCAAAGTTCCATACGGGCAGCAGAACAAAGACGTCCAAACAAACTTGAACTTAAGGTGGCTCACAAGGAATTGCTAAATAGTGGTGCCACTTTATCCAAAATAATATGCCAGAATGAGATACCTGAGAGAGATTATGACACGGCAAAAGATTTAAAATTGCCTGACTATAGCACAGAAGAGGAAAAAGGCCAAGAACCTCTTATAGCAACACCAGCAACTGTATCAACCAGGGTATCTTCTGATACCAGTGTACCAACCATTAAACTCTCCCCATCTTATCAACATGTTCCAGTAACTCAGAATGCAGTGTTCGGTACTGTCAATGTTCAAGCATCCCAGGCAGTAAGAAATCAAGCATGGGTCCCTGCTGTAACAACTGGAGAAAATATTAGCAAGTTCTCTCCTATATGCCCTTCAAGAAGCCCAATAGGTCAACTAGAAACACCACAGAAGTACTCAGTGGAGAATACGCCAATCTGCTTCTCACGCTGTAGCTCTCTGTCCTCTCTTTCTTCTGGTGATGGAGACTTTGATGGACAAAGTGAAAATGATTTAGAGAGTGACTCATCTCTTGAAATTATTGAGGTGGAAGATAGTGATCTAATTAAGAAGGAAGAAGAGGATGAAACACTCGAGGATCTTAGTGATAGTCAACTGCTTATGACTGACCAGAAAACCTGCCCCACTACTAGTACATCTGAACCCATTGAGATTCCAATGAGACATGAAAAGACTTTTCTTAGGGAAGCATCAGCAGTCATACCTGAGGACAGAACTCCATCCAGTTCCTCTGAGAATTACCTTCATGAGACTCCCCTTGTAATGAGTCGTTGTAGCTCTGTAAGTTCACTGGGTAGCTTTGAGTCCCCATCAATTGCAAGTTCTATACAAAGTGATCCTTGTAGTGAAATGATAAGTGGAACTATAAGTCCAAGTGATCTCCCAGACAGCCCAGGACAAACCATGCCACCAAGTCGCAGTAAGACTCCATGCTGTGCTGAAGCAAGTGGACCAGAGCAGCAAAATATTGGTGGTATTGGAAGCCAGTGGGAAAATGGCTTGCGTAAGTTTATGGAAATCGCTGACTTGAAGGAAAGGTTTAACTTGCCACAAGACTTGGACACAATGATCTACTTTACCGTTGAAAAACCATTAGAGAACTTTTCTTGTGCATCTAGTCTTAGTGCCCTTCCTCTGCACGAACACTATGTCCAAAAAGATGTAGAGCTCAAACTTACTCCTTTGTTAAATCAGCAAGTCAGTGAACCAGTATACCCTGGTAAGAGGAATCCTGCTGAGTATCCATCATGTATGGATCAAGATCAGTACAGTGAGGGCAACTCAGATGATGACATTGAAATTCTCAAAGAGTGTATCAATTCAGCCATGCCTTCAAGGTTCAAGAAAGTAAGACCCGCTTTATTGCCTACAATATCAAACCAAGTGCTTAATACCCAAGCTCGAAGATCTGTGCAGTTACCAGTGTACATGGTGCTCCAGAATAGTAACAGCCAGATGTGTTCTGGGCGGAAGGTTGGTATGCCTGCGAAAGATGTTAATCATGATGATTCTTCATACACTGATTCAGCTGAAGGTACTCCTGTTTACTTCTCAAGCACCACTTCTTTAAGTGATGAGACTCTTCAATACCCCCTCAAAGTGAAAGGGTCAAGAGACTGGCGTTCCAGGAATAAAGAGACGCAGGAGCTTATTGATACAGAGGCAAAAAGAATTGAAGAGCTGCGTCTGTTTTCACGCTTTCACAAATCATCTAGAATGGCATGTCAATCTGAAATAGTAACAAACCAACTGAACAAAACCATTAAACAAACAACTCCTACTCAAAGATTACTTATACAAAGTAAGGAAATGGCAGCAAAGATGACTCAGCAAAGAGTCCAAAGCCAATCTCCAGTCAGGCAAATACAAAAGCATGGGCAGAGCCTGTCACAGAGTATGCCCCATATAGCACTCCCAATCAGAAAGCAAACTAAAGAGGCATACCAGAGTCAGAAATTACACCCCGGAAGAAAAGCACAAGAAAATGCAGCTTATCAATCCAAGCATCACCCAGCATCAACCAACGAAGCCATGTACCGCTCCCATGATAATGATATGACTAACAGTGATGGGGTGATTGGAAGAGGTAGACAGAAACAGTTTAATAATTTAAACAAAAATAATGCAGGTCTCCACTATGCAAATCAAAAAGGTCGTGTGGACAATTTCCAGAGACACGGGTTTCAACGAATCAAGCAAAATCTAATTATGGAAGAAGCACCTCCATGTTACTCTCTCAGCTCATCTCTCAGTTCTTTGAGTGATGTAGAGATGTTTGAGGAACAGGGGGAAACTCAGCATGTAAAGTTGAGAAACAAATACAACGCAATGTCCAGTGCAAGTCAGTGTACCCTAAAAACCCATCAAGGCCAAAATCAATACGAGGACAACACTTCACCAAGTTCTGTTAGCCTGGACTCGGAAGATGATCTTTTGTTAAAATGCATAACATCCGCTATGCCAAAGCAAAAGAAGAAGCAAGGCACCAGAAAAAGAAAAGGAGAGGCTAAACAAAAGCAGAAAACTGCTCAAAAGGAAACTGGACACTGGGATCCTGAAGATGATCTGGACAGTGAAGAAATGGCATCTGATAAAGATTCAGATCTCAACAGTGTTGAATGGAGGGCAATACAGGAGGGTGCAAATACAATTATCACAAAGTTACAAGCTTCAAAGTCCCAAGAGCCATCATCAGAATCAGACTCTGTTCTGTCATTTATATCTGGATCCAGCTTTACCCCAAAGCCTGACATCAATGATAAGAAGAAGGTGGTCAAAGATAACAAAAAAGCCAATAAGCCGCTTGATTTTGCTCCACGTAAACCAGTACCAAACTTGCCTGTAGTTTTCAGAGGCAGGACAGTGATATACACGCCCAAGAAAGAGAAAACACTTTCACAGCGGCCAACACCTAAGAAAGTGGTGCCTAAATCTGATGGGCCAAAAAATCCTGCCTTAGCTCAACACCGGTCAAGGAGCCTTCATAGGTTGGGGCACCTTAGTGACTCTACTCAGTTTTCATTACCCAAGAGAAGTTCAACTCCTCCTGCCAGGATTCCAAAGAGTTCCTCATCAGGATCATCTCAAAGTTCAACTCCATCAAGGCAACCTCAGAAAAAAGTAACCCCACCTACCCAAACCGTTAAACAAAACCAGAAAACGGTAATCTCGGATCCAGACAGTCCACCAGAGAGAAAAAGAGGTATTTCCATGTCCAATCAAAACACAAGATCTGCTGACAGCAAGACCCAGAAATCTCCTGTCCGAATACCATTCATGCAGGGTTCATCAAAGCAGTCAAGAGCACCAATTTCACCATTGGTAACCAACCAGGTTGCTAGCATTAGTAGAGAAAATAGTCAGCTACCAGGAAAGAGAATTTCACCAGCTAATCGACTGGATTTAGTTCGCATGACCTCTGCTCGTTCTTTCAGTGGTGATTCGGACCACAATGGTTTTCTTAGACAGCTTACTTTCATTAAAGAATCAAGACAAAATGCTTCTTGCTCACGATCTGTTCCTACATCCAAACATGTTTCTCCTCGAAGAACGTGTCCAGGAGCCCCAGCAGTTTTCCTGTGTTCTTCTCGCTGTCAAGAACTGAAGCCAGGTCCAAGAAGATTCCACGGTCCCCAAGGGTCAAAAGAAAGTCATGAACAAGGCATCCTAAAGCAGAACATAGCTCTACCAAGGGCAAACTCCAGTGACAGGAACTTCACAGTGAAACGTCCAGCCAGAAGAACAAATTCAGAAAGTCCCTGCAGGGTGCCTCAGCGAACTATACCTGAGACAAGAGAGACAAGAGAGACAAGAGAAGATACATTCAAGAGGTATTCTTCCTCCCCCAGTATAAATATCTTAAGTCGGGTTACCAGTCGCTCCTCATTGCGCTCATCATCTTCAGATTCAAGTGTCAGGGCCAAGAGTGAGAAGGACACAAAACAGACGCAGGACAGAGCTGGAGCACGAAATAATAATAATAAAGTCACCTGGAGGAGAATCCGTGATGAAGATGTTCCCCAGATATTAAAGAGCACTCTTCCACCTACTGCACTCCCTCTGGTGCCTTCCCCTGAAGGGCACAAACCAATGCCGCCACCACTGCCAGGAAAATTGCCAACAATTACACTTATATCACGCAAGACAAGTGATGCAACAGTTCAAACAGAGGATGTATCAACCAATAAGACCAACTCAAGCACATCACCTACAATTGAAAATGGTTCTGTGATTTCAGAAGAGGTAGCTAAGATGGCCTTTCTCAGAAGAATCAGCCTGGCCTCTGGGAATAACCTGCATGGAGATGGAGATTCTGACGGATCTCTTAAAACCTACAGCACAGCTTCCACTTCAACCTTTCAATCAGTGGAGAGCAGTCATAGCGGAATAATAGGTCCCTTCCGTCAGAGCGCTCCCAGCAAGGCCGTCAGAGTAACGCCGTTCAACTATGTCCCGAGCCCTATGGCCTATTGTTCTCAAGAAACACAAAGCCAAGCACCAACAATCCCTGAGAAGTCAGGTGAAAAACTTGAATCGTAGTGTGCAGTTTCTGTCATCGTTGCAAGGCTGACTTGTTCCTGATGCTACATAAACTCAGGTGGTTTATTGAGCAACATTATCTATATACCTCGGGTGTTGCTTTTGACAAACATTGTGTTCATGGGTTTTGTATTTTTATCACCGGAAGTTGGGTGTAGACAAATTAGCATGGACAGCAGAATCTTTCATCAAGCCACAATGGATTTAAGCTACATACAGTTCATACGGACCATAAATATGAAGCCATCGGGTGGGGTTTTGTTTTTTTTTTTACATTTTTGTAAAGTTGCATAATTGAACCATTGCTTGTTCTGTTGAACTCTTGATCACACAAAATGTATACTCTACCTTATGAACCACACTAGACAGCTCTGCATTCATGAAGAGTAATATGCAAATCACCCGATATACAAGACTCGTTCATTTAAAAAAAAAGAAAGAAAAAAAAGAAAGAAAACCTAAAACCTGAAGACTGTTACAGCAAGAGACAAAACACAAACACGTACGAGTTACAAGTACACAGCTTTTTCTTGTCTGCCATTATCCCACACTGTCAACGATTCTAAAAGCCCTTAGCCTTCACTTTTATTGCAGATAAATATATTTGTGGTAGATCAGCCCAACTTAGCAGCGCAAGAGCATATTGTAATGTTGAAACCTAGTGATGCTGTTGTATATAACTGCAGACAAAGTCTCTCTAATGCTTCCCAGTAAACAAAAAGTATCCTGCGGCACTACTGCATGCATGCTTAATAGTCACTTAGTGCACATATGTATGTATGTTATTAATGTTGAACAATTGTTCCTCTAAGAATAAAAATAGAGGAAATTACTGGGGGGAAATATTCACACATCTCTATTATTTGTTGACCTGTTTGACAATTATATGTAACACACTTAGGTGGTTGTACAGTGTTTCTGCTTGTTGAATACTTTGGTAATGTCAGTCTGTGTATGATCAGGTATGCTTGTGTCATCGAAAGCAATCTACTGTGATTTGGGGGAATACTCAAGAACAATGTTAAACCTCTCTAATCAACTGACAGTATAACTGATTCAAGGGCAATTGCTAAACTCACCACAAAACAAGTGTATGGACAACAAAAAGCTAACAGTTAAGAATAATCTTTTCAGATAACCATATGACGAGCTGATCAACTAGAAATGGGCTTTAAATTAAACAGAAATATATAATGTGATCTTTATACACGCAAGTGCATCAGTGTAATGAAACAATATCCCAGCCCGAAACCCATTACAGCCATATTGAAGCCTCACTCGCAATCACTCCAACAACTCGGCTAGGTTTTCATACTGATAGATGGTGTCAAACAAGACACACAAGTGATTTAGACTGTTGTTCAGTCATTCCTACAAATGTTACAGCCCCATATTACTCAAGGTAAAAGAAAAGGTAAATCCTAATTGTAATGCTATAAATTTTTTTATTACTTTATTTGTAATTTGTTAGAACTTTCGAAATTAGGCAAGGGCCCATAAGTGAAAACATTTGAAATGATGAACAAGCATCAGCAGGAAGGTACTGATTGGCGTTCTCGAGTCTAGTTGTTGGAGCTAAATCTTTGGAGCTAAGTCCATCTTCCAGCACTACTGTACACTGAAATGTTACGGCTACTTTGCCAAACTTTAAACTCTGAATGTATTTAAGACCAACAGTATTATACGGTAATGGTCAATGGTTACTTTCCATAATAAATGTTCACATTAAGCTTCAGTGTGAATTTCTCATTTTCTTGATGTTATTTAATGTCCTTTAAGTTTAATTGTGCACAAATGTGTTTATTGAACAATGTCTTGATTTGATGTCTAGCCTTGCTAAACACTCACCAAAGTGCCAGAAAAACTGTTGCTTCTGGTGGCTCCATAATAGTAAGGAGTTTGTTTAGTGGCATTCCATAGGACCCCTAGTACATCTACAAACGTCTCGGACAGGTGAATACTGTGTGCGCCTCCGTTTTGACGAGTTACAACCATTCATGTCCTGCATTCATTCTGATGGGTTTGGAATCTTCTAACATAACAATGTGCATCCACATACATTAGAGATACCAAATTGTGGTTAGAGGACCACTGATCTGACTTTGGGGTTTTGTCATTCCCACCCAAGTCATCAGATCTTAACTTTACAGAACACATCTGGGATGCCATGCATTGCACTGTGGAACACAGACATCCTACACCTTGGAATTTTGTGGACAGAATTATGGACCATTCTGCAGGAAGTATGGTGTTTATTGTCTACAGAATATTTCTGTGTTTCTGCAGTCCTGCACTCCAATGGGGGACCTACCAAGTATTAGTAGTAGTAGCAGTGCCAAGAATTGCAATTAATGTAATAAGTAATAATGTAAGTAAATTTACATTATTAATCAGTCATACTGAGATCAAACTGCATACACAACTGTGACAGCTGACACAAATTTAATAAACTAATCCAGGTAGAGAAAAAGCAGCACTGTATCAGACAAACAGCACAATAAGGTAGACAGTTATATAACCATGTTTTAGTCTGTTCTGGGAACCTGCAAACAAAGTAATAATAATGGCATTATATTATTAAGACAGCATGACTAAGCAGTAATGTCTAAATACCTGACAGGGAATTCTTGGTTTTATTGGTGCAGTATGTATATATAGCATCCTGTCTGTTTTCCTACACGATGGTCATCAAATCCTGACAAAATAAAAACAATATTTTCCCTTCATCTTTACTTTTTCAGAGCTGCGTTTCGGTACAGTTACTGGAAATGTCTTATGATCTCTGAAGGATATGATGTCTTTACAGGCAAAAGAATATCATCAGTGTATCGATTCAGGCACTAAAGTACTTCCAAAGGCAATTACGTCCCCATATTGGCCGTTTCGTGTGGTAAGTCAATACTAAGAAGTAAGAAGTCCCAAGAGCACATGATCACCAGTCAGAGTGCTCTGCCCTTCACCGCCGCCACATTTTCTTCTAAAGACTCGCCCACCATCCTGAGCTCATCTCTTTTTCGTGTTAGTTCAGCACGAGCCTCCTGTAGCTTCTCGTTCAGCTCCAGGTAACGTCTGCTTTGCATGTAGCGGGCCTCCACTTCACTGCCGTGTGATCCTGCTTTCAAACATGAAAGATTACATTAGCTTTCTATACACAATACACACATGAATTAAAAATAATTATGTCACTGAATTTAATAGGAACGTTACGTAATCAGACAAGAGCTTAGTGTGAGAAATCACAGGCTCCACACCATTATAATGGTTTCACATCATTTATAGCACCATAAACCAGTTCAAATAGAAAAGGTATGGAGTTAAAAGTGCTTCTAATTAGATACAGTGGTTATTGTGAAGGTGTGGAAAACTGATGTTGAGGAATATTACGGTGTATGACACTGTTATATGATCACGTATGACTGAAAAGCTTTTCTAGATACAGAACAGATCTGGCTATAGAACAAACTAGTGACTGATGTCTAGACGACTTCTCTGCCATGTGCATGACTGCATAAAAAACCCTCAACACGATTAATGCTGTAAAATATTATTAAGTTAAGATCACAGGTCTGATTTTATCCGATGGGATCCAGTAAAGAAAAATATCAAATATCACATAAATTCAATATTTTTCCTCATTGTTAAAATTCTAACCATTTAATTATAAACGATTTCCTGCAAAAAACAATCATAGGATCATCATGGTCTTTCATATTGTTGTGAATAGCCCCACTCCATGGGAACACTGGTGTATCTACAAACATCTCAGTCCCTCCTTTCTGACGAGTTACACCCATTCTTGTCCTGCATTTGTTCTGATGTGTTTGGCCTCTTCCAATGTGCCACCACACACGTCTAGAGACACCAAGTAATGTTTAGAGGAAGACTCGTCTGAGTTTGGGGTATTGACATTCCCACTTAAGTCACCATGTAACATGTGGTGGACCATAGAAATCCTACACCTCAGAATACAACAGAATTGTTGACCGTTCTGCAGGACGTATGGTGTTCACTGCCTACAGAACATTTCAATACGCGTGTTGAGTCCATTCCCAGTGGGGGACCTACCAAGTATTAGACTGGTGTACCAGTTTATCTGGTACTTCTGTGTGTACTGTGCAATCATAAACTATTCAGGCATCATGATATGAGGGAGTCTCCAGTGGAAAATCTTGGATTTCTGTTTTTCCTGCAGCATGACATTTTCTTTTTGTCTCATTAATTCCAGCAGAAGCTGGTGAGAAGAAGGCTGTTTATAACTGCTAATAATGTAAAAAGAATAAAGTTGCTCTGTGATGTTCTACAGCATTATATACAATTATAAACAGTTATAACAGCTGAAGTACAACACATCATTCTATCTGACAAAAGCACAGGTTCGTTTCTTCCCTTACATATCTCCTAGACTGTTGGGGAAAGGCAGTCACACATCAGACTGCTTACTAAATGCATTCTTCATACCAGAGGTGCATTCTTCATACCAGAGGTTCCTAACCCTGGTCCTAGAGAACCCACTGTCCTGCAGGATGTGGAACCCCTAAACTGAGCTCTAAAGGGAGTGCTTCAGGATTCTGACATGGAACCCTTTAGACAAAACTAAAGTGGGTTCTCCAGTATTAGGAGGTGATTCAGTATATGGAACTGCTTATACAGAACTACATTGGGTTCTCCAGGATGAGGATGAGGAACCCTTTAGACAGAATTAAGGTTCTCTAGGATGAGGAACCTTTTAGACAGAACTAAGGTTCTCCAGGATGAGGATGGTGAACCCTTTAGACAGAACTAAGGTTCTCCAAGATGAGGAACCCTTTAGACAGAACTAAGGTTCTCTAGGATGAGGAACCCTTTACACAGGATTAAGGTTCTCCAGGATGAGGAACCCTTTAGATATTAACTAAGGTTCTCTAGGATGAGGAACCCTTTAGACATAACTAAGGTTCTCCAGGATGAGGACGAGGAACCATTTATACAGAACTAAGGTTCTCCAGGATGAGGACGAGGAACCCTTTAGACATAGCTAACTAAGGTTATCCAGGATAAGGATGAGGAGGAACCCTTTAGACAGAAATAAGGTTCTCTAAGAAGAGGAACCCTTTAAACATAACTAAGGTTCTCCAGGATGAGGATGAGGAACCCTTTAGACAGAACTAAGGCTCTCCAGGATGAGGAACCCTTTAGACAGAACTAAAGTTCTCTAGGATGAGGAACCCTTTAGACAGAACTAAGGCTCTCCAGGATGAGGAACCCTTTAGACAGAACTAAGGTTCTCTAGGATGAGGAAACCTTTAGACAGAACTAAGGTTCTCTAGGATGAGGAACCCTTTAGACAGAACTAAGG
>JAOVVF010000004.1:18613356-18623985 GCA_028565595.1 Duopalatinus emarginatus
TACAGACAATGCTCAATGTGTTTTGTTTTGTTTTGTTTTATAATTAACTAAAGTAAACATTTTGAATGCTTAAATATTGGTGTGGTTTGTCCTTACATGTGCCCCCCTGAAAAAACACTGGCCCTACCTTGGCCCCGCTAGTAATTTTGGTCTAGAACCGCCCCTGAATGTGACCTCTACATTTAACCCACCCATGCAGTGAAACACACACACCAGTGAACACTAGGGGTCAGTGAACAAACTTGTAAACAAAAGTTTGTGAACAAAAAAGGCACCTCAGTCGTGTTTGGCCCTGTGCGGGAATCGAACCCAGGACCTTACCTAACTACTAGATGGTATGTACCACATATCTTAACATACAACGTTCATCTAGAGGTGAAAAAATGAGGTGGAAAAAAGCTAAAAGGTACAAATAGGTGTCTTCTGTGCTATTGTTAACATTAAACTAACAAATGCAAAACTATAAATGCTATTTAAAACATCTATTTACTAGTAATAAATGAATCAGCTTAATCAGATTTCCTTTTGCTAGGTTTTGCTAGCAGTTAGTACTAGCCTACTACCTGGCAAGCTAACACAGTTAGCTATATAACCATATGCAATAATATGATTCTGTAAAATCAATTGAAACAAACAAAAAATGCAACTCCATAATTAGCTTAGCAATCACACTGGAAGGACTTAACAAGGCATAGTGTTAATACTGATTATCCTTGAGCTACACTGTTTTGTATATAATACTTATACAATAATAACCTCATGTGTAATGTGTAAGAGTTTTAAAAAAATTGAAGTGCTATAGTAATATTATTGATGTGAAAAATATTAGCTCGTTTCACCTTCAGAACAGTTCCATGTGTACACCTTGGCTCGATCCTCTTCTCTGATGAAATGTACCGTGTTGCCATCTTTGGATATCACCACCCTTGGACAGTTGGCTGGAATACAGTTCTGGATTTTGTGTTTGGGATTATAGTCTAGCTGCCACAGTTTGAGGTGACCAGACCTAGTTGAGGCTGAGATGATGGTGCTGTTGTACACTGACACGAAGGTGACAGCAGACCCCATACCACTGAAGGAGTCGAGGAGTTGGCCAGTGACTAAACCCCAGACCTTTATTTGACAAGCATAAAATTTTACATCTGATAAAATAATCCATTTTATGTAATACAGTGCAGACACACTAGCTTTGATTTGAATAACCCACTACACTGGGCATGCAAATTTTCTTTCTTTTATTGCTCTGACTAGATACTAAAATGAATCAATGATTTTATTTAAAACCCATATCAGCTTTGTGATCTGAGCAAAACTGACCCGTAAGATTTGATCCTGAGATCCAGTGACGACTTTACTTCCCTGGCTGTACGAAACAGCCGATAAGACTGTTGATTCATGCTGGAGCTCCTGGCTTTTGTGCACAGAGTCGGGATTCACATGCAGCACAGCCAGTGTTCTCTCACAACCTTTGTGCAAGGGGATGATGATTAAGGATGGAAGTCTGCATGCTCTCTTTTTTTTTAACTTTATCTCAGTGATCAATAAAGATTGCGTTCAGAGTGCACTGTTTAATAAAACGATGTAAAAAAAAAAAGATACCTGCAAAGAGCACGGTTTCATCTTCTGAAGTACACATAAATGAAGCAGGGGCAGGAAGCTCAACATCAGATGGTGAACCACTGGCTGAGACCTGAAGACAAAGGTTGACAGTAAAAGTCTTGTCAAGAAGACAATAAGCCAGTTTAATCATCAAGCTGCAAACATGGTTGTAGGCAATAAATAGTTTATATTGTCATTGTTGATATTTCATTTACCCTGTTAAAATAAAATAAAAAAAATAACATTAATATGCATTAGAACTCAGCCAATATGAGCTAATTGCAGATAAATCGTTATCAGTGTTTATAATAAAAACTACCAGACGCACAAACAGCTTCTTCCCTCATGCCCTCACCCTCATAAATAACAGATTAACAACACAACTCCAGCCCAAAACATGTTGCACGATACCGTTTACATGTTACGTGTTGTACCGTGCACCTTATGTATTATCTGTACATTGTTTGTATTGTTGTATGTTGTTTGTACATTGCATATGTACACTGCGTATATACTGACTATACCTGAAAAGACTCTTCAATTCGTTGTGTATGTAAACATACTTGGCCAAATAAATCTGATTCTGATAAAGAACAGTGGAAAAAAGGAACAGAGAGTCAGAAGATGGATTCTTCAACCATTTTCTACAACCAGAGTGTTGTCTTGTATAGTTTGTCCACCAGGGGGCACACTGCAAGACCAAAAATCACAACAAATGCTAACCCATAATTCAGTATAGTTACACTATGACATCATTTTGGTTCTTGGTAACTTGATAATTGTCACTATATGAATATAACATTTGTTTCAGCCTATTTTGATTAAAAAATATTTTAAATGATTTATAGACTCTGTATAACTGATTGCTCTTTCTCTGTGTGTGTGTGTGTGTGTTTCTGCAGTTCATTGAACATCCTGTTCTATGAATCAACTAAACTTGAACTTTGCACAACTGACAGGTTCCTGGTTCTGTTCCCATTTGTCAGTTATGCACAGTTGTTTGATATACAGGATAGAAAAAGGGAACACGGTCTGTGTGTTTAGTTGAGTTTATGGCAATTGGCTTGCATGGAGATACTATTTACTTTTCCTTTTACTCTGAATGCGCAAATCTGGACATTGAGTATTGTCTGTACTTTTCTGTATATGTAACTGCTTGTGTAAATTTTGAAAAAACAAATCAGATAAGACATGGCAACTGCGAGTGTATCATTTCATGTGGTCTCCTGGTGTCCGGTTAGGCAGAGAGGACAAGGTTTGCCAAGCAGAGTTGAGTTTTAAAAGAGCCATACAGTCATATTTAATACATTAGTTAAATGATATAAGACTCAACAACTAAATACCTACACATTATAAATGTGACCTGTTTCTTTAACATGTTTCTGAATAAAGAAAAACATAAAATGCTGTATTATAAAAAATGTATATTGGCCAAGCTCCAACATGCATCATGCCCTTAGGTTGCAGGTGGTACGATGGCAAGACTGAAACTCGAAGGGACAAAGTTAATATGTCAGTTGTCAGTTAATGATTTGCTCAGTTCAGGACCAGTTCTGTATTTGTCAGGCTTGGTTTTGATTTCTCCAGTTTTGCAAAAGTGTTTGTATTTTCCATTACCAAATTTCCAGTTTATTAATTAAAACAACATGTAGTGTGAAACTTATTGAACAAACAGAAAACAAACCAAAAACACGATTTCCCTTGGATTTGGGCCAGGCAAACAAACTAATCAAGAGTGCTAAAACAGAACTTTACCATATTAAGTGAGCACTCCTGAGATGCAATGAGGAGTTTCCCATGTCGGGGAAGTGAAAGCACACTGCATACAGTGAAACCCTGAGTGCACGCGAGCTTATAGTAGGATTTTTCTAGGCCGGTATCTGAATCAAAGATCCAGATTTGGCCATCGCTGGACATGACTGCCAAGTCCTCCCCCAGTGCACTAAGGATTGAAC
Organism: Duopalatinus emarginatus; assembly: GCA_028565595.1. Taxonomy (NCBI): domain Eukaryota; kingdom Metazoa; phylum Chordata; class Actinopteri; order Siluriformes; family Pimelodidae; genus Duopalatinus; species Duopalatinus emarginatus. The sequence continues at coordinate 18,616,911 of JAOVVF010000004.1, forward strand.
ACTCTCCTTTTACATCAATTTCATAAAGAAGCTCTCCAGTCTCCAAATTCCATGATTTGACCTGTACACAACAGTGATAGATTTAATATATTTAGTAGAAGACTAACTATTCTACTATTCTAACAACTAAACTGCTCACTGAATATTCTATATAGGTTAGATGCTATATGGAAAGGTGTCCTTACTTGTCCCTGTGTGTTGGACAGGACCATTGCTTTAGGCTCAGCCACAAGGATCTGTGCAGTAGGCCAGGGTTGTACCGAGACCACAACAGGGATGCAGTAGAGCTCTTTCCAGGTGAGCATACTCCATTTTCTAAGCGAGCCATCAAGTCCAGTAGACAAGCAGTGTTCACCGTTTTTGACAAGCTTTACTGACTGCACTGCACCTACACAAAGGAAGTGTATAAATGCTACATAAGGTCATATTTGAATTAGGTTTTAAGGGTCTAAGAAAGTGAGTTAGCAAACCTGTGTGTGCCTCAATGGTATGAAGCATCTCAAGACACTTCAGGTCCCATACAATCAACTCTCCATCCACTGAACCTGCTACGAGTAACTCTCTCTCCAAATAAAGATCGACTGCAGTAATTCCTTAGTAAATGATACAGAAAACAGATCAAAGTAGTGTGTGCAATAAGATATCAGCTATAATGGCATAATAATCATCATTTATGCCAGTGATTTAGTTACAGAAGTAATCTAGATCTCTACAGTGCATAGGACTCAAATTAGTGGTCAGATGTTTTTAAATAAGCACTGTCAGTAACATACCTTTTGCAGAACTACTGAGAGTATTCATCAAAGGCCCACCAGGGGGTTGAAAGAAGCTACTCTTGGGCACAAGCACAGGGTCGGCACAGGACGCAAACCAGTCGCTGCACTGCGAGCACAGGCGCCCAATCAGCGAAGGGTACACAGGAGCCAGAGCTTGAAGCCTGGCAACGATCTCAGTGAATAGAAGAGGCGAGTCTTTAAAAAGATCAGCTTAGGTTAGTTCATAGTATAATAAATCTACATAGATGGCTGAGGTGAAACTAATTATAAGTATAACAAATAGGGATGCTTCCATATCAGTATCAATCTCTTAGCATGCTTATTTACTCTTATTTACTCATTTGGTAAGGTAAAGTGAACCTTACCAACATCCTATACCACGTGACTCTGTGTGACATTATAATCCTTTAATATAAGGAACCTAAGTTATATCTTCTAGCATCTAAATAATATATTTAATAGAGCATGTGATGTCCTGACCATACAGATCATCTGTGAGCGAGATTATTAAAGATGAATATAGAGCAGGCAAAGGTATTGAGGGTATAGAGAAACCGTCATGCATGAGATTACAAGCAAGAGAGGTGCGGCTCGACAAGTGCGACTCGTGCGACTCAGGTTTGCCATCATCACACCATCTATTCAAGAAACGGCTTACAAAGGCATCATAACAAAACCCAGTACAGGAACTTCATAGCTAGCAGAACATGGAAGTAACCACCATAATGTTCTATAATGGTCCTGATTGCCTAATGCTAAGTATGTAGGTTAATCATATTTGTATCGGTATCAACGAGTACCAGAAACAACCATGTGCTTGTACTTAAAAATGCTATAGATGCGTCCCAGGTAATAATAACATACAAGTATACAAGAATGCTAACAAGATTAAAATGTCTTCCTATTTATTATTATCATGTTAATATTTACTAGATACACTGAAGCACCAAAAAATTGGTACAGACTGTAAAAAAAACAGTACCGATTGGTGGTTGCTCCATAATGGTATGGGGGTTGTTTAACTGGCATTCCATGGCACCCCTGGTACATCTACTAACGTCTCTGACAGGTAAATGCTATGTGAATTCTAATTTATGGTTAAAGGAACTCTTATCTGAGTTTGGGGTTTTGTCATTCCCTAAGTCACCAGATCTCAACTTTATCAAATACATCTGGGATGCCATGCAACACACTGTAGAACACAGAAATCCTACATCTTGGAATACAAAGGAATTGTGGACTTGTGCAGGACGTATAGTGTTTATTGCCTATGAAATATTTCCACAAGCTTGTAGAGTCCATGCCATATTTTTTAATTCTTTTCTATATTTGCACATCCTACCACCACCATGTTTCATTCCCCATATTAGCATAGCACTCTCTACTCACCTGTGTGTCCATCAATAAAATCCAAAGAAGGCTTCAGCAGTAGAAAGCAGTCCCTGATCAGTTGGATCTCAGGACAGTCTGTGATGTCAACACAGAGTGACAGGTCCTGAATTACGCTGGCAACGCCACAGCTTAGGGTCTTACAATACAACCAGTCCAAATTACCTGCAACACATATCCCAGATAAGTACACAATACATTTATAAACAGCATATTACGTAAATCGGAGTTGTCAGCAGGTCTAACCAAGCAGAGAGTGGCGCAGTTCCTCCCATTTGCCTGCATGTATAAGATGATAAGGCAGTTCATGCAGCATTCTCAGATTGGCCACTCCTTTGGTAACCCATAAGGGCTGATGTGGAACCTTGACAAAGAGAAACACTGAACAGTTTAATTCCATTTTAAATTGCATGCCTTATAATAACATATAGGGCATGTATGGGTACCTTTCTGTCAGCATTCAGTGGGGTACTCAGCGATGACAGAAGTATAGGCTTGACCTGGCCTTGGCTCCACTGACCTGAGAAGTATTCACTGAGGACACTGTGCATTTGAACTCGGTGCTCCACAGAAAGATACTTAGCCTTCACAACATCAGTGAACTGCCTGTAGAAGATGAAGATGATCAAACTGCAACTTTCTCTCTAAAATCCTAGACCAAATAAAAAAACACCTTACCTTCGGGAGAACAGTACCACAATGATGCCATTTTCCCAACGCTCCACCAAGTGATCTCTTAGGTCATGTCTGAGACGTGCCCAAAGAAGAGGTGGAAAGCGTATGAGTGTGTGACTTGGTGGAAGTCGGGTCTGGTAGACCTCTGCTAGAACATCATTATCGACAGACAAGATATCACGTAGTTCCGCCTCTGACAAGCCATGCCTGGGAAGACATAGTAATACGTCATTTGATGTATTCAAGGTTTTATTAAAATCCAACTCAAAAGTAGTATACTTTTGTTAATGACCAACCTTGATAAGGTGATGTAGCCCAGCGCATGGCGGACAAGCTTCTCGCCATGTTTTTTTTCCAATGTCTGGAGAAACAATGAGATTTCTTCCTGTACTGAGCTGCCAAGCTGAATATCAGACATTGAGGTACAGGATGACCACTGCTTTGCCATGTCCACCATTAGCTTCAGATGCAAAAGACTTCCGCTCTTTTGGAAGCTGCTGATGATTGCATCTGTTTGTTCAGACGCAAGTCTTCTTCCAGCAACGTTTAGACAGGCATTAATGACCTCCTGCCCCTGATCGCAATTCAGTGGTTCTACTTCAAAGAAACATTTATCATCACTAACTAGAGCTTTCAATCTCTTCATAGGAGACCCATCCAGTAGGGTAGACACTACAAAATGTACGTTAGGAGGAATTTCCTTAGGTATCCAGTGCAGTTTATGAGCATTGTTAGCCCTTGAGAGGTCATCCAAAGAGTCCAGGATGAGAACTAATGTTTCTCCATCTTCAGACACTTTCTGGAGCATGGCATGGAAGAACCTTACCAGCTTCTCATGTGTGTTTGCAGTCTGTGGACAGGGTGCTGCCAGTCCCAAAGCTCCACAAACCTGTAAACAAATCCCCTTCAGTACAGAGTCTATATGGGAGCTAATGGGAGATGTTCCAAGCAGCCGGAGAATAACTACGGCTTGTGGATCTAAAACAGTCCGCATCTCCTGGCCCAGTTTACAAAGCAGAGCGGTCTTACCGATTCCTGGAGGCCCGTAGACTACGAGCGGTGCATGCTGTACGTTTCTCGACTCCCACATTGTAAGGCAGAGCTTTGCCAGTGGACCATCTCTTCCAATAAAAGTAGCACACTTGTCTTTACTTAGCTTTGCATGATGAAAAAGCTCCTGTTGAATCCAAAGCCACCCAGGACCTGTTGGTGAAGCGGTTCCCTTGGCAATCCTTTCCTTTACCTGACATACAATCTGTTCACAGAATCTCTCCAGATACTCTTTATGATCCTTACGATTCACATCCAGAGCATTTTTACTAAGCTCGAAGGGGAGATAACTTGAACAGACACTGGAGATACGCCGTTTGAGATTGGTCAAGAGTTCCTGGGCTTCGGTGTCCAGGAGTCCATCAGCTGTGACGTCCAAGAATTTAGCATGCTTATGGCTTTCACTTTTCTTCAGATGAGGGAGTTCTCTGACAAAGATGACGGGTGAGGGTTTGCCTTGCTCTTGAGTTAAGAGGAAACCCTGCTCCATCTCCCATTCTGTCACTGTGTGGAGATTAAGCAAAGCAAAATTATGTAATATATATAGTGGCTATCATGAGTGTTAGTGGTACTTTGATAAACTGACAAAACATCAGCTTACTTGACTTGAAGAACTTGTGCTTCTGCTCTGCACTAAAGTCTCCGTCTTTCTCGGCTTGCAGCGCTGCACTACATAACAGCTGCAATAACCGAGCTTCAGTGAGATTCCAGGACAAAATGTCAGCATCATGCTGTGGTCTGGCTTCAGGTTTTGTATCATTATAATAAGGATAATGTGTAGTGATTGGCTGAAGGACATATTTAGGGGGTACTGAGTTATTATCTTTGATGAACCATTTCTTAAGTTCTGTCAAGCCTTCTTGGTCCTGGCAAAGTTTAGAAAGCAGTAACTCAAACTCGATCTCTGATATGAAGCATGGAATTGGTCTGTGTCCATACTGACTGCCAACCAAAGCCTGTGATTATAGAGCCAGCAAATAGAAATGCAGCTGCTTATTAAGAAGAAGCCAGAACTTGTCACTACAGTTATTTATACATATATAAATGCAAATTATTTACCACACTTACAATAAAACTTGGACCAAGCGACACTTTTTGACATGACTGTATCTCCTGAAGACATAGCTCAGTTGTCAGGTGATCAACAGTTACAGTATCCCACAAACCGCACCGGAAATCCACAACCTAGTAAATTTTGAATTGGACATCGAGACATTAAAATCAGCCAAGTGAGAAATTCAGGATTGGTATCTCAAGATGCAAAGAAGTGTTCGATAAAATAATTCTTACTGTATTACATTACATACAACAGGTAATAGAACATACACCAGGGGCTCTAAAAGTCAGAGGGGTTTTAGAAATTTTTAAAAACCGAAAACCAACAAAGGAAACGTTCAAATTTGTGGTTACAATATAAGATTTGTGATATCGATCACGTTTTCTACAAAGGGTCAGATTTTTCTTTAGTCATTAGATCATGTGCTCAGATGACACACTGATGAACTTGTGGGGTCAAACAAAAACCGCAGATAGAGAATTCTTAGATACTTTGAAATTTACACTCACATTATTGCATATTGGATAATTTGCCATTTTAAATAACATAAAATTAGAAATTAGATTCAGAATTTTTAAAATTAGAAATACAAGCACTTTCACTAATAGGCTCAGGCTTTTGGACCCCACTGTAAATATTTTTCTCTAATTCAGGAAGTTTCTGGTATTGATTTTTTTTTTTTTGCTTGATATTTGCACTATTTAAGGCCAACACACTATTTAAGGGCCAATGGAAAATCAGCAAAGTTAAATTTATACTTCACATGCATGAAAATATTCAGTACGAACCTCAAAGACCAGGCCAAGACTTTGACAGTAGCTTTGCAACTCAGGATAGACTTTTTCCCAAAAGGCATTTCGTTCAGTGTTCAGATCTGTTAAGATTATTTTAAAAACATGTCATATTAACAGAAATCATTTTGCTACATTATGTATTATATCATTATATACCTGTGATAAAAAAAACAGTTCAACAGAATGATTCGTGAATTATACAGATTAGTTTTTATCCAACTCTATATGCCAGTTTGTAGTTATATATAAACAAATTAGTAGTTCAGTTTCTGTGGTAGCATCAAAACCCTATTTATCAGTGGAAACAACCCTTTAAAGCCATCTTTGTAAAATTATAAAAGAAAAGCTCATCACTCAAACCCCAACCTGATATTGTTGAGCTGATAAACACTCGCACCACGTTGGATAGAGGCTCCAGACAGTCTGTTTTGCGTCCGCGCAGTGTCTCGACTCCCACAACCTCCCTCAGCTCCATCAAATCCATCCCTCAGCGATCCCTCCTAACCTCTTCCAACTTCAGCCCATTAACTGCTTGTTGAGTTTGCAGCACTCCACTGCATAAAAACAATCCACAATTCAGCACTCCTATTTGCACCGTGTATCAAGTGTAACCCAAATGTAATGCAGTATTAGACGCTTACCCTTGCACAGGGAAATCTGGATTACAGTCTATGAGTAATGCTCATCAACAAGTGTTTGTGCTCTACCCTCTTCGTCATTTCATCCACAGAGATCAGGTATGCCAGGAGGAACCCTTTGTTTACCATGTTTCCCTGACTTGGTGATGGCACCCCGGGGAAGGTCACAGCTGCTGTTCCATATAATTACGTCTGGTAGGTTAGATGTGCTAAACACCAATTTAAAACAAACTGTAGCATTTACAGGGCAGACACATTAAAAATGATTTCGTGCTAAGAAATTAAGTGTGTGAATGCACAAATAGCAGTGTACACTGCTCCAGTCAGTCATTTCCTCCCCGTGTAACATTAATCCCAGCTTTCTCAAGACTTCATTAGGAAGCCGTGTACTGCACCATTTAACGCTCATCTTTTCACTGTAGCTTTTGAAAATCTGTCAGCTTTGTTGAATTGCTTTAAGTGCAAATTAAATAAATATCAAGGAAGCATCTGCTCCATCATGCACCAACACACCCATTACATCAATTAACTGAGACCATGTGCCAGGTGGGGTGTTTGTTTCCCACTCATTCAGATGTCCTCAGAAGGTTGTAGTCCTGAGGGAAGCCATCAGGAGACTTCAGTTTGTTTTTAAGGGTATTGTGTAGCAAGGAAAATGTTAATAATAATAATAATAATAATAATAATAATAATAAT
>JAOVVF010000004.1:18624085-18648787 GCA_028565595.1 Duopalatinus emarginatus
TCAGTTTGTTTTTAAGGGTATTGTGTAGCAAGGAAAATGTTAATAATAATAATAATAATAATAATAATAATAATAATGGCAACATTTCAGTTTTACTCAAACAAACGCCAAAATTACATTACTATAAATTCGTGTCTCCAGACTCTTTTACGTCCTCTTTTAAGTTTTTTTTCCATGCCTTATTTCATTTGCACTTTATTGCCACCCTACCTCGATGTCTCTGTGCACTGTGCACATAAAGGACTTGCTGTTTCCTACTTCTGGTTAGATGCTAACTGAATTTCATTCGAAAGGTGACAGTAAGAACGATGTCTTATTTCAGGAACAGCCCAGAAAAATGTCGCCATGGCTAATTATAAGGTTAGTGGAAAAATGCATTGTAAATATAACATTTCTAATACAGTGTGAAAAAAGGTATAATTAGCAAATAGAACTCAATGTCAGTTTCTAATTATTACTTAGTTTAATGCTTCAAATGTGCCTAAATGCCCAAAATATTCTTTCAGAAAAGAATGTTAAAGAAAAACTATTTTTAGATATACTGTATGACTTTTATAAGAAATTACAGTATGGACCCAAATATAACTTATCCTATGAGGCTTATCCTCACTGCACTCAACTTCATCATGATTATGATAAATTTCCGTTTCCCCCGAAATGGGGACACTACATGATTAACATAACATGGAAATATATAATGGAAAATGCAAAACAGGAAAAGCCACGACAGCTCTCACCTTGAGCCTGGAGGAGGTAATTAACTTAAAAGAGATTTTGATAGAGTCATCTTTTAATAGTTAGGAGTGATATTTTCATACTGAGTGCACCAACATCACATACTGACATCACATATTCCACAGAAGGACCCTAGGTAGAAGGCGGTATTTTCAAATGTGCCAGAAAGAAAATGTACAGATTGGTGGTGGCTCCATAATGGTATGGAGTTTGTTTAGCTGGCATTACATGGAACCCCTGGTACATCTACAAATGTCTCTGACACGTGAACGCTGTGTGCCTTTTTCTGACGAGTTACACCAGTTTATGTCCTGCATTCTGATGGGTTTGGCCTCTTAACAGGACAATGCGCCACTACACATGTCTAGAGATGCCAAATTCTAGCTGGTTAGAGTTTAGGGTTTTATCATTCCCAACTAAGTCACCAGATTTCAACGTTATCAAACACATCTGGGATGCCATGCAACATGCTGTAGAACGCAGACATCCTACTCCTTGGAATACAACAGAATTGTGGACCATTCTGCAGGAAGTATGGATATTTCCGCATATATTGTAATGCCTGACTTACCAAGTATTAGACTAATGTACCTGTTTCCTGGTACTTCAGTGTAGATATGGTGTGTTCTTCTGGGTCCAGCTCTGCTGAATCCATGGTACATGTGTGTACTGCACAATAACTATTGCCAAAATAATAATAACAACAACAATAATAATAATAACAAAAACAACTACCTTTTTTCAGGTTTAATGAGATGGCCTTTTTTGATTATAAATTGCTGTGATTTTATCTTGCTCAGATCAATTCCAAAAATCTAATCAGTTCATTAGTTTAATAATAATTCAGCAAACGTTCAATAACTCGCTCCTGAGTTATCACTCTCAGATGGACGTAAACATGGACTGACTGACGGACAACCCAAATATATACACAATGCCCCTTTTAGTACAGAAGCAAAAATAGTAATTTTATAAAATGTACATTTGCATCTATCAGGTGGTGGAATGATAAAATATATAAGCTAGCAAGCAAGTGCACTAACAAAAGGGGTTTTGTCCGTTACACTTAATGGCACAAACATAACCAAGTGCAATAACATTTGTAAAGTGCACTTGCTATGTTAGCAACAGATAAGAAGACAGACACAGTCAATCTGCATGAAGAGTTTCTGATGTGCAATCTCAGTCATACCACAATAAAGTATTTCAGGAATACAGCACATTGTATTCCTCCAGGCATGTGGAAAATAAAAATAAAAAACTTCCACATAATTCATAACGGGCAAGGTGAATTACTGGGTGAGCTGCGAGCTTTATCAGGAATGATTTGCACCCCTATGAGATTACACCTGGGTGTTTGGCTCAGTGTTGCACATTGGAGCCAAGAACAAAATTTTGCCTTATGGTTTAAAACACATGGTTGCACTGTAAAAAAGGCACCATTCATCACACAGAAATGCACTGTGATTTGTTTTATGATTATATCAGGGCACCTCAAATGCGAAGTCACATTGAACCCCAGTACGCTTAGATCCTCCCGGCCCTATCTAATAACATTCATGAGAACACAGAACACTGTTGACTGGGTTATTTTTTATTATAGCAAGGAAAATTAATTGAAACATATTTTCAGAGGGGAGTCTTTCATTATGAAGGAACATGTCACCTGACATTGAGATATTTTTGAGTAACCATTACTTTTCTTTTTTTTTTTTGCACCGGAGTAAACAGGTTTTAATCCCAAAAGCAATAACGGTGCTCAAGATAGCCTGTGGTGATTAAAGTGAAATTTCAGGATGTTGTTAATAAGTCTGTGTTGCCTGTCTGTATTCGTGTTTCTCAGAGAGGCATCGGTAACACTACAGTAATAGTAACTCGTCAACAAGCACAAGGTGTGCCTGGCTCCTGCTCCACTGACAATCCTTTGCTCAAGAGGAAAGCATCTTGCTTGGGCTCTCTTCCCAAAAACTTCTTCAGCATGTCACTCGCATCCTCTGAACCTCCAGGCTTCAGAATGTAGTTCCTGTAGTCCAGACCCACCTGAAAGCCAAATCAATGTCATTATTTACACCTACACGTTATTTACTTGTTTAACCAGTCTGGTTTTATGTTGCTTTATCCGGGACATTTTTACTGACCTTAGGGTTCATGATGCCTTCCTGCTTGAAGCGGGCATAGAACATGTCCATGGAGAAGACCTCGCTCCAGAGATAACCATAATACTGAGCATCATATCCACCTGCTAGGTGACCAAATGTAGCTGGCATGTTTGTACCTGTATAGAAATAGGCCAGGTCTTAAACTGGTGGCTCACTCTCGTTAAATGTAGCTGAAAGACACAAATAATTGTCGTATTAAAAAAATAATAAATAAAATAAATCACCTGGTGTGGCTGGAATTCCCAGGATTTCCTGACACAGCTTGGCATACTCCTCTGCTGGATCCACTCCTGTTTTCGTGTGAAGTGTTTGATCCACTTTAGCTAGCACTATCTGCCTCAGGTTGAAGAGACCTCAAGAGAAACCGAGAACCTGAGATTGTTTCTGTCATTTTGTGCATTCCTGTCAATTACCTAAAAAAAAAAAACTAGCCCTAAAGCCAGATCGAGACCAGATTAGGTCAGGCTAATCTCAGAGAAGGAGGTTAATTACCAGCATTGGCGATCCTGGACTTGATGAGTTTATCCAGAAGTTCATCTGGGATTGGATCTCCTGTCTTGTAATGCTTGGACATTCGCTGTAAGGGCTCCTTTTCCCACACCCAGTTCTCCAGCATTTGAGAAGGAGCTTCAACAAAGTCCCTTTCCACATGAGTTCCACTGAACATGGCAAACTCAGACTAGAAGCACACAACAGCAGAACATTCAGGATTTTTTCATGAAACAACAACAACAGCAATAAAAAGGAGGAATTAAACTCAAATTTAAGACCTGCGCACAGAGCTGGTGCATGACATGGCCGAACTCATGGAAGTAGGTCTCCACTTCATCGTGCTGCAGCAGGGAGGGAGCAGCTGCTGTAGGTTTGCTGAAGTTGGCCACCATGGCTGCCACGGCCATCTGCCTAGTGCCATCAGGAAGCAGACAACCAGGCTGCAAGCCAAAGCAGGCGGCATGCCCGTACTTCCCCTCTCTGAGGAAGGAAGGAACAACTGGTTATTCACTTCAATTAAGATGTCATGAATCAATTAACAATGAATAACAGAATGAACAGTGATAGTAAATCAGTGGTGTTAAAAATTTTATGCTATACAGTAGCATGCTGATGGTACAGACTGCAACCTTTCAGCCAATAATGCTTTCATTACAATATAACAAGAACATCAGACAGTATACTACTCAAAATTAAAAAAGTCTAGTATTAAGTGGTGGTGGCTTGGGGGGTGGGGGGGGGACTTTAATATCACTGGGAACTGCATACACGCAAAAACTCAACTTTAGGATATCATCCATATCTTTTAGCAAAATAATGTAGAATAGTTCATTTACTTTTTAACACTGCTTAGAATATATTCCTGCAGAGATCATGGGTGGGTACGGATCAAGGTTCAGGTAAGATGCCTAACAATTTCCTGATACAGTGAATGTCATGCTTTAATCACAATCTGCCACATGTGTGTCATAGTGAAATAAGCATCATCAATTCAGCTTGTAATGAGATACCTGCTGTCAAAATGTCCACATGTTGCAATGAATAGACACTGGGGAAAATATGTAGTTTTCAGAACAATATATAGTAAAAAATAAATAAAATCTCACCAAGTAAAGGTTTTTCTCAAGCCACCACACGTTTATTACTTACGCAGTATACTTATTAGCCATTCGCTCAGTGACATTTATGACTCACGCTTATATATGATTTAAACAGGCATAATGCACATACTGTACAACAGTGGTCTTCAATCATATCCACAAAGGGCCAGTGTGGCTGCAGACTTTCATTACAGCCAAACTAGAGGAAACCTCACAGCTGATTGAAGACTAAATTGAACTTAAATTTAAAAAATGAATGATACATTGCTCCTACTCAGCTGGAATGAATTGCCACATTAGCCCTTCGTTGATAAGACTGACGACTCCTGCTGTATGGCTGACTCAATCACAAAGATAACTAGGCATGAGAAACATACTGTATATCCAGATGAATTTTTGTTCATAAAGCATTTTATTCATACCTGGGGAAAAGGTCCAGGTAGAATTGGCCCACCATTTGACCAGAAGTGCAATCCTTAACGGAGTACAGAGTGACATCGTCGTGCCACACGGGGGCGCCCTCCACCTGCTGGAAGGTGAGATTCAGCAATTCCTGGTAGATTTCGAGAAGCCCACGGGTCACCACCTCCATGGGAAAATACTCTTTCAGCAGGTTTTGGTCCACGGCATATTGAGTCTCTTCCACCTGGGTCATGTAGTAGCGCATGTCCCAGGCGTCAATATCATTGGCGAACGGCAACTTCCTCTTTTCACACTCCTTCTCTTTTAGGTTTTTGATGACAGCCCGCTCCTCCTCGCCAAGCGGCTTCAGCTTACGGCCCAGCTCCTCTGATGGAGAGAGTTTGAAAATAGTAAAAGGCTTCAAAATACACTTAAACATTTGGCATTAAGGCACCAGAAAGAGCTGCATAATAATATTATAATATAGTATAATAATATTTTATATTATAATAATAATAATAATAATAATAATATAAAAAGTGAATACTGTATGGATGTCCTTAATCATACATTTACACTAGTGTCCATTATTTATGAGCAAACCTTTAAACACAATAAAAAAAAATAACGAAGTTAAATACATATTTACTATCACAGTATGCATCTAAATAGGCAGTTTAATAATATGAACAGGAAGCTTAAATGGTAATGTTGAAAAAAATAGCAGGCTAAACCGCAAGTTAGTAGAAAGCTAATGTTCTGCCAACGTTGTGTACGTCATTTAGGTGCATTGGATCTGAAACCAAGTTTGAATTTATGCACATGCTACCTGACAAACATTGTAAAAGCGATGCATAACAGTATGTTGCATTAACCACTTAGTTACCTTTACCTAGCCCCACTATAACTGCTGTGGATTAGGTGTATTAACTGAGAAAACCAGAAACGTAATCAGTTCCACATACAATTAACTGTGTATCCGTACCGAGAAACGTAGCAACCTTCTTGGAAGTTTTGGACATGTTCATTTCCAGGACAAAGTCGGCATGAGTGCTAAAGCCCAGCAGAGTGCATTGCTGGGAGCGCAACTCCACCAGCTCTTTCAGGATGGCAGAGTTCTCCTATGACAAAGAAATATTTGTTTAACCTATTGTAAAACCACTGGTTATCAGTTGATCAGTTTATTTCAACTAAGCACACATGAATAAGATTTAATGTATTTAAATCCAAGACAAGTACTCTATAAAACTTAACATAGCATAGAAATCTAGGAATTCTTGGCAAGGGTTGTGAAATCTCAGGTTTTCCCTGCTTTTCTTTTTTGTTTGCCCCTCCCCCTATTTCATTTTACTTTTATCTGGTTTTAATGTTATGGCTGTTTGATTTGTGCTTATATGTCGAACAGCTGTTATGTAGCTGATTTTCATGGTATTTTTTTAAGTTAGAAGTTACATGAAGCCTTAAGACTCTTTGTGAATACGGCTCCTAGCTAAGTAAGTGATTTCTAACCTCTTTACACCGAGAATTGAAAGCTTCCTCTAATTTCCTGCGTGTCTCGGAGACGTAGCATTTCTTCATGGTGGGGAAATAATGAGGGTATTTGAGGGTGAGTTTAAGCTTTCCTGTCTCGTCCTTCTCTAAGGAGTTGAGAAAATCTTCAGGAAGGCCACCTGTAGATGGATGGACAGACAGTGATAAATAGACAGATATAGTAAACTGGATCACAAGACCAGATGTAACAGTAGCAGTGTGTTGTTACAGAAAGAGTCATTTTCAGAGTTTCACACTCACCCAGCTCCTCTCGGGTGAAACAGAGGTTAGTGGTGTCCTCGTTCAGGTGCTTGTTGAAATCAATACTCAGAGTGCTCAGTTTCTTCTTGATCTTCTTGATCTCCTGTTACAGGAAATAAAATCCTCTCAGGCAACACATTCACTGGTTTCACTTTTCCAATGCCGTTTAGTATAAGAAAACATATCTAGAGAATGAGTGATGATGTAATATCAGACCTCTTGTGTCTCCATAGGCAGATGGAGGCCATTTCTCTTTCCCAGTGTAATCAGCCTCTCCATGTATCTCTTAGCCTCGGGGGTGAGACTTCCATCCTGGAGCTTTCCCTGAGAAAACGGTGGTGGACAATTAAATTAAAAAAAGATATTTTAATATTCCAATGACAACCTATAAGGCAGAAATGCCTGATTTAGCTTCAAAACATGATTTAGCTAATATGGATGTTTATCGATTGGGTTTGTCAGACCTGATGTGTGGCTCTGGTTTGGTTGTGCTCTTGACTACACAAAACATGCTCAATGAACAAGCTCTCTACAATGTAGCTTATTTAAGTACAGTTCATAAGTCTGCAAATAAAAAATTCCAGAAGAAAGAGCAATCTTGTCTGCCAGCTGCAATTAAATTAAACAGGTATGTACTGATACACTTGTTGTGGCATGTTACTTTGTGCAGGAGAACACACAAAAACAGATTCCCAGTTATAGAAATAACAGCAGCTCTCTTCACAGCTCCACGGTATCAAGCTGTATTTTTATCCTATTGATTTAAGTAAGCTAATGACTATCATAACTTACAACTAGTGATGGAATGATCAGTGTCTTTGGCACCATTACTGATACCAACTAGTGCAGTCAAGACATAAACTGAGTTCTAAACTGGTTTATTACAATTTATAATGACCGTGAGCAGTTTCAGCCACAGAGGATCTTATTGCTGAGTCACACAGGGTAAAAATAATTGGCAGACAGTTAGTATCCACATCCAAAAGTTAAAGGGTCTGTATTTCCATCTAGTGTTTCAGCTAGAAATTGCAGGGAGCTGTGACTGAAAACCTCATAGACGAAAGGCTAGACGGAAATACAGACACTTTTACTAAGAAATGGTGGTAAGACTAGATTTTCCATGAAGCAAACATTTCCACATCATTCATTTCCTAACTAAATTAGCCAACCTGAAGAGCAACAATCCTCTGGTACACGTCCTCCCTCATGCTCATCTCTACATCGAACTCTGACAGCTTCTTGTCAGCTTCGGTGCTGGCCGTTCGCACATCCTTACAGGGGGACACATGCTGAGGGAAATCCAACATGTTCCGTTGAACTGAAACAAGAACCAGAAAGTCACGAAACAGAAACGTTATACGTTGTTACATTATAGTGCTGGTTTGCTTAGCGTTCATGCTCACAAATCAAACCAAAATTAAACCAAAATCATAAACACAAACATACAATTGACGTCTGGCACAAGTATTAAGTTTTTTTTGCAAGCTAGTTGGCAGAACAATGCAACGCGTATTTGCATGTATCTGGTGGTATTTTTACAAACTGGAAACACAGCAAGAGGTGGCCCTGTAATGAGGCATTCACCTGCTCTGCTCATTTTTTATTTTTTTCAGTGCATTCTCACGGTGTGTTTAGTGTCACATCTTGAGGCATCACCTCCTGGGTTTGGTTCATTTAGATGCCTTCGGTTTTGTGTTCACAGATCAAATGAATCACACCAGAATTTATTTATAAACTGAGAAAGGCTGAGCAGGTGGGTTTGGTTCGCACCAGAGTTCAAAAGGAAGCGTTCCCAATTATTGTAACAAACTACACTAATACCAAAGCTGACAAGTATGAACACACCCTTAGACGCTGATCTCAATGCCAAGAGGTTCAATCTCTGGTCTGAGGATCAAACTATCAAAAATCACAAAGAAAAACGTTGTGGGTCATGTATCATCTGTTGGCCTATGGCAGACATGCCCACAGTTTAAAAAGTAAACATCCATGAATGAGATAAGACTGCATTTCAGTATTACAAGTTTCCTCGTTCTTTCATTTAATTTGCTGCTTTTCCAGAAGGTATTGCTGTGCATGGGCTAGTTAGCCAGTCTTTATGTAAAAAGTGCTGAATGGTGTTTACCATTGCATACAGCTCTCCTGCTGGATCAGCTTTTTTTGTTTTTTACACTGTTTACAATGGGCACTCAGAAACCTGATATGTAACTTTTTTTTTAAATCAAGCTGTGTGTGTGAAATGATTTCCTTTAATAGTGGAGTCATGTTCATAGGACGTCATTAAGAACAAAATCCTGAACAGTTTGGCTCCCATGTGGGGGACCTGGGTTCGATTCCTCGTCTGGGCAGCCAGTTTGTGCTACACCAATAAAGGTTCTTGGGCAAGATTCCTAACACTACATTGGCCTACCTGTAATACCAGTAACATTGTCTGGATAAGAGCGTCTGCCAAATTCCGTAAATGCAAATGTAAATGAGAGGAATGGCACATTTGTCTTTGCACTTTAAAGTTGGCAAAATTTTACAACTGTAATGTAAATGTAAGTGACGTGAAGCAGGTGTTAAAGGCAGCAAGGATAATAAAAGGGCAATAAAACCAGAACCAATACCTGTGTACTCCACCTCTACATCAGCAAGGGCCTTCAGCGTGTTCTCATAACTGACATCGGCCACGTCCAAAGCCCCAACTGTGTCATACACTTTTTTGGTCTTTGCAATGAGCTCATCCGTAAGCTGATGAATCTGATCAGGTTTAAGGTCCCAGCGCAGGGAATTCTTCGCACAGACTCGCTCACCATCACCAAACACCACTTCACCTGTATGACGCCAGTGGTTTAGTTTAATTAAACAAGCAGCATTAAGTAAATACATTAGAAATGAACAAAACAGAATAATAATGCTGGCAAACATTACTGGCTTTAGTGTTGACTGTTTGTACGCTTTTGTTTTTAGGAGCCAACATTGTAACCTGAGCAGTGGCTCTTTTTATTAAACTAATGGGATTTTTTTTTCATCTGTTAAAAATCATCGTAATAACACACACAAGCACAGCATCAGCCAACAAAATCAGTACAGGCATCACAAATTTACAACATGTTTTTACAAAGTGGTATAGTTTTCCTTAAGTAGGCCAATTGCACATGATCATTTCACGATTAAAAAAAAAACAAAAAACCAACCCTGTACATGAGGTTAAGGAACAAGCCTTATGATTGTAAGGTCCATGGTTTGAATTCCACACCGACAAAGACACAAGAGCCCTTGAACAAGGCACCTGACCCACACCTGCTTCCTGGGCACCGGCGATGAAGTTGCCCACCGCTCCAGACATGTGTTTACTACCCCCTAGTGTGTGTGTAAGTGTGTGTGTGTTTCACTGCACAGATGAGTTAAATGCAGAGGTCAAAATCCTGTGTGCAAGTACAGTGGTCAATAAAAACTATACACAAACAACCACCCGGAACAGGCAGTCACTGGGAAGCCTTACAGGGGAATATAAAGCTGAACTACATCATGCAGTAAAACTACCTGCTTTTGACCTGCTGTTAAACAAGTCAAGATGCTTAGAAGTGTATAAATATTAAGACCAATATAGTTAGTGCATAGTCAAATATTACCAAAGAATTCAGGCATATAAAATTAAATATAAATTCAGTCTGAAGGTCTGATCATTTCCAGCACTAGATTACATTTTTAGCTGTTTAAACATTAGGTTTATCATTTTAATATGAACCATGACAGAGTCCTGGAGCTGTCAGTTCAGATTTATTAACCCACTTATCTAACTAGTCACCTGACATGACTTGGATTCAATGTAAGAGACAGTACAGAAGAGTAAAATTGATTATTAATCAGTACTAATATTAATAATGAATGAACTATGTTATGATTAAAGGAGGTTTGGGACACTGCGCGTGAACAGAGCTCACTGTCTCATGTCCACTTGCTAACAAATCAACCAGCAGCAACAATGAATAACCGTTAAATAAAGCTGGATACTAACATATTAACGACCATAAAGCTAAGTATTTCTTTATTAAACTACTAAACGTGGTGTTAAACAGAGTAATAAGGCCCCGCTGTATGTTTCAGCACCAGTATTAGCATTATTAGTAGATTATTATTAATATTAGCAGCAGTATTAGTATTGTACTGCTCTGTTGCTATGCTAACTAGCCGTTAGCTAACTCTGTAGTAGCTGAGGGATGTATCACTCACTGATTCGCCGGCCGAACTCTTCCCCTGTTCCCATCATTATTCTCACCGACCACGGGGATTAATCTTTACTTACATCTCTACCTCACTACTAATACTAGGTTAGTAAAAACAGCGACTGAATTACTTACCTGTAGGAGCCATTACTAACTCACACGGTTCACAAGCTAACTCACCCTGAGATGCTACGCTATCAGCGTGCTCAAGTTCAACATACTGACAAACCCCGCCCACTGTCTGGTCCAATTCTGTGATTAGAGCAAGTATGCGTCAATCATTAAAAAAACAAATCCCGCCTACTGTTTGTGTACTTGGCGCGATTTGTTATCTCAATGACTGATATGGACGTGATCCAATCAGAGAGCTGAACCACAGAGTAGGTGGGACTTGTAATACGTACGCGGTCCAAACAGAGAGCTATTATTGGGCCAACTAATCTCGCTTACTCTGGTTTAGCTCTCTGATTGGACCAAGTACACATGGCCTTCTGGCTGTGACCAGAAGGTCCTTGGTTCGATCCATGCAACAGACAAGACACGACTGAAGTGCCCTTGATCAAGTAACCTAACCCACGTCTGCTCCCTGGGCGCCGTAGATGGGGTTGCCCGCCATTCTGTGCCATAGTGTTCACTGCCCCGTAGTGTACACTAGTGTGTGTTTTACTGCACCGATGATTAAATGCGGCGGTCACATTCCTCCGTCTGCAAGCACTGTAGGCAGATAGTTCACTTTCACTTCACTTTTTCATCAATAATTGAGATAACAAATCGCGTTACAATTCAGGTTAATTACAAAAAAAATGTTGTGGTTCATATATTTGGAAACACATAAGTGTATGATTGTCTTTGCATGCTTTATCAGTACAATTATCCTAGGACAACCTGTTCCTGCATGACAATACTTCTGTGCACAAACTCCAGGGTCGTCCTATACAGAGCTCTGATGTCCGTCTCTCTGGGATGACCTGGATGAACCTGAGATGACCGCCAGGCCTCCAGATGGGTATTACAGAACGCAAAATAAGTGACTAACCTCTGAGTTCACCAAAACCTGAGAACTCTGTTCCAGAAACCGGGATTAAACAGACTGTGTCATTAAACCCTGATTTACCATTAATATCTCTATTAACATTACTGTTTTATATCTTAATCAATTATCTACACTAACTACATTCTTAAACATTACACATGGTGGGTTTTTAATGTATGTTTTCTGTACAGTGTAGCGGGTAATAAAACATATCAGAATAATTAAACATATCAGGATAATTAAAAATACAGCTATGACAAAACATACTGTGATGATTAAACATATCGACAAGGCGACTGTATGTCAGTCTGTCTGAAAATTCTGCCTAGTGTTATAACACATCATGTACAGTTTTGTGCTGTTTCCTCAACATAAACCTGTAATCACATTAAAAAAGAAATGACACAGAATCAAGAGTGAAAACACTAATATGAACCAATACATAAACAACTCCACATCATTAAATCTTTCAGGATTTCTTATGGTCATTGTCTGACCTACATACCAACTACACCTTCAGACAGGATATGACGTTAACTGAAAAATCTGTTCATAGCATTAATATACAGTTTGTGAACTTAAAAAATATATGTTACCATTTATTTTTAAATATAGCATTATAATGCATTATATTATTATAATAATTATAATAATGTACTGAAACTCACCTAATTTAGTTCGCCTCAATTAAGATAATTTGTGAAGCTTCTCACATCATCACAAATTCAGAAGCCATATAACTAGACTCCAGACCAGTATTTTTCAGGAGTCTACACTATGCAACATAATTGATTAGGAATATGTTCCTGTTGAGAGGCCTGTTGCCTGTTGAGAGGCCTGTTACACTTTTGCTAGGAGTGTGGTCTGATCCTGGACTCATAGTACAACCTGGCCCACTGCAGAATGAGAGTAAGGGTTTTAATGAGGGACTCTCAGGGCTCAATGTCACTTAGAGAGGGCATGTAACATATAATGGCATGTTTGTTATTGTTCAACATTACCACCATAAAAGGAGAGAGACACCCTGGTATATCATGATTTCTTTATTTGTAAATAAAAATATAGATAGAGCTAATGAAATTCATTACTTAAAACTGCAGAAGGCTCAGTTACTGTTACACCATGACCAATCACTGGAGAGATGGCATTATATTAGTGTTCAGACAGTGGAGGGATCAGTCCACAGTTTACAAACTAGAAATGTGTTCATGTAAATTAAATTAGGAGGCATTTGGGAGGTTGCTGGCTCTGATGAGCTTCCTCTGGGAATTCTATAAGTTATAAACTGGCCACTGTAGAGCCAGTTTGTTTGCCTGTGTAAAAGTGGTGGAGGTGGCCTGTGTTATGAGTCTTCTTCCTACTCCTACTACTACTGAACCATGCCTAGGCAGGCTTCAATAAAGAACATTATGTAGTTATGCACAGAAAATTATACACATTGTACTGTGTATTTCATCTCGATCTGCTGATATGTGTGTCTGATCTCACTTGGAATACACCTAGATTGAGTAATAAATAAATAAATAAGTAAACAAGTAAATAAACAAACAAATAAATAAACAAATAAATAAATGTGTAAAATATTATAATGTGTTGAAATTATGACATATTAAATTATATATTGTTATAATCTATTTGCTAAATGTTGAATTATGTTGGATAATTATGTTAAAATTATATAGTAATTTCATTTTAACTCACATATTTTTTTATTTTCATATATTTATATTGTTTATATATTAGACACTGCTGTATTAATTTTACGTGTCAGTACAGGTATGTGTTTCTAATCTGTATATACAGTTATTAATATTTGAATCTTCAGTGGTGTAAAATACAATGCTCTATTCTTTTTCATTCACATTTTTTATTCACATCCTTTAATCAGTGCTTCATTAGGAATGTCCTTTATAGGTAACCGTGAACTTCAGTTGAGTCTTCTTGGTTGTGGGGCTTGAACCTGGGACTTTCTGGTCCCAAGAGCGGTGGGCAGCTGTCCCTATCCACAGCACCTGGGGAGCAGTTTGGGGTTAGGTGCCTTCCTCAAGGACACCTCAATCAAGTCTTGTCGGTTGTGGGGCTTGAACCTAGGACCTTCTTGTATCAAGAGCAGTGGGCACCCCAGGGCACTGGGCAGGCCCTGTTCACAATGCCTGGGGGTTAGGTGTCTACCTCATTCGAGTCAAGTCGGTTGCGAGGCTTGAACCTGGGACCTTCTGGTCCCAAGAGCGGTGGGCAGCTGTCCCTATCCACAGCACCCGGGGAGCAGTTGGGGGTAGGTGCCTTTCTCAGGGGGACTGCAGCCGCATCTTGTTGGTTGTCGAACCTGGGACCTTGTGGTTCCAAGTCTGGGTTCCTTAAAAAAAAACTAAGCCTATGAATGACTCTGTAAAATAGTGCGCGCGTGATGGTCACGTGTGCACCTCCTAAACAGAAGGTGGCGGTAATGCGGTGTGTTTGAGCTGTTTGTCAAGTGTCGTAAAAACAAAATAATCCGGCAGTGAGGAAGACACGATGACGTTTCTTTGAAGAGGGGCGGGGCTAACGAGTGCTCGCGCAGTATAGCGGACCAGCGGAGAAGAGCTCGTGAGGTGGGACGTTAGTAAGTAGTGTGAACTGCGCTTTATAAACGTGTAGTAGCCTTCGGGACGTGTAGTTCATTTATAACACCAACAGTCACACGGTCTGGGTTGTGTTTTACACTTTCTTTATGGGGTCTGAGCGATAATAGTCTTTTATTTATGGGCCAACAACAACACAGCGTCGCGAGGTAAAGGTCGCTAGCCGGTTAGCACACGATGCTAGGCGGTTATTAACGCGGTGCTGCTGTGGCAGGTTTGTTAGCTTCATAAAACTAGCTTTTGTTTGTTTTAACGGCGTTCACTGACGTTAAAACGGACAGCGATATCACCAGACATGTAGCCTTTAGCTTTGGGAGAGAACTAGCGTTGTAGTGGGTCACACAGCATCAAAAACTAGCCGTATTTACCAGAATGTTCGTGGACCTCTTCACTCGAGGTCATCTCAGCACCAGCCAATAATACATCCACTTACCCAGACAAAACAGTCCAAATCTATTCAACTGATTTATTTAGCTAGGTAATCAGTTATTAATTATCCATGCTAACTAGCTAGATCGGTGTGTTATTTGTTCCCCACTTCATGACATGAGGACATGGTCATGTAGATCACTTGTAGCTAGGTGTCAGTGTCTGTAGCAGTAATTGTGGAGTAACCCAAGCTATGTTAAAAAGTCTGCTTCAAAACATTTTCAGCTCAATAAGGTATTGATTGTTATCTAAATCTAGAGTGAGTCATGATGATCAAACAGTCCTATCTGTAAGAACCTGTTGATGACCAATATAAGATTAATCAGATTTCCAGGATCAGTGTGATCACTACCTCAATCAGGATTATAATCATCTCTACTGCCATCTGTTTGAGTATACAGTAGTTTACAGTCACAGATTAGATGTCTTTACGTTCATTACATTTATAGGTTGTCTCTTATTTTTTTATGTCTCTTTCAGTTATTCACATTAATATCTGGAGAGGTCCTAATCTCCAACCAACAATGACAGATACAAAGCGCCTTGCGTACTCCATTATCCACTTCCTCCACGACCAGTTGACGTCTGGGGACTTGTCATCAGATGCTAAAGAAAGTTTAGAAGGTACAAATCTTGTTAGAGGCATATTTTTTTAGGGCTATAATGGTGATGTGTAATTTGTGTTAAATTGCTGCTTTTCCAGTTGCCGTCCAGTGTTTGGAAACTGCTTTTGGCGTCTCAACCGAGGACCAGAGTTTAGCAGTTTCTGAGACCTTGCCAGAATTATTTGCAGCAGCGACTGTCAAGGTAATAAGCACTACATGCCTGAAAGTCGGTGGACACCCTGAATGCTCTTACCGCTAAATGGGTAAATCTCAACAGCTCCAGAATCAAGGGGAAAGTACATATGAGTGTGATAGCTGGGTGTCCACAAATGTTTGGCTGTATAGTGTGCACTGAGCCTTTTTGCAATGTTGTAGTAATCCAGTAAAGTTACCTGTTAGCTTGAATGTATGTATGTGATTTTGCAGGCACCAGATACGCCTGAGGTTAAAGTCACCTCAGCCAATAGTAGCCCTACAGAGGATCAGCTAGCAGAGGCAGAACAACTTAAACGTGATGGTATGGATCTTGTGTGTGTGTGTGTGTATATGTAATGCATTACAAAATGGTTGAAAATAAAGTGAAATTACAGAGTGGTAAATGTTGGGAAATATGCTTTGTATTTTGGTTTGCTGTTATGTAGGCTAAAGGTTTTGTGCTTTGGCAAAAGCAGTTACTAAATAATAATAAAAAATTTAATTTAATTCTGGTTGTTAATAACAACTGCATGTGTTTCATACAGGAAATGACCAAATGAAGGTGGAAAACTTCAGTGCAGCGGTGGAATTCTATTCAAAAGCCATTCAGATTAATCCACAGAACGCAGTTTACTATTGCAACAGGTAATGCCTCAAGCTTTTTCAAACCAATGTCGCTATAAATTGTATTACGCTCTGTATATAATCTGCTGTGCTTCTTTTGTAGAGCGGCTGCATACAGCAAACTTGGTAACTACGCTGGAGCAGTTCAAGACTGTGAGCGTGCCATTGGAATTGATCCAAACTACAGTAAAGCATATGGACGAATGGGGTAAGACAATAAGTAGTTTGAAGTGACTTAAAACCGTCAGTTACATATTGATGTATATAACTGAATCGTTGAGCGGCCATCATTGTCATAATTTGCATTTTTAGTACTTGCCATGAATGTTCAAAACATGCCTCCAGTGCATTATGCATTTGTATTGTGCTCTAGAACATTATAAAGTCAATACAAATAAGCTTGTTGTGGGTTCCTTTGTGGGTTCCTGGTTAGTTAGAGATGTCTCGTCTGTGGGTTATTTCATCCTTGATTTGCAGTCTTCTTAAAATATGCTTCTGTCAGTTAATGTCTATACAGTATTACTGATGTCAGTGATGATTGTAATGTCCTACAAATATCTCTGTGGGGAAATGAAGCATGGAAGATATATCTGAGCTTGCCGCATTTGTTGTGCACAGTCTAAGCCTTTTCATGTCTTTACTTGGTATAAATGAGGAAAATCCCACAAATTTGATCAACTATAACAAAAAAAAATTAACATGGTCACTCCCTTTCATGTGCACTTATACTAAGTTTGTTTGCTACATTAACAGGTTTTAGCCTGCATGGCTTTCTTGTAATAATGTAAGTCTCTTTTATATTGGTATCCAAATGGTTCAGGCTGGAGACTAATAGGAAACTTGATATCCTTCCTCAAACTATGTGGGAGTATGTTAGAGATGTTTAGAGAGTGATAAAATGTTGGCTGTGCTTTTCAGTACAGTATCGCTGAATTTCTGTATTCTTGTGTGCGTCTGTTTTTTCCCCCCTCATTGAATTACAGAGATTTAAATGTATAATTGTATGCATGAAGCATAGCAACAATCTTATCAACCTTGGAGTGCAGAAGTTCTGGTTCTGCAATCACATTTAGCAGGTCATAGTTGTTCTCGCCTGTTCTCCATGTCATCTTGCTAGCTCCATCTGGGTGGATTTTCTCCACAAGTGGTAACATGTAATCATGTAACATCCTGTACTGATCATCCAGATAAGCAGACTCCGACATATAGATAGTGAGCAGCCTCAGACTCTTGACTGCTGTGTCCTCTCCGCGTATTCAGGCACTGGAGTTGCACCTGAATCTGGAGCCGGTACTGCAGGAACGAGAGAGGTATAGTCTTTTTAGCTGCAGCCAGTCCTGTAGCAGGAACTGCGAGTGGGGTGGCTCTTTTTTTTTTTTTTAGCTGTAGCCAGCACTGCACCATGAACCACAGGTTGCAGGTTTAGCTGTAGCCAGTACTAGACCATTAACCACACATGGTGCAGTGTTAGCTGCAGCTGGTACTGCAGTAGGAACTGCAGGTGTTGCTGGTTTCACTGCAGAGGCAGCCATGCATTCCCTGTCTCTTGATGGCGGCCTTGGCCCTCTTGAAGTGGACACACCCATATCCACTTGACCTGTTTTCATCACACACCACCTTGCATCTCAGGATGTTGCCAAAGGTGGAGAAGGTGTCATAAAGGGCCATGCTGTCTATAGATTTCTCCTGGTTTCTGATGAAATATTGCCCATATTGTTGCTTCTCAGGTATGAGTCATCAGATGACCGCATGATGCACATGGGGTGACCCAAAAGCAAGTCAGAATTGAGCAGATTAAAAGCTCGCTCATCCTCAGACCACTGCTGGAGGTTGATGTAAGCATATTCCAGTGACGTGCCGGTTACGTCTTGTTCCTGCAGAGGTGGATGGAGTAAACTCGGCTGACAGAGCTGCTTACTCCATAGCAGGGATTCGGTCACATCAGGGTGAAAAAAAACATATAAAGTGACTCCATTATGAAATCTTGCCATTTTACACTTAACAAGACTTCACAGCCAGTATGTATGTATGTGCTAGTTTCTTTTAAGGTGTGCAATATGTTAGGCAGTAACTGACTTCAAAGATGCCTGTGCTGAAATATGGAGGTGCTTTAAAATACATTAAGGTCACCTAACAAAAACGAGCCACGCTGTAATCTTAGAATCTGTAAATAGTTGTCCATTGTTGTGCAGCTTGTCAACAACTATTAATACATGCTTTCCGGCCATTTGCTGCTCCTTCATTAGTGGATACAATGTCTTATGCCTTCAATATCAATCCAGAGGAAATTGATCATGAATACCAAACAAAAGTTTCTTTTTGTTTAAAGTGGTCAGGTTTGGCATTAATAGGACTGGGTTGACTTTGTGGCTCTGAATCCATGAGCTCTATGGAAAGTTATATGTTTCACTGTCTTTGCCAGTAATCTCATCTTGGATTGTATGCAATCTTAATTTAATTATTTGACTGATTGTATTGTTAAACATGCACATGTTAAAAAAAGCCAATGATCTATGAAATACCAAACATTTTCTCAACTGCTAATTAACATTGACGTTCACACCTTTAATAGGCAAAGCGCAGAGGAAGCTTATAAGCATCAATGTGATAACTAACCAGTGAAAGAGTGCCTCCTATGTGAAGTGTGCCTACTGTATCCAGAGTGTTAAGCAATTGTTTTCCATGGCCCTTGCTTATGGGTCAGTGTAATACATTAAAATCCTTTGTGTGTTTTATATAAGTTTTATTAATTCTGTGATGCAAGTAATCACTGACCTGTGTGTCATCTTAACTGCAGATTTGTCTGATGTGATGTTACTGTAATAAAATCTGTTACATTTTCTTCTTATAATTCAGGCTGGCACTTTCAAGTTTGAACAAACACACTGAGGCTGTGGGCTACTACAAGAAAGCACTGGAGCTGGACCCTGAGAATGAAACATACAAATCAAATTTGAAAATTGCTGAGCAGAAGATGAAAGAAACACCAAGCCCAGTGAGTTGTCTTTAGTGCACTTTACAGTTCTCAGTTGCTAAGGATTGGAAAGGACTCTTAAATTCACTGTTTTGAATTTGTCTGTTTTGCAGACAGGCGGGATGGGTGGCGTTGACCTTGCCGGTTTGCTCAGTAATCCCAGTTTCATGAACATGGTGGGTATTTTTCCCCAAAATATCCCATTCACAGTATCATTATTCCATATTCCATCACTAATATAGTGTGATATCCTATTTATCTATTTATCTCCTATTGCTGTTGTAGTCACCTATTTTTTTTTTTGTGAAGACTTTGCATGTTTCGGAGTGTCATAGTGTGGTTTCGACTGGGGTTTATCTGTAGAGGGGGAAGTTTAGTAAATTGTTTTGTTTTTCAGGCTTCTAATCTGATGAATAACCCACAAGTACAGCAACTGTGAGTATGATTTAAATTAGTTTCCCACTAATAAATGGACTGCAGACTGACAAGCACAATGATCATTATCACTGTAGTAGAATGTACATGTAATAAATAAGGTTTGAATAGATTACAGCATTGCAGTTATAACTTGTGCTATTATTATTATTATTATTATTATTATTATTATTATACATGCATGTGTTGAATTTTCAGGTGTTGATTTTCATAACCATTTGTGCTTACTGGTTATCTCTTCAGGGTGTCAGGAATGATGTCTGGATCTTACGGTCCTATGAGTGCCACTGCAGCCCCAACCGCCGGACCGCCAAACGACATATCGGGCCTTATTCAAGCGTAAAGTTTACACCCCTCTACTTTTCTGGGCTAGCACTTTAAATCGCTCATGTATAGTCAGATTGAGATTTTCTATGTGCTGAAATGTTTCGTTTATTTGCACAGTGGCCAGCAGTTTGCACAGCAAATGCAGCAGCAGAATCCTGAGCTCATCGAGCAGTTAAGGAGTCAAATTCGGAGCCGGCCCCCTAGTGCAAGTAACGAAGAACAGTGACACTTGAAGCGGTAAAACTGATTTCTGTTTTAAGGCGTTTTTGTTTTTATAGGTTTTGTGTTTATATTTAGCTTAATGATTATTTGCATCCTATGGTAAAATTATTACAAAATACATTTTTGTGGTTAATTTTCTGACTCACTGAATTTCACTGAAAATAACATGGAATTCAAATGCATTTATTTAAAGAAAAGAAAAATGACATTAAAATTGTCATAATTACTCGTACTCCTGGGTTACAGTTTAGTATTTTTTTTTCAGTTTTATATTGCAAACATAACAGCCCTGGAATCTGAGACTCCTTAATACAGAATCTCTCCATATTGTTCATGGGTACTATTGGACTTTTTAGCTCATACTGTGGGCTTTTATTTGAATTTATGTATTGGATCATTATAAGCCCTGATTATTAAGAAGTAGCTGCTTTGCAGACGAAGCCAGATTTACAGAATTACTGGAATTTCAGGGAGTCTGTGGTACTATTAATCATAACACGGTTCACAGATCACTTGGACAGGAAACAGCCCCACCTCACAGAATTAGCATCAGATGTAACAGTTGGGTTGTTGGCAAAATGCACTTTTTAATCTAATCTGACTATAGTCTGTTCCAATGGAAGATCCAGTAGTGTCTGAACAACAAGCTGAAGTGCTTGATCAGATGAGGCTTTTTATCCCTGTGGCATGCCTTCCAGATATTTGTGAATGTAGATGGTGCCAGAAACGTACTTCACTCAAGGACGCAAATGCAACCGCTTCAGACTACGCAAATTGGGTTCCGCCTACAGTTGCGTTAAAAAATGTGTCAATGCATTTCACAATGCAGCGCGAATGCGAGTTGCATTCTGAGCATTAGCGCAAGGGGATGCTACAGCCAGAGCTGGGTTTTCTTGTGCCACCAGTGTCAACTGTCATGGTGAATCAGTTTGAGGAATCTCTTGCAGAACTGGTTTGTTTATACAAACATATCTATAACACGTTGGTATCTGTGTTTGCATACTTCCTGTTGAGTATGTTTCTGGCCTAATTATAGACTTGACTTCATAATGCTACCACCATTTGCAAATTCCCTGTAAACTGCAGAGTACTAATATTTAGTATGCATTTTATTTCTGTAAGCTTCGGTTAAAGATGAGATTTCTTATTTGTTTAGTGTGAGTCATTTAATTATATTTATGTTTTATATTATATTTAAGTATTTTCTCTTAACCCAGGTGAAAGCTGACTGTATACATCCAGAATAATTCAGAGGTTTGATAGACGTGTAACATTTGCATCAGAGGGTTTGTGGTAATATTCAATCGCTGCAACATTTTGACAGCCTGTAGTGCTAACAATTGACAGATTAGACAAAGATTAACCTGCATTAGAGTAATGGAAAGAGGAAAGTTTGCAGAGGGAAAGGAAACTGCCCTTGAGCCTAAACATAACATCTCATTAGTAAAGCATGTTGAGCAGACTCACTAAAGACCATCAGGGAAGGTACTCAGGCTCTGTTCATTTAGGATTTACTTGGGCAACGGGTTTGAAACTAAGCAACTACATATGGTTAATGTTACTATTATGTACTGGTCCCATTGAAGCAGTGACTGGATTTGAGTGTGCATTCAACATGCATTCAACAAGCAGAAAAAGACAGACACCTCCATGTTTTTCCTTTATTAGCAACAAGCTAACCCCCTAACTGTGAAGATTCACATATGTGTTTTCCTCATGGAACAGTAACATACAGACCATACAGCAAGGCTTTGTCGCTGTTAAATGTATGACATCATATTTTTTTTGTATGGTAATTAATCTAAAGCAAATATTCAAGTACAGTGAAGTGTCAGAAAAACGGGTACACCAGTGTAATACTTGGTGGGTCTCCTATGGCACTTGGTTCACAATTTTGCTGTATTCTGAGGTGTAGGATTCTGGTGTTCCACAGCACGTTATATGGAATCCCAGTAGTGCTGCCTTGCTCTGAGCAATGACAAAAAAGATCTATTTATCTATCCCAGTATTTAATAATGCTGAGGGCTGAAAAAACCCCAAACTGACATAAGAGTTCCTTTAACCATAATTTGGTGTCTCTATACATGATGCCACTGTTTTTCTTGGCTTATCCTGCTTGGCAGAAAATATTGATTTTGAGTTGAAGGCAGCAAGTGGCCATGTGTAAAAAGCTGAGTTTTCTATGTTCTTTATCCAGTATTGGATTAAACCATCTGACATTCTGCAATTAATTAAACTTTGCTCTATGTACACACTAAAACTTGAAAAACATCATTAATTACAACGTTCCCATTCCAAATCTTCATTTCATCTTATTTTTTTAGAGAACAAATGTAATTAAGTAATTACTGAATATGCATTTTGTTAAACAGACATACAGTACGTGTACATTTATCCTGTGCCACAATGTTTAATTATTCCATTTTAAAATCCTCCATAGTCATCTGCTTGCTTGCTTGTTTGTTTATTTTTTCCCACTAGGTGAAGAAATCATCACGAAGGACGCAGAGAAGACTGGCTCGCTTTTTCTTTTTATCTTCTTTTTAAGATCTGTTATATTTACAACTCCAGGGACTAAATCGACTTGACATCACACGGAGCGCATGCGTGTCCAGCCATCGTCCTCCCTGCATTGCCTGTCTTTGAAGAAACCAATGTAGCCAAATTTTTTTTAGGTCATATCTGGCCATCTAGATGCGTAAACAAAACAAACAAAAAAAAGCCTTGTATGGGTGTACAGAAGCATCGTCCTGGTTAATCATGATCATTTTGTGTAACTAATACATGCTAATGGATTGTCATAAAAAAGAGACACTGCATCATAGGCTGGATGAACAGATGAGTGATTTCCATTCTGCAGTACTGAGCTGTCATTATGTGAGAAGAAGAGTTTGTAAAAGATATGTATACAGTTGATATGGAAATTAAATGTCAGGTTTCAAGTAGGAGACGAGTCTTGTGATCCACTGGTTTACAGGAAG
The DNA here is from genome assembly GCA_028565595.1 of Duopalatinus emarginatus. Taxonomy (NCBI): domain Eukaryota; kingdom Metazoa; phylum Chordata; class Actinopteri; order Siluriformes; family Pimelodidae; genus Duopalatinus; species Duopalatinus emarginatus. Next base: position 18,647,422 of record JAOVVF010000004.1, read on the forward strand.
GGGGGAGTGAAAATGCAGCAGAAATACTGCACAAATATAATGTATATTTATTTTATATTTTTATGTGTTTGTTTAGTAAAGGCTGTACATTTTGCATTAAATCCATCCAAACACACTAGTATAACAGCCAGAGTACAGAAAAGTATTATTTCCGCAGTCTTTGTCAAATACGTCCTACTGTGTAGGCTGGGTCTCAAATCTCACGCTAAACCACATGCAGTGGGCTAGGTAGGCTCTAGAACGCTTTATGCCTCGTCTCAGATAGTGCGCCTACCTAGGGAGCGGGGTGCTTTTTGGTATTCAACCACCAGCGACTAGAAAACCGACAGGTGTACAGGACTACAAACGGAAGTGTGCAAGAAAAACAGGTAACAGAAAGAAAACGGATTAAAAATCTTAACTTTATTTAGTGTAAACAGGTCTTTGAGTGATATTAGTGAAATATAGGATGATATAGAGTAGCTGTTGGCGTTAAAACTAGCTTTGGAGGTCAAACTTGCTAGCTAGCAGGTAGGTTAATATAACGACACCAAGGCTAAGTCGTGGTTTAGCATTACGAGCTACTACAGACAGTATTGCTGAATATATAACGCTACTAATTTAAATACAGTGAGACATTATGGACAAAGGAAGAGTGATTAGCTTTGCTGTTTGTTCCTGCTCAGTGTCCGAGTCTGTGGGCTGATGGAGGAGGCTGTTTATGTTCAAGCCATGCTCGTATTGTCCTGAGAACCGGGCTGAATTTAAACCAACAACATGGAGATGGTTGTAGCTAAAATCCTCTGCCTTTTCGGCATGTTTGGCCTCATGCTGGGGGGCATACTCATCCCTGTCCGCCTGATGCACTCGGACCTGGACAAGGCCGTAAGGTACAGAAAGGCAGTCGCCTTCAGTAACTCGTTTGGAGGCGGTGTGTTTCTGGCCACCTGTTTTAATGCTCTTCTGCCTGCTGTTAGAGATAAGGTGAGTGTTATAGACCCTTATAAACTGTTCATTACTGTATCACAGGTATTACATAGCACACTACAACTGTTCACATCCTTCATGTGTACTACAACCCAGTGGTGGACCAAGTACCCAAATGATGTAGTTGAGTAAAAGTACAGATTCCCAAGGTAAAATATGACTCCAGTAAAAGTAAAAGTCCTCTGTTTAGATTAAAAGTACAAAAGTATTTATTACCTTCAAATGTATTTAAGTATCAAAGTAAAAAGTATTGTGATTTACTGTGGCTCTAATGTCCTATTATCATTTTTGTAACAAAACTCTTTATTAATTAACTCATTTTGTGTAAAAAGTCACTCTTGGTTACCAATATTTCAATACAATGTCATTAATTAGTCTGACACTGAGATCTATTAAAAAT
>JAOVVF010000004.1:18649482-18664069 GCA_028565595.1 Duopalatinus emarginatus
TCAGAATAGAACACAAATCACAGATCAAAAGTTTAATCTGAGTAAATGTAACATTTTAAAGGAAAAATATGTTGAATAAAAATTTCACTGCGTCAACAAATCCCAAAAAAGTTACTCCAGTAAAGTACAGATACACAAAACAACTACTTAAGTACAGTAACAAATTACATTTACTTTTTTACTGTTCACCACTGCTTATACTTATACTATACTTATATTAACTGCTGTTAGAGACAAGCTGTGTGTTATAGACCCTTATAAACTGTAAAGGTTTTACATAACCTAGTACAGAATTCGCATCCTTAAAATTTATAAAGTCTTTAATTTGATACAAAGCCATAATTATTTCATAGTAAATAATAATTTCCCAATTCTAGGTGAAAATTGATTCAGTCTTAAATTAGATACCGAGTAAGATTTGACATAGTAAGTCATAAATTAGATGCATCGGATAGTCATAATTATTAGTTAGTTAATAATAACTTTCCAATCCTGAGGTAAAATTGATAGTCTAACTGAGTACGAATAATGAGATGGAAGGATTTTCCCAATCCTAAATTAAAATTAATAAAGATTAGATATTGAGTAATTTCCAAATTTTAAGTTAAAACTGATAGTCTATTAGATACCAAGTCATCATTGTTAGATAGTAAATAATAATTTTCCAATCCTAAGTTGCACTTAATGAATACAGTCTAAAATTAGATATAAAGTCAGTATTATGAGATAGTAAAAAAATCCCAGTCCTAAGTTAAAATTGGTAAATAAAGTCAGACATGATATAGTGAGTTATAATTATTAGAAAGTAAACAGTAATAAGCTAAAGTAAGCTAAAACTATTGATAATTAATATTGAGAATTAATGATAAAATTCTGATTCTGTATCTAATTTAAGACTTTATTTATCAATTTTAACTTAGCACTGGTAAATTATTTTCTGTCTCATAATACTAACTCAGTATTTAATTTTGTACTTTATTCATGAGATAATTTCCCAATCCCAGGTTTAAATTGATAAATAAAGTATATGGTATTTTGGTATTTTGACTTGAATTATGACTTAGCTTGTAATTCTGACTTATAATGTCACAAACTTATAACTTGTTCTATCATATTTTCAGAAGAGCTGCTAAATGGGTGACTTCTTTCCAAAACTACAACACTCTCAGTGCAGTGCAACATTAACCTTAAACATTAACCGTTTTAACTCCTATTTTAAAATGGTGATTACTGTAATGACAAGGCAAATATAACTTTTGGCTTGTCAGTTGTAGGAAAGCAGGAAAGCAAATTTCATCAAGGAGCACCTTTAACAAAAATGTACTCTATCTAGCCAGCTAGTCGGAGTACTATACCTAGAGTTTGGCTTCCTTGGGATTTGTTATCACTAGCGGAGCAAAAACAAATAGAACCAATAGACATATTGTGTCTGAAATGTCACATACGTGATATTAATGTCATGTTTATAGACCAGTATCACAGGCATAGTTGGCTATGGCTGAATCACAGCAGTTATTAACATATTAATTACAATACTGATGTTACAATGTATCTGGAAACTGTAACCCAATCTGAATAATACTTTAGTCTCAACATGATCTGCTTGTGTTCAGGTGGGTCAGATCCTAAAAGAGCTGAACATCTCCACCGACTACCCACTAGCTGAGACCATGATGATGGTTGGCTTTTTCCTCACCGTGTTTGTTGAGCAGACTGTGTTGACCTTTAGGAAGGAAAAACCGCCCTTCATCGACCTTGAGACGTTTAATGCTGGTGGCTCGGAGGCTGGCAGTGACTCGGAGTATGACACGCCGTTCATCGCTCCGGCTCGAAGCTCGCGTAATCATTCACATCACCACGGCCAGTTCAACCCAGCAGAACTTACACGAGCAGGACCGCTTAGGCTTGCAAGCCTGGTCCTGGCCCTCTCGGCCCACTCGGTCTTCGAAGGCCTCGCTCTTGGGCTTCAGGAAGATGGTGCCAAATTAGGAAGCCTTTTCCTCGGAGTGGCGATCCATGAGACCCTTGCAGCTGTGGCTTTAGGGGTCAGTGTGGCTAAGGCAGGGCTACATCTTCGGGATGCCAGCAAGCTGGGCATTACAGTCAGCCTCATGATCCCTATTGGCATTGGCCTCGGAATGGGTATCGAGAGCGCCCAGAACTTGGCAGGGAGTATTATTTCTGTGGTGCTCCAGGGGCTGGCAGCAGGCACGTTTCTTTTTATTACTTTCTTTGAAATACTCACCCGGGAGTTGGAGGACAAACATGATCGGCTTCTGAAGGTGCTTTTCCTTGTCTTAGGGTATGGTGTACTGGCAGGTCTAGTCTTTATCAAATGGTGATAGATCTCAAAGTGAATGATCTCGAGCAGGTTTTGCTCTTTGGATTTGCTAATCCTCCTCACACCTCACCATAACCAAAGGGTCAGGTTGCCTAATATGCTACTTGCTTTATCCAAAATTTCTATACCTATGAAGTCATACACTGGATGTACAGAACCAGTAGCAGATTAGATGCTGAAAAGGGTTTTAGTTATAGCAAAGTGTTTTTATTACTGTGAACATTGTTGGACGGGTGCTACTGCAGATTATATAAATATTAGATGTTACTGATTCATTGGATGCTGGATGACTTTGTGATAAATATTAGACATGCAGTCCATGTTTTATCTGTTTTTATACTTGATTAAAAGATCTGAGACAGATATTCCTTGTAGTGCAAGTGTTGAGCACTAAGTAAGATCTTGCAGGCTTTAGCAGGGGCTCTCAAAGGTGATGCACCCGGGGATGCAAATCAATTACACTGACCATGTCAACATGGGTTTATGAATAGTTCAACTATTCAAATATCTGTCTATTTGTCTAAAATGTGTGAAATACCGCATGTGGCATTTTACTATTATTCCTTAAATTTTACAACAAAGCAGATGCAAACCATATCCAAGTTGGTATTGTACTGTACTCTAGTATATACTGTACTATGTGATAATACTGGTAGTGATAGTACTGATAGTGGAATATATTAGGCAGCAACAAACTGTCAGTTCTAGTAGTTGATGTGTTGGAAGCAGGAAAAATGGGCAAGTGTAACGATCTAAGCCACTTTCACAAGGGCCAAATAGTGATGGCTAAATGACTAGATCGGATCATCTCCAAAACAGTGCTTCATACCTACCAAAGCTGGTTCCTAGAAACGCTACTGGTACACCAGCAACCTGGTCATGAGCCCCCAAAGCTCACTGATGTTCATGAAGGGAAAAGGCTAGCCCGCCTGGTTCAGTCCGACAGAAGGATCTGTTGCTACTATATTGGTGCAAGATATAATAGTGTACCTTCAGAGGTTTTGTGTCACAATGAGTCAGAGCTGTTGAGCAGCTTTTTAGGCAGGTGATGTTAATGTTATAGCTGATTGGTGTATACTGTATGAAACAAATACTACATTTAACTACCCCCAACTGTGTTTCGTGGTCTCCAGTTTGAGTCTATCGGCATATTGCACAAGTGTAGGACATCGCAGTGCTGCAGAAGTTACCTGGAAGTCCAATTGAAGTAGCCGCTTAAATGCAGTTTCACATTATTATTTTTTTTTGTATGTCTTTGTGGGTGTGGTTTTCAATTTATAAATGAATCTGTTTGCTTTCAATTTAGTTGTCATGTGACACTGAGATTATTTGTGGATATGAGTGAATTTTAGATGTTATTTAATTTCCACTGCCATTTTAATTTTGCCTGATAAATGCAATATTTGTCTAGCACATTTGTCAGGGTTCTTTGGATGCTTTCTAAAGGGAAACATTTATTGTATTGTAGACGTTTCCTGCTAATTCCACTTAACAGGCTAAAATTAAACTACGAAGCGGTTGTATGTATTTTACTACCACAAAAAAACCAAACCCATTACATTTAAGGTAACACAAGGGTTTTTGCCTATTCTTTCAGGAAAGCATCTCTAAGGTCAGGCATTGATGTTGGGCGAGAAGACCTGGCTCCCAATCTCTGTTCTAGTTCATCCCATAAGTGTTTGCAGTTTAGATCGGGACATTGTGGGCTAGTCAAGTTCTTCCACACCAATCTTACCAAACCATGCCTTTATGGTCCTTTCTTTATGCATGGGGCCACAGTTATGCTAGAGCAAAAAAATTAGCTTTTCCAAATTGTTCCCACAAAATTGGAAACACAGAACTGTCCAAAATATTTTGGTAAGATGAAGCATTAAAATTGGCCTAGGCTAATCCCTGAACAACACCTTTACACTACACACCATTATCCTTCCTCCACCAAACCTTACAGTTGGCACAGTGCAGTCAAGCAACATTGCTTGCTCCAGAGTCCAGTGGTGGCAGACTTTACACCACTCTAGTCAATGCTTGGCATTATGTTTGGTGATGTAAGGCTTCCTTGCAGCTGGCATGGAATCCTGGCCATGGAAATACATGCCTTAAAGCTCCTGGTGCATAGTTTTTGTGCTGCTGATGATGCCAGAGAAGGCACAGCCCTATGCGACCCAGCCCTATGCGACCCCGTAACTTTACATGGTCTGCCACTTTATAGCTGAGTTGTTGTAGTACCTAAACTCTTTCCCTTATAATAATACCACTCACACTTGATTGTGTAAAATCCATGAGAGATTTTTGTCACTTTTGTCTTTTTGTGCATCGTATCAGTGTTGCGCCATGAAAGACGTCTCGGCATTACACTAGCCATATTGTACATTTACTTGTTATATCATGAAAGCATCATATCGCCACCAGATCTCACCAACATTAAAAATCTTCTACATTGGACTATTAGTCCAAGTTAAAGTTCTGCATACTGCATATGAAAGCAGTCAATGTGCTTTTTTTACTTTAAACCTGCAGCAACGGTTTTGGCCTAAGAAGAGTTTTATGCACAGCGCTGTGTGGTGCAGTTGTTGCAGTGCTGCTGCTGCCCCCAGAGTCTTTACTATGGCATTACATTCTACCCAGGAACAGACACCTACATTTCCACTGTTAGTCAAATAAACAATGTTCACTTTTGCTTATTGTATATAATTTAAATGATCGAACCAAATGTACATGTTGTCTAATTCATTTCAGCAGCATATTAACCTAATGCAATACACAGTGTTATGGACAGGATGAATTGTCACGGCAGGGATATGCTTTGCAGTAAGGGTTTATTAACTTGGTTTTACTTAACTTTTAAAACAGAACATGTATTAGTAATATTTGATTAATAGAAAGCTGAGAATAACCTGCTTTGAGTAGCTAAAACACGTGGCTATAATGCTGGCAGTGGGTGTGTCACTGTAAATGAAATGTATGTATAGGTGTGTAATCTGTGTAAAATATACTGCCTGACCAAAGATAAAGTCGCTGTTTGGATTCACATAAGCAAATAACTTAATGAGCCCCTTTGATTTGGTAATTGCTGTTGTGATTGTTTCAACAGGCAACTATTATTTTTATGCAGTAGAGTTAAATTATTGTCCTGCATCAGAAATGCTAAGAAATCAACTAAGAAGATTGCTATAATGTCTGGATTTGGGTTAAGAACTGTCCACACATTAATAAATCCTGAAAAGATAATGGTGAACCTTAAATTGGTTTAAAAAAATTTTAAATAATGAGAGATCACTTGGTGAAGTCAAATTGACAGCAGAACTTACGGCTTAGTAACTTTTGACTGGTGCAACTATTTTTGCCCTATCATCTAGAGATCCTGCCATGCAGAATTAGCCATTCTTTCTCTCCCCTTTCCCACCGATCATGTGTGTCTATGAACCCATGCATACAGAAGTGGGCGGGAACGCTTTCTGCTAAATGTGTTACACTGCTCCCTGTTATGCATGGGCAAGCAGCTCAAGGAAAAAAAAGCAGTGGCTGGCTGCAAGTGACTCCAACAAAATATCAGTGTATGCAACCTTTTTTTGGCCAGGCAGTGTTTTATCTGCCTTAATAGACCCAATCATGTGTATACACAATAATTTCCCATTTGTGTATGTTTTTTGTCATTACATATCATTTTTGTCATATCACATTTGCCAGATCTCTTAATAAACCACATTTGATAATGAGTTAGTGTTTGTTCATGTAGTTCCTTTTATTAATAGTTGTATTAAACACATCATGTCATTTAATTTTATTAAAAATATGTTTCTAAAACTTTTTTTTAGCTTTATAAACAATGGAATGGAAAGGAACAAAACACAACAGGGCATGTTGTTATAGGACAATAATCAGTGACGTAGTGGTATGATAGAACCTAACATGAAAGGGGGTTGATTATTTAACAGCACTTGGGTGAAGTGTTTTATTCCTCATAACAAATAGCCACTGATTTTTTATTTTGTATTAAATACAGAAAGATATTTGTTCATTTGTCATTATGTTTAATGCTGTGGAACATCTGTGAAACCGGTTCATTTTTGTTATCACTTAAAATATAACAGCTATAACACTGGACAGCATTTTTTTCTGGGTTGTTGCAGTCTGGTGCTCTTTAGTTAGACAATTTTTAGAAATTGCCTCCTATGCAATTCAGTCTAGTCCCACAAGAACGTCCTTAAACTGCCTCTATCTGGGGACCTGTTGACCAAGAAAATCCTTCCTGTAATTTGGCTTTAGTTATTTTGGAAAACATTCATGTCAAACATCCTAAAATCCTACAATGATGAAGGTGCTTTATGCTCTACTCTTGTCTTTTTTTGAACCATATCCTTACAGCATGGCCATGCCTCAATTTAATAAGACCTTTTAGTACAGCCATTTTATTCACCAGTTAAATTATTGGACTTGGTGTCCCATCATATACCAGGTGATTCGTGATATCCAGTTATGTCTGGACATGTCTGGAAAGCACATCTTCACATGCAGTGTGGTGAAATTAACTTCAGCAAAATAAGACTTCAGCAGCCGTAAATACACCTCTGTAAGAGTGTCTCTCTCTTGTAAAATGTTTGTTGATGGAGCTAATACCAAGCTATAATCCCTGTTAGCAAGGAGTCGTGATTGGGTACAACAACATAAAGCAAACACAGTTGAGTAAAAAAAAAAGTAATGTTCTTGTTTCTGTCTTCTTTTGAGTTTAAGTCATGGATTAGCAGTGGACTGAACTCATGGCCTTCCGGGTCTGGGTAATATCGGGGTCCTGAGGTCACCCAACATGCATTAGAGAGTGACATGTGTTGAAACAAAGCAGGCTCGGTGTCCTTAACAGTCTGGGTGGGATAATTGTGAATCGTCAACACCTTTCATACATAATTGCCTTTAAAGCGGATCAAGGTGTGAGTCAGATGCTGAACTCATCTGGACGATGATCAGTAGGAATACTAGACTAGTGATTACCTATTTATGAAGAAATGTTTGTACTGTACGGATCATTATTTTTGCAGCCATAGTAATAAACCTATTTTGTAAGAGACCCCTGAGTCCACTCAGACTTCACTGCAAACAAAGACTAACTAGGCTGTGAGGTCTGACGCTGCTAACTACCAAATGCCATGGCATGGCAGACAACAAACAGGTGATTGATGCAATCACGGAGCTGCAATCCTCTTAGCTTCATAAGAGGACTAGGTTTTCCCAGCTGTATGGAGCCACGGTAGTCTAATCCTGTTAGTTGCTTACAGCACTACAGCATGGAAGAGTTCCTGATCCCCGAGGATGTTCGGTCTGAGCACGGCTTCTTCTCTCCAATCGGCTCAGGGAAAAACAGACTGGACGGTGTAAAGAACTTGCTGCATGGTGCCTTCACCTTATACATCAGGGACCGTGTAAAACGAAATGGGCTGCTGACTCTGTCAGTGCTTGGAGTGTTTACAGGATGCATCCTTGGCTACACACTCAGGGGATATGAACTCTCTATGCAGGTATGGCAAGATATTCAAATCATTGATCTTCCGGACTTACTACTACTACTATTACTGTTGCTAATACTACTATTATTACTACAACTACAATTACTACTACATACAATAAATTGGATATGTAAAGTCTGCACAGACAATAGTGCACTGAATATAATTTTGCATTGTATAATTATATTATTATATTGAGTAGATTGCACAGTATTTTAGCATTTTATTATTGCATAAAGAACCTTTTTTTTTTTTTTTTCAAACTTGCCAAGCCAAACTTGAAAACCAGCTTAGTATCAAATTTATAATCACACCATCCATGTCACCCAAATGAGATTTTGACCCTGTCACCACTGAATGGCTCTTCAGGGATCAAATTTATACAATATAAAAATCTCTTTTTTAAATTTCCTTAAAGCTGCTTTAGGACAATCGGACTTTTTGTTAGAAGTGCTAAACAAATGAAACTGAATTCAATTTAAACCCATAGGTTAAACCGATAAAACTATTACCAAATGTATGGTAATATTTACAAAGCCACTTAATACGGTGAATATTTAAAAATATAAAATGCTATCCATTTGTTGTTGGGTAAAATATTGCGGTCCATGAAAGACGTTAGTTCCTTACATTATTACAGATGAAAACTATAGGTTATGGTGTCTCTCTGTGCATCTCTCTCTCTTAATGTAAATGCCCACACCTGCAGAAGTTGTGAGGTGTTATCTTGTGAGTGAGGTTGAACACTGGCCAGTGTGCTCATGGCAAGGCGGCATGAATTATCACAGTTCGAATGAGTCCTGATAGCAGATACCGGATGCATGGGACATTCAGTTTGCAGAGTTTAGCAGTCATTTAACATTCCTCAATCTAAAGTGAAGCATGTTTATCAGAAATTAATCATAAAAGGCACAGTGGACTTAATGATCGTGACAGGCGTCATCTGGCTAGAATAGTTCATGCAAACAGACAAGCGAGGGCAGAAATCACCTACTCATTCACTCCAGAAGTCCCCACACACACATCCTGGAGTTCAGTGAAGCAATCCTAAGCTCCCATTAGATATAGGAGCAGAAGACCCACCTGAGCGCCTTTGTTAACACCACGACACCAGACTCAGGGCTTCAACCTCAACACCAGACATTTTCCATCCACTTGTGGAACCGATGCCACGTTAAGTTGGGACACTTTGCTGGGATAGAAGTGGTCCTACACAATTCTAGTTCTTGTCCCATGACCTTTGGCATGTCATTGTAATACCTTGATACAACATCAAATCAGTACTCTAAGGCAGAGTGTAGGGTATTTTATACTTTTATTTTTTCAAAATGTAATAATTAAAAAACTACTCTATTTTGAACAAAATGTCTTTCTGTTTTTTTTTAGGCAAAGATTTATCTCTCATTTCCTGGTGAACTGCTGATGAGAATGCTAAAAATGCTCATTTTACCCCTGATCACCTCAAGGTAATGTTTGTTTTAAAGGATATGACATCAGAACTGTTTTACACCAATCATCACTTACTTCACACTGATATAAATCTTCCTCACCTTTAGTTTGATGTCAGGCCTTTCATCTATGGACTCCAAGGCCTGTTGTCATATGGGCTTGCTAACTGTTACCTATTACCTGTGGACCACCTTCATTGCTGTGGTGATTGGCATTGTACTGGTGGTGATCATCAAACCAGGCTTTGCAACAGACATGGAGCATACCAGGCTGGGAGGAGGCCCGGTGATCACCTCAGCAGATGCTTTGCTCGACCTTGTCAGGTACTTCCAGTATCACCTCAAATTTTCATAGAGGCAAAACACGGTTGCTAAGCAACAGGGAGACATGGACGAGAGCATAGACTAGCTAGCTAATGTCAGAGGCTAACACGGGCAGAATAACACAGAAAATGAGACTCTTTTCTTTTTATATCAGCACTTTTCTCAAAACTATAATATATGGCCAAAAGAACATGTGGACACCTGACTGTCACATGCATGTATGTCCAACAACTGTCCAAAATGTCTTGGTATACTGTAGCATTACCATTTCCATTCACTGGAACAAACCCTTTTTGTGCCCCTGAATACAAAGTGAGCAAGTTGGAGTGAACTTAAGAACCCTGATCTCAACCCCACTGAACACTTTTGGGCTGAACTGGAACACTGACTGCACCCCAGACCTCCTCACCCAACATCAGTGTCTGATCTCACTAATGCTCCTGTGCTCATGAGTGAACACAAATTCCCACATTCCAAAATCAAGTGGACAGTCTTCCCAGAAGAACAGTAAAGGGAACTAACAGGAATGGGGCATTCAACTAGCAGATATGAGTGTGGTAATCATATGTATACAAACTTTTGACCATATCTATTATTATCTATTATAGTAAAGAGATCTACATATCAACACTCTGTTGTAAAGTTCTAGCTAGAACCTTAAAGGTTCTTCCAAAGAGCCAAGGATAGAACCCTTGATAGCTCCCTAGTTTTAAAACAGAACTTGGAAAAAAAATCAGAACTTAGACAATTGTTCCTTATGAGTAGTCTTTTAAAAAATATTCCAGCAGTATATCTCCTAATCTCTGTACATATTTTCAACTCATTAGTGGATTGCATCCCGATCTGCACACTCCATGTCATCCACTCCTACACAATCCAATTACAGCAGAACAGTGGTTAGGTTATTTTTAGTAATCTGTACAGACAGTGTTACAGGGTAAGTAAATGATGGTGATGGCTGTAGAGGATCCTGACTAAGGTGGCTGGATGTTTAGCTCATGATAACTCGTATGCTTTACTACAATGAGTTGGCAAAAAAACTGGTACAACAGTCTAATGCTTGGTAGGGCCCTCACACATAGTGTTTACCTGTCAGAGACATTTGTAGATGTACCAGGGGTTCCATTGAATGCCAGCTGGTACCAAACCCCATACCATTATGGAGCCACCAGCAATCTGTACCAGTTTTTTTTTCTGGCACTTCAGTGTTCACAGCTTTTGTGTGTTTCTGTTGTTGGTCTGAACTAGCTGTAAGATCTGCTCTTTTCTTTTATTTTATACGCCGACATACCTAAAGTCATGGTGTTACCACTGGGGATGGCTTAGGAATGCCCACACCTGTAGACTTTTGTGAGTGAGGTTGAACACTGGCCAGAGTGCTCATGGCAAGGCAGCAGTTTAAATGAGTCATGATAGCAGATACCAGTTGCATGAAACATTAAATTTCCAATGTTGAGCGGTGATTTAACATTCCTCTATCCAAAGTGTCAATTGTATATCGGAAATAAATCATAGAAGGCACAGTGGACTTCATCTGATCTGCTATTTCCTTTCATTTTAAAAATGGTTGTATTTATTTTCATTACTACAGGAACATGATTCCTTCAAATCTCATAGAAGCCACATTTCAGCAGGTGAGAGTCCATCCACATGTGGTCTAAGCAGTCTAATTTGATGTGAAGTAAACTAATATAATGCTAATTAATGCTCATAATGCTACTATGACTCCTTTTTCTACTAATGCACGTCTTTTCATTTCCATGATTTTGCAGTACAAGACAGACCTTATTCCCGTTCTTAAAGCACAAGACAGCAACAAGGAGTACAACTTTGTTTACCTGATGCCAGACGAGGATCATCCTAAAGGTCACACTTTGTTACTGGATCTCACTCCAGCTCCTGATATTCACTACAGGATATATCCCGGAAGCAGCCACCAAATGAATGTGCTGGGGATCGTTATCTTCTCAGCCATCATGGGTGAGATACGGTATTTGGGACAAATTCCAAATTAACATAAGTATCTAGAAGAGAAGCAGATTGAAAAATGACCAGACTTGCATGCTTTCAGGGCTCCTGCTTGGCAAAATGGGTGAGCGAGGCACACCTTTAATCAATGTCTGCCAGTGCATCAATGAGTGTGTCATGAAGATGATCAATGCAGCTGTGTGGTAAAAAAAGCATGGTTATGCATGTTTCCAGTGTGTAGTGATGTTTCCTTTATTACAAGGAGCAAAACTATTAACCATTTACATTACCTGGGATTTGACCAGCCTACTTATTATCTAGTCTCTTATAATCTCATAACCTGCTCCTGGTTTCTATCATTTTCTTTCCAAGGTATTTCCCCTTTGGGATCATCTTTCTGGTGGCTGCAAAGATCCTGGACATGAGTGACCCCTTCACTCTGGGGAAGAAGTTGGGCTGGTATGCAGTAACAGTTGTAACTGGACTGTTCATCCACGGCTTCATTCTTCTCCCGTTATTTTATTTTTTTCTAACACGAAAGAACCCCTTCACGTACATCCGAGGACTCCTGCAAGCGATGGTCATTGCTTTAGTTACATCTTCAAGGTTAGAAAGCATTAAACAGTCAACCGTCCTATTACATTCACCACACATCTATGTTGCATTAACATGCATTTTAATTGACCTTGTACATGAATTCCTTATTATCATCTGGTTTACTAGCAGTAATAACTAGAGAGGTGCATTTCCTGCAGAAAATGTGAGTGTGATTGCAGCTCTGCTAAGGTAGAGTCTGTTGTCTTTGTGGGGGTGCAAATACTTGTACAATGTACTTTTGTTCTGACAGGTGATGGTATGACAGTGTGTGTGTGTGTGTTAAAGGGACGGACGGTTTTAGAGTTGGAACAGAGTCCATATCTCACACTGAAGTACCTTTTAAATACACATTTTGTGTTTCCCATTTAAAATGAATAGAAAAAAATGAGGGATAAAAACGGGCGTGGCCGGTGAACGAGTGCGGCTATCCAGAAGCTCTATACAAGCCATGGGGTCCTTAATGCGATGTAATTTTGAGAGTTGGAATGGTGTCAATATCTCGAAAATTGCGGGAGTTGAAATCCGGACAAGCAAATCCTGACATAATAAAAAGAAAAATAATAATAAAAAAAATATTACTGTCGGATAACTACGGCAATCACACTAATAATATTCATAGAAATAACACCCAGTCCTTTTGCATGCTTGTGGATCATCCTCATAGATGCTGTGTATATATAATTTCGGGTTATAAGAGATCATTATATTGCCACTAGAACTGACACTGTGTTTTCTAATTCTCTCTAGTTCTGCCACGTTGCCCATTACGATGAAGTGCTTGCTGGAGAACTGTCAAGTAGAAAGGCAGATTGCGCGCTTTGTCCTGCCCGTGGGTGCCACCATCAACATGGACGGTACTGCTCTGTACGAAGCGGTAGCTGCCATCTTCATCGCTCAGGTCAACGAGTACGAGCTTGATTTTGGACAGATTGTGACCATAAGGTAAACCTACTGCCGTCTCATTTGGTGGCCAGTAATGTCATGCATTAGAATATTTTCATAAGCAAATAGGAGCTCAGACTTGCCCTTAACACAGGGATGACTCATCTCATATAGTATGCTATATAAATCTTTTTGTTATAACTAAGGACGCTACAAGACTGGATTTAAAGTATCATTATGGGTAGTTATGGGTTGTTCTTGGAAGCCATTCTGTTAGAGGGCGCTTAAGAACCCCTTGACTTCTAGATTTGTTTTGTTTGGAGCTGATGAAGATTGTACTGTAACTAAAGTTACAGCAACAGTATAATGACAACCACCTACTGTATCTGGGTAAATCCTAAACCACATACTACTGCACTAAATAGTAGGCTTGAAGCATTATTTTGACATTTACTTCTACCAGTTTTTCTACCATAAGTCACACATGTACTACATACACATATACAAGGGGCAGCCGTGGCCTAGTGGTTAGAGAACCGGTCTTGTGACCAGAAATTCCCAGATTCAATCCCTGCACAGGGCGAGACATGACTGAGGTGCCCTTGAGCAGGGCACCTAACTCCCCAACTGCTTCCCGGGCGCCATGGTCTGCCCCCTGGTCTGGGCAGTGTGTTCACTGCTCCCTAGTGTTCACTGATAAGTGTGTGTGTGCACGTCTGTGCTTCATTGCACCCATGGGTTAAATGCGGAGGCCACATATTGCGTTTATGTAAAATGTATTTATGATGAGCAAGACAGGGCTAACAGTGGCAAGGAAGAACTCCATGAGAAGAGAAGAGAAAGAAACCTTGATAGGAACCTTAAGGGAACTTAGATCATTATAAATAATCCCTTGCTATATATCAGTCACAAACCCAACTCCGTGCTATCTAAGTGCATCTTTAGGCTCCATTATGGTCATCTTTAGACTGTCCATGTCAGCTCATCCTCAGGAGCAGAAACTGATGTTCTGTGAAGGTTTTTTTAGAAGTCTATGTTGAATGTTTAACTGCTTAAAAGCCGTATTCTACTATGCGTGATAAAAAGATGCACATTTCTGTTCTTATTACAGGCAGACGTTATTAAACGTAAACAAAATCAGGCCCAAAGCCTACACGCCATGACAAACCTTACATGTGGCTGCTAAAATTGGGCTTGTTGTGGCCCACAGTGCAATTACCATTGACAATAAATGGCCCATAAGCGCCTTAACTGGACCATATTTGGCCCAGAATTGTCTGCTATCTGTGTTGTCTTGAATTAAGGTGATCTTTAAACCATTCTGAAAATTCCAATTTTTGCCAACTGGTATGTTTTTGCCAGTGTCCTAATTAACTTACCAAACTGATCAATAAACACTTTAAGAACTAAGAGAACTGAATGAATGAAAGAAATTAATGAACGTGAACTATGTTGCCTTACTGTGTTTGCACACAGAAGGAATGTGACCTCCGCATTTAACCCATCCGTGCAATGAAACACACACACAC
>JAOVVF010000004.1:18688423-18699354 GCA_028565595.1 Duopalatinus emarginatus
CAGATTTAAATGATAGCTATCATTAAGCTAGCTGATAGATCTCCTAACATTAATTAGCCAGCACTAACATTTCCATTGGGAAAAAAATGACTTACTTTCCACTTCTTTGTAAAGAATTTCCTTATGTCTGTTGTGCATTACAAATACTTAATGTAATGTAATGTAATATAATATAATACTTTAATATTTATATTAAATATAATATTTAATATATATTACGAACAATTATGAAATGTGAGGGGGTCTCGTCCCACTCACGTTCAGTGGTGGCGACGCCCATGTAATGGTTTGATGGACTAATTATTAGAAATAGCCCTTTTATAATGTGTTGAATTACACTCCACATTAAATACAATTGACAATTACAGAGATTTTGGATACCATTTTCTTAAAATCTGTACAGCCGAATCTGTACAGCCGATTCATGTTTATGTAGAGTGATACATAAAACATGGATATGTTATTGTGGAGCGCCGACTGAAACGTTTTCAGCTGTGTTTAGGACTGTCATACATACTGCAGTTAAGCCAGCCGCCTTTTTCCAAAATACGGTTAAACTAGCTGCATATTTAAAGTGTGTGCACATATATTACACACTTAGTGGTTAAACAAAGGCACAGATCAGTGAAAGGGTTTATATTGTTAAGGAAAAGTCACCACGTTATAAAATAGACATTTGTCGCTTCCCAGTAATATCCATGTCTTATGTTGAGAAGAGATGCTATGTCTTTTTAGATTTTTCAGTCCAAGATCAATGTAAAATCCAGCGAGCTGCTCCATAGTTCATCAAGCACAAAAGCAGCAACAGAACATTTTGGAGAGAACGCAATTTCTTGCCTTTTTTTTCCCCATGTCCCTTTAGGGGCTCCGTAAGTTTGCACTTTAACATTAGAACGGTAAAATATCTCCCGGCTTCAGAAACAAACTGTCTTTTTTAATAGGGGACATGTGGACCATTATATCCAGTGTGTGTGTGTGTGTGTGTGTGCGTGTGTGTGTGTGTGTGTGTGTGATTAATACAGAGCAGGACATTTGACAAATCTTTTTGCCTCGAGTAAAGAACAGAAAGCCTGCTTATTCCAAACACATTTAGATTTGCAGTCACAGGGGAAATGCTAAATTTGGCCTATAAATGTTTGAAATGCATGAATATTTAATAGAAAATTCAAATCATCATCTCGTACACTGTAAGGGATGTGGAATATTGCCATCTGGCTACTGCTCTAAATGCACCACTCTATTTCTATGGGGAAAAATCATAAAATCATAGTGGTAGGATACCGCATGACACGAGTGTTCACTCTGTGAAATATAACTAATGAAGCAGGTGCCCACACTGTACTATATACCTTATGATGGAGGTACAGTGTAAACACAATATACCTCATGACTCTCACTGCAGTGATACCTCATACTACAGGTACCAGCACAGAACATGAGGCAGAGGCTGACGCAGTATGCAGTATGCAGTGTGCAGTATCACACGGTGTATTATTCACCGCTTGACACAGGTGCTCTAACTGTATGACACCTCATGATGCAGGTGCTTACAGTGTTCGACACCTCATAATGCAGGTGCTTGCAGTGTTCGACACCACATGATGCAGGTGCTTGCAGTGTTCGACACCTCATAATGCAGGTGCTTACAGTGTTCAAAACCACATGATGCAGGTGCTTACAGTGTTCGACACCTTTGACCCAGGTGCTCACACTGTACAAAAGTGATGCCGATGCACACGATATACGATACCTCATGACATAGATGCTTACATGTATGATACCTCATGATTCAGGTGCTCACACTGTATGATACCTCATGACAGAGGTCTTCACATTGTGCAACACCTCCTGACTCAGGTGCTCGCACTGTATGACACTTCATGACGGATGTCCTCACATTGAGCGACACCTCCTGACTCAGGTGCTCGCACTGTATGATACCTCATGACGGCGGTCCTCCCATTGAGTGACACCTCATGACTCAGGTGCTCGCACTGTATGATACCTCATGACGGCGGTCCTCACATTGTGCGACACCTCATGACTCAGGTGCTCACTCTGTATGACACCTCACGGTGGAGGTCCTCACACTATAATGGACTGAATGACTTAGGTGCTCACACTTGTACAAAACCTTATGACACAGTTTTTGGCACTGTACGACACCTCATGACTCAGGTACTTATATTGTAAGATATACCATAAGATATACCGCATGACGCAGGTGATGACACGGTATGATATGCTGAATGACACAGGTGCTCACACTGTTTAGTATCACATGATGCAGGTTTTCAAACTGTACGATACCTTATGATGCAGCTGTTCACAGTCTGTGATATACCGAATAGCACAGGTGCTCACATTGTGATATATACCGCATGACACAGGTGAGCACATCGTATGATATACTGAATAATGGTGGTGTTCACACTGTACAATACCTCACGACGTAGGTGCTTAGACTCTATGATATAGTGAATGACACAGGTGCTCACACTGTATGATATACCACATGACGCAGGTACTTACACTGTATGATATACCACATGACGCAGGTACTTACACTGTATGATATGCCGCATGACGCAGGTACTTAGACTGTATGATATGCCGCATGACGCAGGTACTTACACTGTATGATATGCGGCATGATGCAGGTGCTTATTCGGCATAATATAAAGCATGATGCTCACTTTGTATGATGTACCACATGATGCAAGCGCTCACTTTGTATAATGCACTGCATGACGCAGGTGCTCCAAAATAAAAACTTAAAAGTCCTTATACTAAAACATTAACCCTTCCCCTACTCAGTACAATCTCTGACTGTGTTAATTAATTTTCTACTATTTTCTACCCCTCCCCTTCCAGCTCAGACAGTTTAGCCATGATATTGTAATGTGGTTTTATTTTCCAAAGGTGAACGAATACTTGAAAGAGATCATCATTCAGGAGCAAAGCAGGAGAGAGGCCCAGAGGGCGGAGCCTCTTGAGATCCCTAAGGTAAGTTTATCAGCCTCTTGTTTATTCTGAGCCATTATCATAGTGGCATTCCGGTGTAAAAGGTCAGCTGGAGTTTTCATATCGGAATCTCGCCGATGTCTTGGCAGCAGATTAGAAGTAGTTTATTGACCTAGTAAGTAGGTTTAATAGGAAGAGATAATGGAAAGATGATGGAGAATTGTAATGTAAACAGTGACCATGTATTGATTATATGCAGAACAGATCAGACTCTGAGAGACTGTGAGATCCATGTGATTTAATACAAATAAAATCATAGTGCAAAAAAAGGATAAAGAACAGATTGGGAAAACAGAAGGTGACAGATGAGGAGAAGATCTCTGATTTAATGTTTGGCAAGACTTCGCAACAAACATATGTTTCCTTGTGTGTTTAATATATAAACTGTCCACAAGGACATGAACTGGAAATCAGAGATTGTGCTAAAATTCTGGAGGTGTTAAAACCTGTAACAATGACATGGCTCTGATGATATGCAGTGTTGGGGAAGTTAATAAAAAAAAGTCCTCCATTACTGATGACTGATTACTGAACTCAAATTGTAATGGAATTATTATTATTATTATTTACTGGTTATTTTCTGGAAAATTTGATTCGATTACTAATGAAAACCCAAATAGATGTACTGGAATAAAATCTGTAAAAAAAAATCAGGAAAGTACAAAAAAGGTCATTGATAAGACAAAAGTCCTTTTAGTGGTTTATTTAGGAATAAAATGTAGCAGCGATAGAAACTAGAGATCGACCGATATGGGTTTTTCAAAAAACGATGCCGATGTCGATATTTAGAGGATATTTAGTGGCCGATGGCCGATCTGTGCTGCCGATTTTTTTGCCGATTTTTAGGGCCGATATCTTAAAGTTTCTCCCTTTTATTTGCATGCTAAAAAATCTCACTAATAATAAGTGGATGCACAACATTTCTCAACTTCACCTCATTTATTGAACACTGATTTGAACCGTCTCTCGAATTAATTTTGTGTGCTTAAATATTTAACCAAAGTTAACCAAACAAATCACAACACTGACCAAATATAAACATAAAAAACTGTCAGTCGTTTACATAAAAGTTTTAGAATATTTATCAAACTGAATTGTTGGAGCATAAGTGTAAACTTAAATGTACATTTAAATAAAACAAATACAACTTTTATAAATAAAAATCAATCTAGCTGAAATATATAATATAAATATATATAAATATAAAAAAAATTATTAGTGGTGCTGCAAACACACTCGCAGCAACCAGCAACATTTGTGTGTGTTATAATGAACATGTCTGACACCTGACACAGAACATCTAAAGTGTTATTTGTATATAAATCCAAGTAACCAACTGTGAATAAAACTTCACAGCAGCATAAAACAGCAGCAAACCCCTCGTTTTTGGGTGAAGGAAATTATTATTGTTACAGAACAAGATCAAAAGGAATGCTTTTTCATTTGAACTCAATTGTAGTCCCTGAGTCTTCCTCACTCTACACATTTTTCACTGAAAGTTCTCAGTACTCTCAGTTTAAGAACGGCAGGTTGGTTGTTGTGCAGGAAGCACAACTGTTTTGTATGTTCTCCAGTGAGTCGGCTCCTCTTAAATCATAAATAAATATCATAAATATTACCAATATCACTGAATCACTCACAGTAATACCTGACTTTAAATCGGTGCTTCTAAACACAAATATCGGCCGATGCCGATATAGTAAAAAAAACGCAAATATCGGCCCGATATATCGGTCGACCTCTAGTAGAAACACCAAACATGTATCTGTTATTAAACATTAGCAAAATTAAGTACAATAAATGCTTCTTCAGGGGTTCCTCGAAACACTGCACCATTAGAGACATGTGGACAGACAAGTATAAGAACTGAAAAATTATAATTATATCAGTAAAGGCAAAATAAGAGTCTCATCAAAGTTTATATTTGCAGGAATAAAAAAAAAAATTAACAAATATGCAATTATACAATAACAATAATAAATTATTATTATGAACTAATTTACATTTTCCTAATTTTCAGTTTCAAAACTGATATTCAGTTTTAAGTAAAATAGTGTAAAGTATATAAAGGATATGATTAGAAAATACTTACATCATTAAAAAAGATTTTAAAATATAATAAAAGTCCAGGTCAGAGGTTACAGTAAAACCTTTTTTGTCGAGTCGTCTTTTTAACACTTTTTCCTTATTTGACCACTAAATCTATGACATTTGATAACTAGCTGAAACTCTTCTGAAATAAGTCCAAATAAGAAATTATATTTGACTACCAGTGACTACCAGAATTTACAAAGTCACTTATAATAAACCGTTATTTAAGGGACAGAAAAATAAGTTCATAATTGTCGCTTATAATTGGCAAACCTGGCAACCCACTAGTGCTGGGGATGCAGTAACAGAGAACAGCTCAGGAAATGTTTTTGTACTTCTGCTGAGTAATTCAGTTTGCAGAAGGTCCAGACCTGCTGTGTGGAATCTGTCAGTTTGATGTTATGATCTTGACGTTTGCTGATGAATGTTCTGCATGTTTAATAGTCGCATACTGTGACCTCTGTGAAACCTGTATGCTGTCGGGACTCTAGTGATGGGCACGTCAACTAAGATAAGATAAGCAGCTGAGACGCTGATGATCATGTTGATGAACTGCAGAGACTTTGTAAGCCGTAATGCAGTTATGGATTTTACATATACATACAGCAGTGCTGTTGGAAATAAGTCTTGGTTTAACTTTCTCACATATACATCACAGACCAGTGCCATGGATAGGGGGTGACCATCGCTCCAGGCAAGTGTGTTCACTGCCCCTAGTGTGTGTGTTCACTAGTATGTGTATTTCACTGCATGGATGGGTTAAATGTGGAGGTCAGGTTCCTTTATGTGCAGTCATAGTAGGTCAATCACTTTACTTTCACTACCCTTAAAGGTTATATAGCAGTTGGTATATTTGTCGGATTTCGGTGACGTATGACCAGGTCGAGCAGTTATATATTAAAAATATACAGGGTGAGTCTAAAGTCGCAGCACACATGACCACCTTCCCATTGAAAAAACTTGTCCTTGATCCGATATGGTGGCTTTCAAGATGGTGGTCATGATCCGGACATAGCCTAAAAAGATACCCCCCCCCTCCCCGTCAACCATTTCTTTCTGGGATATTCCGATATGTCATTTTCCCTTTTGTTTCTGAAATAAAACGCATCCTGACATTTGACCTTCAGCCTGTACATATGAAGGTGCTGTTGGAATTTTAGGCTACCAGTTTAATCTACAGCCATCCGTAATCTCTTCTCTGCTAATCTTATGCATCTGCGAGCTCACACATACAGAAGTGGGCGGAATCACAAACTTCCTCCGAGTTTGTTACACTGCCCTGAGCAAGTAGCACAAAAAGATGCGGCGACTGGCTACACGTGACTCGGAGGAAGCACGTGAAAGCTGTCACCTTCCCTGGTTAGTAGCTGTCATATGATGGGCAGAGAGGTCTTAATCTGTCAAGGCATGAATAAAGTGCCCTTGAGCAAGACAACCGAGTGCCCCAGGCACCCTGCCCACCATACTGCCCCTAGGGTGTGCTTTCATCAGTGTGTGTTTTACTGCATGGATGGGTTAAATACGAAGAGAGATCGAATTCCTGTGTGTGTGTGTGTGTGTGTGTAAGCCTAGTGGTCAATGAGTCATTCACTTTACTTATTCACTTCTTTAATGAAAAGTGCCTGTCTCAGGGCTCTACTTAAAGTAATGAGCTATTGATTCCAAAGGAAATGACATCAGACCTTTTCCTTCTTTCTGGATCCTGACTGCTGTTCCTCTCTCTTCTCTGTTTCATTCAATTTTCTGTCTGAAGTCTCCAACCAAATGGTATATGAAGCTGGTTCCTGTAAGTTACGACATGGATGTGTTTGTTTTTTCCTTCATCCTGCTTTCATCTGCTTACATTTGTTAGTCAGTGTCAGTGTCGGTGTCAGTGTCAGTGTCGGTGTCAGCCGTACCCCATCATCATGGTGCACAAGAAATCCCATCTACTGTGTTCATCTGCCTCATTGTGTCACATCATTTGTTATTTAGATAAACATCAACAAAATAGACGTGATTCTGTTATTGTGTGATTGTGTAATTACCCAGATAGCAAATTTGTTATGGCCCAGATCTGGCCCACATCTGGCACTTAATGTCGCAACTCAGCCAGTTCATAGCCACAAAAAAGCCATATCTCAGCCACCTTTAAACCACTAATGTCAGAAATGGCCCACAAGTCAACCACGTGTACAACTGGGCAATGACCATGTCAGAAGTGGCCCAGATATGTTTTGGAACATGTGTGCCGGATGAGCATTTTTTGGCTCACATGCCATTTCCCAATTCCGACGGTCAGCTAGTAGTGCTGTATCGTTGCCAGAAGTGGCCCACATCTGTATACTATCTGGGTAACATCCATAGAGCACAAACCCATGTGTCATCACACAAAATGACATCTTAGCAAGTTAAAATATCATAAATAAAATCACAGTTATGCAGTGTTTATACAAGGGTGAGTCAAAAATTATCCCACTATACTAAACCCTCTGCTGACCCCACTGATTTATTAACACTTTCTGTACCAGGTCTCGGTCTCCCCTGTCACTGCTGTGCAGGTTTGAACATGTTACGTGATTTTCATGAAAAAATATCAGGGTGCAGTGAAAATGATGAGATGCTTACTGAAGAGCTGTGGACTAAAATTCGAACAAAACACAGACGACTGCTTATAGGTCCACACACCACTGTATGACGTCAAAATAGGATCAAAAGTTTTGCGCACCAAAAAACAAAATCTGTGCATTCTCAATTACAAAATCTCATTTATGGGTTACAGATTTTAATTTTTGGTGCGCAAAACTTTTGGACCATCAACAGCCAATAGCTGTCTAGATCCCACCCAAGCGTAAAAATAGGTCCAAAGGTTTTTTGAGATTTTGTAATTGATAATGCACAGATTTTGTTTTTTGGTGCGCAAAACTTTTGATCCTATTTTGACGCCATACCGCTGTCCGTACCAAACTTCATCCTGTGGTGTTAAAGCATCCTCACTTCCTTACTAGTCTTGTGATCTTGTCTCATCGGACTATCATCTGTTTTGGTCTTCTGAAAGAAGCCGTAAGAGGACAAAGATTTACGTCTGATGAAGAGGTGAAGAAGGAGGTGCATTAGTAGCTCGCAGCTAAGCCTAAAACATATATAACGTAGGAATGCGAAAGCTTGTTTGACAGATGGACAAAGTGTAAAAATATGTCGAAAAATAATGAAAAGGTGAAGACGGAGGTGCATTAGTAGCTCGCAGCTAAGCCTAAAACATTTATAACGTAGGAATGCGAAAGCTTGTTTGACAGATGTGTCAAAATATGTCGAAAAATAATGGATTTGTCTTTAGTAAAAGTTGATTAAAAGAAATTTAGCAGCCAGAGTGCGGATCATTTTCGACTCACCCTCATATTTCGTATTATATTCCTATTTCATGCCATTTTGACATTGTCCTTGTCTAATTTCTGTTATTTCTACTCAGGACTGTTATACATAAATAATGCTGTGCTCTTGATGTTGGAGATCTGTGCTGACTGTGTGTGTGTGTGTGCGTGTGTGCGTGTGTGTGTGTGTGTGTGTGTGACGCAGGCCCGCTATAGAAAAGAACAGACGTTGCCTAAAACAGTACCTTGGATCCCCCCTGTGGACAACCTGCTAAAGGACAGCACAGATGGCTGCGCCCTGGCCGCACTGCTGCACTTCTACTGCCCTGACCTCATCAGACTAGAGGGTAGGCACCCTGGCGGTGTGTGGGTGGGTGGTTATGTGTGTGTGTGTGACAGAGAGAGAGAGAGAGAGAGAGGTGTCTGTGTGTAGGAGTGGGTTAAAGCATTGTGTCTTTTGTTGACCCTAGAATTTAAAAATAATTCCTTGTTCTATTTTATAAATAAGGATTTCAAAGAGGTGATTCACGTGTAAAACCAAATCATTAATCATTCTTTTCACACGTTTAAAGTAATGACATCAGACCAATTAAATCAGCGTCACAGGAAATGATTGAGTCATGTGATGCCCTGATTAATGGCCTGACCTCCTGACCTGCTCAGTGTTTACTCAGGCCATGACTTCAGCAGGATGTCAGTTTTGTAATTGTTTCCCTATGACAGACATGTGCCTGAAAGAAAGCATGTCACTGGCGGACAGCCTGTACAACCTGCAGCTGGTTCAGGACTTCTGTCGAGAGCATCTGAACCGCTGCTGCCACTTCAGCCTGGAGGACATGCTCTACGCCTCTTCTTCCATTAAAGTAAGTCGTCGTTTTCATCAGCTTTGATACGGACTCCTGCGTTTAAACACCGACGCCACCGTCATCCACATCTCTAGTGTGTATGTAGAGTTATATAAGAGCATGTAAGGCAGTTTTATACCGCTTCAGACTTCATTTCAGCAGATTTACATCACTTTACTACTGCAGATATGGACCCATATCAAGGTGCTGGCTCCAGAGGGTCAATCATTTCGCTTTCGCTTTCACTTTCTCACTTTTTAGAAAAGGCTTTCCACTAGATTCTGGAGTGTGTCTGTGTGGATTTGTGTTTATTCAGATAAAAGAGCATTAGTGAGACTGAACATTACATTATGTTTACCTGCAGCCTGATAATCCGTTAATAATCCGACTAATAGCTCAAAAGGAATAGAACATGTCTATGTAAACACGAAAATCGGAGTACAGTCGTCTGATTGGGGTCATTCCGATGACATTCCGATTCTTTCCTATTGGACGAGGTGGTAATCCTTTAAATAATCTGTCAAATAGAAGAATAATAATCATGTAAACACCTGTATCCGATCCCATTCCCAGACAGATCCTTTATCAACATTCCGCACATGTGCACACGTCATAGCGGAAGTTTGGAATCTTCAGAATGGCGGGAACGAAAAACAGGTCATCAGAGGAGACGAAGTTTATGTTCAAACTTTAACAGACTTGAAAACAATCAGTGTCTGATAGTTTTCTAAAAATAAGTGAGTTCAAAGCTGTTGCAGAACATAACATCATTTTATTCAAGCTCCGCCCAGTTCACACATACCATACGCATATTGGACCCTCATGTCCCCCGTCATTAGCCCCAGAGCTCCCCTGCTGCCCCAATGAGCTGTTCAGACAAGTATTTGAGCAAATGTGAATGACTCGGGTAACATTTCGCGTCTCCTCTGTGACTAAACAGGCGTAAAGCTTGTTGTCATGGTAACATGTACAGTAAATTTTACTCTGCAGACGCGTGTTATATTGGATCGGATTACTTGCAGCGTGCATGTAAATGATTAAAAGAGTTAAATCAGATTGGTCAGTCGAGTGTACATATAAACACATCAGTCTGAATCTGTAATCAGAATGAATTCAGTCGGATTGGAGAAAATCTCTGCATGTAAACAGACCTAGTGATGTTGTATATGTAAGTGTTTAGTGGGTTTGAGGTCAGGACACTGGGGTCCTTCTAGCCCGACACAACCATGGATCTCACTGTGTGTGTATGGGGACATTGTCATGAGCAGGTCTGGGTCTCTTAGTTCCAGTAAAGAGAACCTGTAATATTACAGTATACAACAGAGCCATTAAATACTATTGTGTGACTCGGACAGTTTGGGGTGCGGGTGTGATGGACATGGAGATGGACATGTAGGCACATGTGGGTGTGATGGACATGGAGATGGACATGTAGGCACATGTGGGTGAGATGGACATGGAGATGGACATGTAGGCACATGTGGGTGTGATAGACATGTAAATGGACATGTAGGCACATGTGGGTGAGATGGACATGGAAATGGACATGTAGGCACATGTGGGTGAGATGGACATGGAGATGGACATGTAGGCACGTGTGGGTGAGATGGACATGGAGATG
>JAOVVF010000004.1:18744575-18763747 GCA_028565595.1 Duopalatinus emarginatus
TGAAGTTGAACATCTCCCATGGCCTGCACAGTCACCAGATCTAAATATTATTGAGCCACTTTGGGGTGTTTTGGAGGCGCGAGTCAGGAAACGTTTTCCTCCACCAGCATCACGTAGTGACTTGGCCACTATCCTGCACGAAGAATGGCTTAAAATCCCTCTGACCACTGTGCAGTTATTCCCAAGATGAATTGATGCTGTATTGGCCGCAAAAGGAGGCCCTACACCATACTAATAATATATATATATATATAAAATAACATGTTTTAAAAATATTTACTACATTTAATATAAAAAATGAATATTTAAACTTGACGGTGTAATAAGTTAGATTATCTAAAACCGTCAACTAAAAAATAATTTTTTTTAATTCCTAATTCTGAGCATGACTTTTTTGAAATTTTTCTGAACTTTTGTTTTATGAATTTGTGGGAAACCAACTTTGAACACATTTTAAACAGTCTTGGACTAATATAAATTAAATATACTGATTTTGGATGGTGCAGAATTCAAAAACATCTACATCTTTTATTATTATTATTATTATTATTATTATTATTATCATTATTATTGTTATTGTTATTTTTAAACGAATATTGTAAACCTATATTAAAATGGCAATGTTACTGCCAAATTGTTATCCTTGTCTCTGCATGCCTCCGTGTTACCCAAGGATGATGTGTTGATTCAACCGTGCTGGTATGGAGTAACCTGAAAACTTCAGCCCAACCCAATTTTTGCTCCTCCCCAAAACCTGACAAATGTTTCAGCAGACATTTAAGAGCTACAACCCTCATATCTAATACATACTTATACAGCTCTTACTAGTGCTAGCTGAGTTGTTTATAATCATCTGGTACTACCGGTATATATAACTGGCTGTTTTTAAGGTGTAATTGCAATGAGGTTCTCAGGTTCCTTGTGGGGTTATGGTGGTCTCCTTATTTTCAGTAGTTTATTGTTGATTGTTTATGGGAAGGACCACTTTGAAGATAATGAAAGCAAGAAAAATCCTGACAAGGTAAAGACTTTGTTGCTGTTAATAAAACAGGAGAATGTGTTAATAAAAAAAAAAAACACGCTACAGGTTAATTTTTTTTGTCGGATGTGTTTTGTCAAAACTTGTCTTCTAGGCTTCCAGCTTCAGTAATGTACTGAGTAACAGTATTGAATATGGTCAGGATGCCTGTCAAGTGGCTCAGTGTCTGAATATCAAGGACAAACAGGAGATGTTGCAACTGGAGGTGAGTTTGTTAGGTGAAATATAAATGTGACCCTTTATTAGAAAAACTTGTTTATTTGTTTAGTCTATTTATATACTGTAGGCTAATCATCAGTCATGTGATCGTGGCACAATGCATGCAATTTTGATTGAGTTCAAGATATTTTTTAATGAGAGCCTCTATATATTATATACTAGTTATTATAACATTTAGTCAGACTGGTTCAATGCCCTGATACTTTTGCATGAATGTAGAGTTTCAGTCTCTTATATGTGACTCAAGACAGTGCACTTACAGTGTAGTGCCGTTTGTAATTATTTTCTGTTTCATTACCACTGGCCAGACATGTTACAACATAAACACAATGATCCCTTCTTCCAGTTACTTAATTACTCTGGAGGGACTGTAAGTGCTTATTGCAACAATGGATAAGGAAACAAAATTACAAATTATATTCGTCATTGACCGCAGTCAAAAAGATTAGACAGAAATGCTGAACAAATAAAATATTAAATGAATTTAAATGATTTCTCAACCATGCAGTTTCACAGTAAAAACAAACAAACAAACAAACAAAAAAAAACACTGTGAGTGGTAGGTAAGAGATAGGTTTTTTCCAGATAGACAAGACCTTAAAGAATAGGAACAGGTATATAGTGTTTAATATAAAACATGTGAAACTTGTTACAATTGTGCCAGAAACGTACAAATAAATGCTGAGCAAGTAACCAGTCAGTTCTCAAAGCTGACATGTTGGAAGCAATATGACTAGTATAAGAATCTGGGAGACTCTAACAAGGGCTACGGTGTAATAGTTAGATAACTGAATCCGAGCAACCCCCAAACAGCAGATCTTCTGGGCTGTTCCCAGTACCTACTGAAAGTAGACTAAGAAGGGAAAATTGTTGAACCAGCAATTGGGTCATGGGTGACCAAAGATATCTGACGTGTGAATGATGGCCCATTTATGGAGCTGGATGATGTTAATTTTTTTTAATTTTATTTAAAGAAGACATTATACTAATTTCATAAAGTTCATACTAGAGATGAAAGGATTGATCACATTTGTAACTATTGTTTTCTTGCATCATTCCTTCTGAACACTCACTATGAGTATTACTGAAGATCACCAGGGGGCCTTATTTATAAAGGGTGGGTACACATAAAAACGGGCCTGAAATGTGCGTACGCAGTTTCTCAGGCAGAAACTGTGATGTATAAAGAAATGCTTGGGGTGAAAACGAGTGTACATTTAAGCAAGGTTTGAGGCATCCGTAGCCCTTCGAAAGAGTATTTCACTCAGTAGTTTATTTACATTTTATTTGTATTATCTGTTTTGTTTTGGCTCGCAATGTAAAATCTAAAGGTCCTCTATATAAAGATTATAACTTCTTCTTCTTCGTCTTTTTCTTCTTCTTCGTCTTATTATTATTATTATTATTATTATTATTAATCTTTCATCAACAAATATTTTATGAGCTGCTAATAGTTGCAGATAATTACATGCAAAACAGCTGTAACTAAATGCAGAAAGTTCAGAAAACTATGTCATAATAGCGTTTTTGGTATTATTCAAAGACTTAATTTCCTCCATTATCCCACTCAGAATGAATGGGAAAGTCCACATTTAAATATTCATATAATATCTGCACGGACCTTTTATGGGTAAATTTGGCGGCACGCAGGCAGAACACCAGGCTGGTTCACCTGCACACATTGTGAAACAGCTTGTAGTTGTGCGTACGCACAATTTTATAAATCTGAATTTTTTGGGGGTGCATGCACGCTTTTGCTCCAGAATCTATGAGGAGCTTTATAAATGAGGCCCCTGGTCATGTGACTTTCTTAATCTAATAATTTTCTTTATTTCCGTTACATGTGTTTAAAGAGTTCTGTGACGTCCACAGCGGTGTGTTAGTAATCATATTTCTTTTCTTGTAAACCTATAGCAGCACAGAGGGAGTGAGATATCCACATCTCAACAGCCAACGTGTAATACTGTGTTCAAGCGCTTCATCATAAATCTTCTAAAGGAAATTGAAAAACTTGGCTTGGTACGATAATTTAATAAGCCACATACACTGTTCTGTTTTTAGTTCCTGTGCTGCTCATTCTGTCTCTGTTTGAACTTATAGCCCCCGTCTGTGACTGCTAAAAAGCACTATGATGCTAAGGTGAAACTCTCCAAGAAAATGGTGGCAGAAATCCAGAAGATTGTCAATGATGAAAGCAGCTGGAGAACTGGGGCTCTGGATGAGGCTCTTAGTCAAATACTCATTAACATCAGACTCTATGACAAAGAGGCCAGGAAGTGGCACTTTGAAGACACTTTTGGCGTCAAGCCTGACTCTGTTATCAAGGTAATACCTAGCTTTATATTAAGTTGTGCCACGGAAACACAGCTCTATTACTGTTGCAACCCAACTCTCACTCAGTGCTCAGACATTTTTTTTGTAATTTGTTACTTTTATGTAATATAATTTACAGGTCTCTGCCATTGTCTTAATCATTGTGCTCATTATCTGCACTGAGATGTGGTCTGTGGTGTCCTGGTTTGTCCAGTTGAAGAGAATTTTTGCCCTATGGTTTATCATCACTCTAGTGTGGAACTGGTTCTATCTCTACAAGGTAACAAAAAAAAAACACCACATTGTATACAAAATGTAATTATTTGCTAACTTGTGGATTTTACATTTTCTAGAAAGCTTTTGATGAACACCAGGCTGACATTTTAAATAGGGTGAATGTCAGTGATAACTGCGCCGGATTGAAGGAAATTTACTGGTTGTATAATTTCAAAGGTGAGGTTCTGGAGCTCAGACTTGGATAATTTCCATTCATATCCATTCAGTCAGTGGGGGCAAAGAATATCCGAGTGCCTCTTAGTAATACAATAATATAAACCTTTTAGTAAAGCTTATGCTCCTCAAACTAAGAGATGTGGGTAGACTTGTTTTGGACATCTTAAAACTGTTGTATTTCCTTTATGTCATTAGAGTGGTTTCAGATCACAAACATGTGGACTCTTCAGGACGCTCCTTGTAAGCAATACTATGAGGCTGTGATTGTGAATCCGGTCCTGCTAGTGTCTCCAATGAAGGTTCATACTGTGTCACTGCTAAACTCATCATCAGCTCATGAACAATTATCCCAGACCTGATTGACTTGTTTTATGTTTGTCTTCAAAGGCCATCGGTATGACCATCACCACCTTTACAGAGCTTCTGAAGCACATAGGACAAGGCATTAATGAGTTTCTCAGGGCTTTACTGAAGGACCTGCCTGTTACACACCAGATACCTATGCTCCTCTTAATTGGGCTGTTTATCCTGGTATGAAATTATGAATGGTTTCGAAATCTTTCGAATGGTTTTCAAAGTGTTGTGCTTCCAGAAAATCTACAGTGTAAAGTTGATCAATAACAATTTTACTTTAATGGCTTGACATGCACACATTCATGATTAAGTTTATATTTAGTTTGAATACATTTTATTAATTCTAATGATAGATATTCTTTTATGTTTTGCCATCTCACACAACCAAAATTTCAGGTGGCACAACTGTCTATGCGAACGTCCAGACTGAAAAAGTACTGAAAATGTTGTTTGAATCATATAAAATAATATACTGTGGTGTCATAAATAGAAGAAACTTTACAAACGCTTATCATTTTTCGAAATTTATATATATAGAAATAATTTAAAAACTGTGTGTGTGTGTATGTTCTCAAATGTGACTGCACACAATAATAAACACAGGACTTTTATAATATAAGAGATAATAACAGTAACAATAATATCACATTATTTGGAGGTGTCCAACTGGCATTTATGGTTGAGTTAGGTTTGTAGGTTTTTAGATTTTTTTTCTCAAATATTGAGAAAAAGTGTTACATTGGACTTGTACATTGGTACAAATGTTATTTTACCATAAATCTGTTTATTTTATTAGAAACCTGTGTGTGTGAAAATGCTCTCAAAGGAAATATTTATTATTTATTAATATTCAATATTTTTTTTTGTGCCACTTGGAATTTATTTGGGTAATAAAGTTTATATGTTATTTACAAAATAAGATTTCTTTAAACACATTGCTCCAATAGGTGAGTCTAATTTCTTGTTTGGTACAGAATTATAACTAAAATACAAGTTTTTAAATCCCTGCTCCAAATGATTTTTATAATTATAATTTTACAATCCCAACAGATTGACGCCAGGCTTTCTACCTACCCGCTGATCTCATGTATAATTGTATATCATGTATATTTTTACTTTTTACAGGTGTTTATATACACCACTGGCCAAGCAGCTGTACAGCATGCTGTTCTTGGGCCTTTGCGTTTGGATCCTCCACCTGCTATTGGACAACAGGCTGCTGGTCCTCCTTTACAGGAGCCAGAAGAGAGAGAATTGTTTAGAAACTGTTAGCAGGAGATGACACCAACAGGAGGTGACACCAAATAAGCTGCCCAGAACAGCACAGACACTAAGAGTAGCACTAAAGATAAAAACTATATTGTGTCATTTTGAATTTGTTGGAGTAACATATCAATTATTAATGTCAATCTTTTTATTTTTTTATTTTTAATGATTGGTTTGTTGTTTATTGTTGGAAAGTGATTCCACAAGTAAAAGAAGGAGATACAGAAAACAATGTAGTATTTTACATTTTTCTCTGACAAATAAAAATGTTTTGATTGAGAATCAGACTTTTTTTTTTTAAAAAAAGGAAATTATCAAGGTTTATAAGTCAAGTTAATTTAATATCTATTCAAGTAAATGTCTCACTTTGTGGGAGTGTTGACTTCTTAATTATTATATATTGACAAAACATGTAGGTGTAATTAACTAAGTAAAGTAAGAACAAAAACATTCTTTGGTTTTGTCAATATATTAACAGTCTTTTAGGATCGGCCAGTTCCCTCTGTAGCCACCAGGGGGAACTGGTCGACCTATTCAGCCGGTGAGGTGTTTAGGTCTGATGGGGAACACCTGGCTGAGTCTCTATATAAGCGGAGATTTGGACAGACTTCCGGACACCATCAGCTTTCTCTGCGCCTATGCACTAGGGAAAAAGTCAGGTACAACAGTCTGTGCCTAGTGGAGGTTGGCCGTGTAGGGCCTGCTCCGAGGTAATAAACCTGTTAGGGAAAGGCTAAGTTAAGGGTGTGACTCCTTTCATCTCTTTCCCTTTTCTTGGGGCCTCTCGCCATGCTGGAGAAGTCCCCACGCTTCTCCCTCTTCCGCACCAGCCTCCAGGCTCGATGCATTTATTTCAGGCCAAGTGACCGACCCTTCCTCTTACTTCGCCAGAAGAGGGAGCGTGACACTCAGCACAGATCTCTCGCGCTCTGGCGCTTCAGATGAGAGTCAGTAATGCTCC
The DNA here is from genome assembly GCA_028565595.1 of Duopalatinus emarginatus. NCBI lineage: Eukaryota > Metazoa > Chordata > Actinopteri > Siluriformes > Pimelodidae > Duopalatinus > Duopalatinus emarginatus. Next base: position 18,751,181 of record JAOVVF010000004.1, read on the forward strand.
GCATGCCCATTGGAGGCGGAGCCATGCTGCGGCTTGGCGCCCACATATTTAGCTATTATTTATTATTTTTTATATATTTTTTTTATGTTGTGCTCTCAAGCACCTCACATGCTCTCACAGATTGGCTGTTCCGCACCGGTCCCTCACCCGGGGCAGCATGCTGCATATGAGTGCACACCAGTGGCAACTCATAACACAGTCAGGTAAAAAAATAATAAATTCAGAATATATTTATTCTTTTATTCTGTTTGCATGTTTTGTATTTATATAAAAATACTGGACTCAACAAGCTTGTGGTATTTTATAGGGTACCCCTGGTACATCTACAAAGGTGAACACTGCAGTATGTGTGTCTCCTTTCTGACACCAGTTCATTTCCTGCATTCATTCTGATGGGTTTGTCCTCTTCCGACAGGACACACACATCTAAACACCAACACTGTTTTCCAGAGTTCATTATCTACAGAATATTTCTGTAGTCCTATGGAGGTCCTACCAAGTATTAGACTTGTGACTTGTGTACCAGTTTTTCTCTCATTTCAGTATATATCTATTTTTTATTTATTTTTTTTATGTTTTTGACACTAAAATGGTGGTCATATTATTTGTTCGTTATCTTGAGGACACTAAACTATTGAAAGGATTTATTTTTCAGTACACTATTCCCCCGCCCATTAAGGGGTCTACTGGGTTCATGATTGGTCAACAGCCTTTTTGTGTTAAAGTGCACTTTTTCAGGGATCATGGTCAGTCACTCTGCAGTCTAACTGGCTGTAGGGGCATGGAGCTGCTCACCATCCCAGATGTTGACCCTACAAAGTAAGTCATTGAGAAATTCCTAATGATTTTTGTGATTTCATAGAAAATTTATGCAAATGTCTTAACAAATTTGAACTGACACTGCAACTATAGTTGTAATAATTGTTGTAGTTTAACCAATAGTATATATTTTATATTAATTATGTGTGATTACATATAATGAACCAGAATTTTTATTGAGTTGTATAAGAATTTTAAATTGAACAATTATACGTTTTTTGCAGTGTTTTGATTGTTTAGACATAACTGTGGACTTTCATCCTCTGGACACTGTCAATGCCCTTTAAACAAATGATGCAATCCTCTTTTATGGATTAAAAGGAACTCGCTGCGAAACTGTTTTGTTCTTGTTGTTTGTGGGAATGTTCTGGGCTTTTTAAAATGGACTGGTGCCTTCTAAGTCTGTAATTGGCTACAGAAGGAAAATAGATATATAGAACAAGCTATTTACTACCCTTATTAAGATATGACCACCCAAAGTGACCTGAATCAAGATCTATCAAAATATTCTATTAATAACTCCAGCTTTCCCTTCTGAGAGGAACACATAGTGAAACTGCAAGTGTGCTGTTCCAGGTAGCACATGAGAAAACCCTGAGTCTGCATATTCTTTCTGCATGAAGTAATAAACAAAAGGAATGGCTGAGGTTTGTTTTTGGGGAAGTCACTCTATCTTACGATATGCAGTATGTTAGCGGTCCAGTTTGTCAGCTGTTGTACAGGAAAAGAACTGGAAAGCAAATTAACTTAAAAATTGAGACTAAAACTGGCATTCGGAAACGGTCGTCTGTAGTCTGAGACGTGGCATGGGTTCGAGGGTTTGCTTCATTGCTTTGGGCTTCTGGGGTGTTGGGTTCAAGTCGCCATGTGGGTGGAGTTTTTTATGTTCTCCCCTTGTCCATGTGGGTTTACTCTGGTTTTCTCCCACAGTACAAAAACATACAAGTCAGGTAAATCGACTACTCTAAATTACCCTGGTACGAATGAATGTATGCAAGTGTTTATATGCCCAGATATAGATTGGCACTCTATGCTGCGTGAACCCCCTACTGCCCGATGCAGTCCTCCAGGTGGACGGTTGTTTTCAGTAGAGAGTACGCTTTACATGATTGGCTGCTGCTTCTCGCCGATGTGTGTTGATTGTAAAGCGTCACTGGGTTTCTTGAAAGGTGCCTATATAAGTGTAACTTCATTTATTCATGGTTCATATTAGAAAGCATGTAATCCTATTTGGTGCAAAGGCCTTTGCCTTAGGATACTTCTCAGAGTTCTCGTTTAAAGATGTTAGCCAACCAAAGCTTGCTACATGTGTGATATTTTAAAAGCACAGCCACCAGATCCATGTATCTTCTCCTATAGTGTTTTCATCCTGTGCTAAAATGCCATGAAAAATATTAGAAATAATGTTTAAAGTTGAACTTTGTATGGCTTCCTCTTTTTAAAAATTTCACAACACACGTTTGTCATTAAATTTGTTTTGTAGAATCTTCCTCATTTTAAGCTTAGCCGTGTCACAAGGGAACGAGTATTTATCATGTTCAGCATAGTTCAGTTAGTTTGACACCATACTTTTAAACACATTTGACTTCCAGTCGTGTAATCATGCTCAAAACGTAAGTTCTTACTCCTTTCTATAACTGTCTGATTTTGTGTCTTTGACCGCTGTACTTTTTCCTTAAGAACCACATTAATTAACCAGTTACTGCTTGTCTCTTTCAGTAACCCCATGTCCACGAGCCATGACCAGACAATGGAAGAAAGCTTACGAGATGACCTGAGATATTACTTCATGAGTCCCTGTGAGAAATACAAAGCACGGCGACAGCTACCGTGGAAGCTGACAGTACAGATTTTAAAAATAGTCATGATAACAACTCAGGTACACAGATAATCGACAGGACAGTGTGATTTACTAGAATATTAATCTTAGACTTATTTAAGATGCCTCGCCACTCATTCTGCAGTACCAGTGACGTTACTGACCGATAAGTGAAGCGTATGTCTCCGTTTCTCTTTAAAGCTTATTCTGTTCGGGCTGAACAACCAGCTTGTAGTGACCTACAAAGAAGAGAATTTGATGGCCTTCAAGAATTTGTTCCTGAAGAGCTACAGTGGTGTGGAGGAGGATGACTACAGTGTAGCTGTCTACACTAAACAGAGTTTCTATGACCATCTGTATTATATCGTAGATCAGGTTCGGGTACTTTTTTTCTTTTCTCCTCATACTTCTATTTAAATCATGACATGAACTGTATTTTCTATTTATAACTCAAAAAACACTCGATTTTTGGACTTTCAGTTTTTCTGTTCAGTGCTGATTCACACTCAGTGGTTTTTTTTATTTATTACGCAACAGCTACAAACTTCATATTGTAAGCCGAGACATGCTTCGGCTACTTTATGACTGTTGTGGCACATTGTGGGACAGGACACTCGGTATAGGGCGCTTACCTGTCCGTCTACTACTGTCATGTTAATTATGCTACAGGGATTAAACACAGCATCTATAAATGACTATCCGTATCTGTTCACTGCTCCATATTCTGTATGTTAGAGGTCTGTACTGGGATTGGGTTCAGCTGGGATGCAAATCTCGCGGGAACGGGCGGTTTGTACTTAGCTGCAGGCGGGAATGGGCGACTAAAACTAAACACTGCAGGATTATAGACTATAGCCTAAAGGTAATTCCCAATAAATAAAATACAGAGAATGAGAGTAGAATATGAAACTACCTTTATTTTATTTATAAGCTACATGAAAATAACGAAATAGTAACGCTACTCCCGACAAGTGTGTCAAAAGCTATGCAGGCCAGGAAAACGAAACAAACCCCAAGAATCTCTTCATTAATAGCCTATATTACGTTTTTTCCGGCGGGATGGGAGAATACACACAATCAATGTATCTCTATCAATGTGCGGGAATAATTCTCATAGCTTCGCGAGCAGGAGTGGACATACACGAATGAATGAGTGTGTGAATCTTTGTGTCTGTGGTGTCCTGTAGATTTCCCATCTAGGAATCTTATGCCCTTTCGTGGTTCTGGTAAGAGACTTTGGACCTTATGTGTCCAAAACCTGGTCCTAAACATCAGATGTGAATATTTGATTGCTTGAACATCAATCGTGAAATGTGTGAGAGAACATGTGGAAGTCCAAAAGGAGTCAGGATGGATCAAAATCACACATACGAGGAATCAGTCATGGTGTGCTGTCATGTATGATATGTAACATACTGACTAAACGGACTGGACAAGCACGCAGACTGTTAACGTTTAACTAGGCAACAGTTTTTAAAAGTAAACTACAAGATTACATATAAGAAGTAACTGTGGTGAAGTTGTCGACCCAAGATTCAGTGAAAATGGATTTGATGCATCGTCCATGTTTTTCCCCTCCCATTTTATTCTCTGGATACTGGAACTCAAGCGAGTCCACAGTCATTCAACTTAGAGTGTGTACAAATGAAATGAGTAGAAAGGATGAGGATGTGTGCTCTCTATTTTGCAGTATTTTAAAATAGACCAGCTGTCTGTGGGCTCCGTCAACTATACAGAGGAAAATGGAAAGTTACATCCATTGGTCATCTGTAAAGAGTACTACAAACGGAGCAACGAGAAGCTTTCAGAAGAAACCTACGATATAGATGCCCAAACAGAGTCAGGTTATTACTGTGTCACTCATTTACTTTATTTCTGAGTTGTTTTTCTAAACACTTTTTAGGGGGAAAAAGAGTAATAAAGGTCAATAATGATCATTTCAATTTATATTGTACCTTGCACAATTCCAAAGACTCTTTACATGGGTGTTAGGGAGGGAAAAATGAGGAGGCGTAATGTAAAGAATAAACATAAAGCAGCACTGAATGATCTGCCACCCACCGATATCAGTTTTAATATTGGGGCAATAAAAAGTCCAGAGCCAGAATATCTGAAGGTATGGACGGACAGTACAAATGAACCGGTTCACTAAGGTAGGAAGGAGCAACAGCATGCAGAGGTTTAGATGAAGGATTTTATATTTAACAGGTAGCAAGTGAAGCTGTTGTAGATTTAGGTCAGATAAATAACAATATGTAAATAGTAAAGTGAAGAGTTTGTTTAAGGAGAAAATGAAAAAAAAAACCTCCAGATTTTGGTCTACCTTAAATGAGCTGCTGATCACAGACAACAATTAATCAACCAATCAACCAATCAATCAAACAAACAAGTCAAAGTCTGCTTTATTGTCAGTTATGCATTAAATAAACACTAAGTGTAAAATATATGAAAATATACAGTAATCAGAAAGATATAAAATATAAAGATCTCTAATATTGACATCAAAGCCAAACATTGATATAGACACCTCCAGACTAAAGTCTCTGGGCAGTTATAAACAGTACTGCAAATTGTATGAGCTTATAACCCCAACTGCTCCACTGGGCATCGTGGTTTAGGGCTGCCCCCCCGCTCCAAGCAATAGTGTTTACTGCCCCCTAGTGTTCACTGGTATTTGTGTGTTTCACTGCACGGATGGGTTAAATGCTGAGGTCACATTCTTTTGTGTGCAAACACAGTAGGCAAATAGTTCATTTTCAAATAACCTGCCTAAAGTGGTGACACAAAAAAATAAAAAAATAAAAATAATAATATAAAAAACCCCAATACCTTGGGCTTAAATGCATTTCATGTAATCACTTATTATTATTATTATTATTATGAATTATTATGAATAATAATAATAATAATAATAATAATAATAATAATTATTATAATAATAATAATAATTTACTATTATTTCTTTATTATTTAATTTAATTTTTTCTTACATTTAGTACACTGACATTAACATCTAATACATACATTTCAGATTGTCTAACCCTGGATCCCAGATCTGCTCCAACATGGAGAGTTGACAACGCCTCATTTTTAGACATTGACTTTTACAGGTGTGAAATAAACAATGTCCTATTTCTGACTTTATCATTACTTTTTCATCTTAAACTGCTTAAACCACATGCATTTCCCATCCAACAGACTTATTACTATTGAAATCTCATTCTGGCTTAAAGGAATCAATCTACAAACTGTCCTTTCACATCAGTTGCCTGATTGTTACACTTTTGCTGTTTCGGTAAGATGGCGTTTTGCGAAATGTGCAAATGAATGTTCCGATGGCGATATTACAGAGTTCCTCATCATGTTAACCATTTAATTTTTTTCTCCCTAGGTTACATTTGACAATCGGTGTCATAGTGGAAAAGTGAAGCTGACCCTTGATATTGATGCTGTTAGCAGTGCATGTAAAAACTGGAAGATTTCAGGGACGGGTATGAGAAGAAATATTACTGATACAATACGTTTTAGTTAGTTAAATATTTTTTCTCAGCATACATTTGTTGCTGCTCTTAACAAGTGAGTGTCTGGATTTATTTATATTTTTATATCTATGTAAATATATATTTATATGTCTATGTATATAAGATTTACAGGATGACTAATGGACATGAGTAGGCCATCTGTAATGGAAAAAAAAAACCGTTTACTTAAGTTATGTTATTTGGAGCTACTAATTTGTTCTAAATCACTACTAAAATGTAATTATATTTATATTCAACCACACTTAATTTATACTGAGTACACTAGTTATTTTCGTATAAAGTGTATTTGTTTGAGCTGCCCAGTTAAACACTTAAAACACATTAAAACTGTGCTTAAAACAACTTTTTTATGTAAGTATGTGATTAATAAGTTAATGTTAGTATTAGAATTAGTATAAGCATACTTTAATGTATTGTATTAGTATTAGTAGAGTAAAAATTTTGACACATGACTAGTATAATCAGTATAAATTAAGTGTAACTTAATATAACTTTAATTACATTTTACTACTGATTTAGTACAAATTTCTGGTTTCAGTTTTTTTCCACAAGGAGTGTTTAAATTATTCATAAATTAATAAATTATTATTATTATATTAATAAATTATTCATTTTCTTTTTACTTATTTATAGAAAATATTTCTGTTAGTAGAAATTATTTCCTATCTATAATTTCTCTTTTCCAGCTCAGAAGAACACTCGCTATCTTCTAATTTTCGATGCTGTCGTCATCCTCGTGTGTCTGATCTCGTCTGTGCTTTGCATTCGCTCTATTTATCTTGCAATTAGATTACTTCAGGTAAACCCCTGTCCAGGAAGAATATCTGTTTATAAAAATGTATTACAGAAATGTCATATTATGTTTCATGTCACATGTTAAATCCCCCCTCCCCTGATTCCTTTTTTTAAAAACTGGGCTTTGTATGATGTGTATACATGTCTTGTGAGATCTTCTGAGATGTTTTATCATACTTTTCTCTGCTTGCAGAGATTTTCAAGGTTCTGCGTTTGGAAATACAATCATAAAGTTTGTGAGAAGGACCAAGGAGAATTTTTAAATGGCTGGTACATTTTGGTCATTATCAGTGATGTTATGGCAATCATAGGGACAATACTGAAGATGGAAATTCAGGCAAAGGTAATTATTAAATACTACTGCATAAAGAATGAACTTTATTGCATTTTATATGCTTACTTTGATCAACATTAGTGAAGAGGGAAATTTTTTTTTTACAAAATGTTGCTTTGCAACTATATCAAATACAATTTGTTTTTTAGCTTAGTTAATTTAGTTAAATCAGTTAATTTTTGTAACAACTTTTAAATGTGTACAGATAGATAGGTTGATAGATGAATAGGTGGATAGATATGGCGTCAAAATAGGATCAAAAGTTTTGCACACCAAAAAAACAAAATCCGCGCTTTCTCAATTACAAAATCTCATTTATGGGTTACAGATTTTAGTTTTTGGTGTGCAAAACTTAAGATCCGGTTACGGATTTGCTTTTTGCTGTGTGGATTTCCCTTTTAGCCAATAGCTGTCTAGATCCCACCCAAGCGTAAAAATAGGTCCAATAGTATTGCGCAGCAAAAAAGGAAACTTGCGCAGCAAAAAGGGAAATCCACACAGCAAAAAAGGAAATCCGTGCAGCAAAAGGAAATCCGAAACCAAAAAGCAAAATCCGTAACCGGATCTAAAGTTTTGCACACCAAAAACTAAAAATCTGTAACTCATAAATGAGATTTTGTAATTGAGAATGCGCAGATTTTGTTTTTTGGTGCGCAAAACTTTTGATCCTATTTTGATGCCAAAGATAGATGTATAGATTTAACTTTACTAGCAATGAAATGCAGTCAGCACTAACCAAGGCCTTTTTCTCTCAAATACTGTTCACAAATTTGTCTAAATCTGTGTTAGCGAGCGCTTCTCCTTTGCCTAGGTAATCCACCCACCTCACAGGTGTGCATGATTACTGCACAGGTGAGCCTTAGGCTGAGGCTGGCCACAATAAAAGGCCACTCAACAGTGTGCAGTTTTATCCAGCATGATGCCACTGATGTCACAAGTTTTGAAGGAGCATCCAATTGGCACACTGACTGACTGCAGTAATGTCCTCCAGAGGACCTCGTTGTGAATGTCAGTGGATTTCATCACGGTATCTCTGTGCATTTAAAATGCCATCAATGATATGCACCTGTGTTCGTTGTCCATAATGTATGCCTGTCCATGGGCCACTCGATTCCAAACGAGGCCCTCTGGTGGACATATGTAGTGAGTGTATATGTAGTGTAGTGGGTAGTAAATGATGAATATAGTGAGGAGTTCAGTAGGGTCGTAGACAGTAGAAAGACGCTGTTCCTGAGCTGAACAGTTACCAAAATACAGATATTATTTTAGTATAATATCAAAAGCAGGTCCATAATTTCATTCCTCACTCTTATGAGCATGAGCATGAAACCTTTTAAGATAAATAACTTAATAATAAGATGGCAGTATAGAGGTTTTAATTTAGTAGGAGCACAGAGAAGAAAATTAATTTGGCCCCATTACCACAATAAGCCTTCTATATATCATTCCTATTTATTTCTTCCCAGAGCCTGACCAGCTATGATGTGTGTAGCATCTTCTTAGGAACGTCCACACTCATGGTCTGGGTTGGTGTCATCAGATATTTAGGTTACTTCCAGAAGTATAATGTAAGTAAGCATCAGTCTACGTCCGGTGCCTCTTTTTCAGTCCATAATAAAGAGCCTGTAGCCGACACTGTGTCTTGTGTGTTTTAGATTTATATGCATTAGCTTTATAATCGCCTGTATCTTATGTATATGTATACACATGACTTACAACATACATTGTAGGAAGTTATTAAGACTCATAATAACATCTCTGCCGGTGAAGGTTCTTATCCTTACCATGCAGGCAGCCCTACCCAATGTTCTCCGCTTCTGCTGCTGTGCAGGAATGATTTATCTGGGCTACACTTTCTGCGGGTGGATCGTTTTAGGGCCGTACAATGAAAAGGTAAATCAGTACATAGTAAACACAGTGCATAGTGACTGTTCTTAAAGCTGTACGTTTGTACTGTAGTTTTATGACCATTTGTAATAGTTTCAGTTTTATGACCATTAGATGGCAGCATTTGTACAGCTTACTGATGACTAGTTCAAGCATTAGATGTGTGAAAAGGACCTTTTTTTTTTAATCTTGTACGTGATGTTGTCTTGCATGGCCCAGTTCGAGGGTCTGAGCCGTGTGGCCGAGTGCCTCTTCTCCCTGGTGAACGGGGATGACATGTTCCCAACGTTTGCCGAGTTCCAGCAGAAGAACACGGTGGTTTGGCTGTTCAGCAGGGTCTACCTGTACTCCTTCATCTCTCTGTTCATCTACATGGTGCTCAGCCTTTTCATAGCGCTCATCACGGACGCTTATGAGAGCATCAAGGTACAGCTTTCAATCACGACAGCGCAATGTGTAACATGGCCTTTCACCCAATGGCTGATCTCATGTTAACAAACGTCTCCTTCCATTTGTGGGTTAGCGCTACCAGAAAAACGGGTTTCCCATGACAGAGCTGCAGCTGTTCCTGAGTGTGAAGAAGGAGTTCCCAGAGGGGGAGGATGTAGAGAACAGAGACGAAGGCACCGCCAGAAACATCTCCTCCTTCGCTATGCTGTGTGGCTGCAGAAGGTACACAGTCTCAGGCTTGCCCCAAGCGAGGTTAGGCCACAATGGACTAAGAATTGAAATTAGTGGTGTGAGAGAGAGGTGGACACACCCAGCTATGTGCTGATTACAGAGGCATGCCGGGCTAGTCAGAAGAAGAAAAAAAAACTGGAGGAGACTTCTCCTTAGCTCTTGTGATAAGCCTGCTCATCTAGTGACGGAGCTCTTTTTCACCCTTAGGGGAAAAAATGGATAGTTTTCTTTTCTCATTTCACAAGACTGATCTGTGCGTCACTACACGTACAAAGCATGCAAAATCAACACTGTTCAAGTGACAGGATGAAACATTTAACTATTTTCAACGATGGGTTGGAAGATACCCGAAAAAGGACTGAGGATGAGTACTCAGTGTTTATTTGCTTTGTCCTTGTCCAGTTGGCTGTCTTTATCTGCTGGGAGTGTCACAGAAATCCCAACCATAATTTGATGCTTTAAATAAGCCACAGATAAAAGCCACTTATCCACTTACGCACTAAGTGACAAGCTATCGTGTCCCTGAGAAAATCTGAGAAGAGATGTGGAAAGTGGTTTTTATATTGCATTTGGGTTTTGGGCAGATATTTATCACTGCTTATTAGATTATTGTAACATGTGATGCTTTATGGCTTTATGTTAATGTCTGAGAAACCTTGTTTAGACAGTGAGAGGATGTGCTGTCTGTCGCTTTTCTCATTACACCACTTTGTGTGTGTGTGTGTGTGTTTGGGTCTTTGGGTGTGTGTTGCTCGTTTTTACTGGCACTCTCCCATTTACAGTAGTTGGATTATGATATTATATTCTTCTTGTGCAAAGGAAACAAAGTTTTCTATTCTAAACTTGTAGGGATAATAGTATCCTGTATATTGTATCCTGTAATAATTCACTTCTTAAGAAATCTGAATATAATATCAGGGGCTGCGGGTAGACTGTGTGCTCGACATCTCCTGGGATCTGAGGTTGTGACTGCGATTCGGTCTCAGGTCTCTGTGTGCCAGGAGTTTAGTGTGTTCTTCCAGTGTCCATTTTGGTTTTTGCGAGGTGCCCTGGTTTTCTTCCATCTCCTGAAAAACACACATGGTGGGTCAATTGGTAGGTGAAACGATAAATATCCCAGGTGTGATTATATGTGAATGACTGAATGACTTCTTCTTCTTATCCGCCACAACATGCCACAATCAGGCATCCTTAGCGAAGGCAGGGTACATCATGAACAGGTCGCCAATCCATTGCATGTCCACACGCTTACACCTACGGGCAATTTAGAGTAACCGATCAACCTGTGCATGTCTTTGGACTGTGGGAGGAAACCAGAGTACATGGAGGAAACCCACTCAAGCATTGGGAGAACATACAAACTCCACACAGAACTGCCCAGGAAGGGTATCGAGAGAGAGAGAGAGAGAGAGAGACAAAAGTATTTGGACACCTCTTTTAAACAGGTTACAGCTTGCTTGGCAGCTGTTTAGGCTGGTGGTTTATATATACATATATTGTCTAGACACTGGTCTCAGTTTGGCCCTTGTCCCTCAGCTTGCTACACTTGGCCCGTTTTTTCAATGCAAAAAAAGTTAGAGAGCTGACTGTGCAGTTTCTGCCAAATATATCCCACCCTGATGCACAGATAACAGAAATAAGATGATCGACGTTATTTGCTTTCTCAGTCAGTGGCTTTGTGGTTTTAATGTTTTGCCTGATCAATGTGTGTAGTAGTTATTAAGTTATTTCTGAAGATATCTGGAATAGGTTGTGGTCATATTTATTGATAAATATTTTTTGGGACCTCCACTGACCTTTTTATATCTGCGTCTGTCTTTTGCAGAGTTTCCGAAGCTGATTACACCGTTCTCAGCATCAACTGATAGAGACAACTAAATCAACTCATGCCTTCCTTGGTGAAATATCTGTGACTGTCGACTGTCGAAGCTGCATTTCAAAATGCATCCATTATGCTGTGTGTACTGTGTACCATCCAGCCTATCGTTTACATGTGTGTCAGGGATGGGGGAACATAACCAACATTATCCAGCGGAAGAAGACGGTCAGTCACATCCATGAAGAGGACGAAAATATCATTAAGGCTTAGAAGTAAAAAGATTTGCTGGGGAAGTCATCATAATAAGAAGAGTACTGTTATTGTTGCCATATATCAGAAACGGTGGAAATGTTCAATTTACTCATAAACGAAAGTGAATTGCAAAGAAAATGGCACAAATGCAATGCATTATTTATTACCCAGCAGTTGTAATATACAGAAAAACCTCTGTATACTTCTGTGGTCCACAGAGCATTGCATGGCATCCCAGATAGTGTTCCTCTAACCGGAATTCACCGTCTCTGGACGTGTTTGGTGGTGCATTGTCCTGTTGGAAGAGGCCAACCTATCAATGCAGGACTTAAACAGGTGTCAAAAAGGAGGCACACATAGTGTTCACATGTCAGAGATGTTTGTCAATGCACCAGTGGGCCCATGGAATGCCAGCTAAACAAACCCTATACCGTTATGAAGCCACCACCAGTCTGTACCGTTTTTCTGGTGCTTCAGTGTATTGTTAAGAATTTTTTTTTAATGTAACTTTTCCCTCTTTTATACATTTGTTTATATAGACGAAAACATACTGTATGTGTCTGCGCATTCGTCTTGTTAAAGAAAACCAGTGGTGGACAGTAATGAAGTAAATGTGATT